>OZ007598.1:290051158-290511158 GCA_963931845.1 Maratus michaelseni | reverse complement strand
TTTAACAGCCAGAAGTCGCAAGGATTCAAGATTAAGTAAACGTGATGGCCAGGATTTTAGGAAATGGTGACTGATAATTCTGTCATTTCCAAAATGCAGATTCAACAGCTGGATAGACTTTGAGCAAAGAGTACCATGACAGCATGTTACGTCTTTTAATTAGCATCTTATGATGAGTACAGCACCATCTATTGGTGAACTCTTATTTTTTTCACAAAACAAATTACCATTGCTTCATGTATACTCAGATGTACTATCAGGTCATTCTGACCAGTGGTCAGGGTTTGTAAATATCATGATATTTTCGAAAATATAAAAAATATCCGATATTTTGATATATATCCGATATTTTCAAAATGGTTAACTTACTGCTGATAATATTTTCAAGCAATAATATAGATTAGAAACTAAAATATAATGCACTTAACATGAAAGCTTAAACAATATACTAAAATTGCTTTTTTCCCCTTTTTCTTTTCTTTTTTTTGAACAAAATTGAAGATCAACAAAACAAAAACAATTTGCTTTATGCACTTATAATAAAACAACTATATGATTCAGTATCAACTATCAAGAAATCGGAAAATTATAAAACAAAAAATTAAATACAAAATAGTTTTTTTTAAATGGAAAAATTTAAAAGAAAAAAAATGGAAAAATTTTAAATGGAAAAATTTAATAGATGTCAGCTTATTTTTTTATTCCCTAACATGTTGTACAATTTAAGCTCAACACTACTAAAACTAGAAATGGATTCTTTTCTAATGAAGCTGTATAGAACTGATTATTTAAATTAGACAGTTTATCTTTCTATATCAGTCTTGAATTAGTTATGTCCTACATAATTATTAGTCTCATATAATCTACATTCAAAAATAAAAACTTCAAACAAAGCTGGGATAAAATTGTTTTTTTTCTTTAGCAAAAAAATTAACTGCCAGAGACAAATGTTCGTTATCTACAGAATGGAACAGTCAATATCAGTTGAAAATTTCATTTACACTTGTTTTGAATTAAAATATCAAAAATATCTTGCACACTGATATTTTGAAAATAAATATCAAATATTGAAAATAATAAACATCTTGATATTTTGAAAATAATCGTTGATATATATCCATTGATATATATCAACGAACCCTGCCAGTGGTTCTTCTTTTTACAGCATTTTGAAAGTGCAACTTTAATTATAATCAACCTGTATATCGATAAATTTCACCTTGTGTTTTAAAGCAATATGGACTTTTACCTGGAACTTCTTTCTGCATTGCTGAAAAGTATACCAATAAACATGAACCATTTTAAAAATAAACATGACATGCAGAAACCTTCAGATTAATAATATATTATCTTAATTTTTTTAATTTTAATTTTATCGTTTCTTGCTAAATCAATGAACATTTTCTTTGGTTCAAAGTTCATTTGAAGAAACTGACCAGCGTAGCGGGCGAAGCTTGCTAGTAATTGATAAAAAATTTTTGGTGTGAAAAATAAAAATCCACTGGGATTCAAAGTCTAAGAAAAGTTCAAAAATCCAGCATGCTGCCAATTATGCAAGTGAGCTGCTTACCAAAAGTAGTAATTTATCCTATTATTTATGAAAATAAGAGGCTTATTTTCTGAAGACCCCTTGGGTATTGTGCTTTATGACTTTCATATATTTATATACTAACGATACTCTATCGATACGCAAACGTTTGCTGTATTCTATGTCCCCAACCTTGGAACCTCCCCAAGCCAAAATAATCTGTACATATATCAGTATATCTGCATCTGTATATTTCTACATGTGTAAGAAACAAATAAAGAATTGTATCATTAAAATTATAGTTTGAAAATTGTGATACTAATAAAATATAGAGTCATTCTGTTGTATTAAAAATAAATCAGTCAAGTGTAAGATATACATTATATTTATTAATTAATTAGATAGTACCCATCAAGATTTGACGGTAAACAACTTCAACATTCCATTAGTAATATGCTTTAATTTTTAATTAGTTGCATTTAACTTAATTAAGTATCGAAAACTTGATGAATTGTTGTACTGTGTTAGCGATTTCAATACATATAAAGCGATAGATAGCGCTGTCAGTCCAATGTACTCAACTAATGAAGTAAAAGGATTTTAAGCTTATAATTTGTAACATATGCTTGCTTTTTAGCAGGAATTTAACTAAAAATGTTAATGACCATCATTGAGGGCATTTATTTTTATTTACTATAATCTCAATGTTTGTTTTTGTTTTTTTAAATATCAATATTTAACATTTTCTATTTTTTTTTAATTATGCGACCTTTAAAAATTTTTCATTACTTTTATTTTTACCAGCCTGATGCTAAAACTTTATTTATTTTTTTAATCACGTAGATCACGGTGATTTCTTTTATAGTTCTTATATGAATATTTTTTCTTCTTTCCCTTTTCTCTTCTTTTCTTTTTTATGGAGAATAATCACATACTTTTCTTAGTATATAAATAGATATTTTGCATAATGGTCAGACAAAACATAGATAAAAGTTTAGGTCAATTTATTTAAACGATAACACATGCAAAATCCTTTAATTTAAATATTTTTAATAGAAAACTTGTAATTAAATAATTATATATTGTCGAATGTTAAATTTTACTTACCACAGTCACAATATTTAAAAAAAATAATAATACTGAGTATTTTCTGAATAATTTTAAATTACGCAAACTTTATTTATTTTTTACTATTTTTATTTATTTATTAATTTTTATAAGTGTTACTCTTAAACCTTGAACTTAAAACTTGTTGTTTTCAGCTACCGATTTAAAATACATATTTTGTAATTGCTTGAATTTTATTTAAAATTTTCATACATTATTTCATTATTAAATCATGGATATCAAGGCAATTTACTTTAGATTTCTTATATGATTTTTTATTAGAAAAAATAATATACTTTTATTAGTATACATCTTAATATAGATATGACCTGTTGATAATGGTCATACCAAATATATCAAAAATTGTAGATCAGTTCAATTTCGTATTTAATTGATAATTACATATACAGTCTTTTAATTTAATATAAATTGGTAATTTAAAAAATATATTGTTGGGTATTAAAATTTACTTAACTATAAAACATTTGAATAAAACAAATTACAAATCATATAACTTCTCCTTAAGTAAAATAAGACATTATTGAAATGAATTATCTTATCGCCAATAAAGATGCGTTTTCACTCGTCGACCCAACTACCTATAAAACCCAGCGACCGAAGACCTTAACCTAAGAGCGTTTTCACTGGTTATAGGGAAGCACTAGCGCTAACCAATCATAGACAAGGTTTTACTGCGCAAGCGTCATATTTACGGATCGATATCTGCATATCAGCTGTGAATGATTATAAACATAAATAAATAATTATTTGTTGTCCTTGTGTAGTAAAATAATAACATAGTTTACACCTAAACTAGGCTTTAATAAACCAGAATTGCACGAGGCATACATGCTCATTAATGATGCTCAAAGTAAACAACAGAGAGTGTTGCCAAACGCCGATACAGAAAACAAGTGTTGCCACAGGAAAGTAATATGTAATATAATACCACATTCACCCCCCACCAAAAGTTAATTTAGTAAGTAACATAGTCCTGGAGATAGGCAGGTGGTCGTCTCTGTCGACCAGATGGAGAATTGTTCTGGATAGACTCTCTTCCAGGGTTCGTATTTGGAAGATCAGGACTGTTTACCTCAGGCACGGCGGTCTCTATGTCGTTGTCTTTAGCAACCCTTGCATTCTCTAGAGGGTCTGAAGAATGTTTGGGTGAAACTGCTCTAGAGTCAACATGTGGTGGATCCAGAGGTTGCCTGTCGAACCAGACTGAGGAATCTCCTTTGGGTGCCAAATGTCTAATGGAGACACTTGACTCACGTCCATCAGGGAGCTTTACATATGCATAGTCAGGATTAGCCTCAATTAATTCAACTTCTTGAACAACTGGATCGTATTTGCTATGCCGTGAATGATTTTTCATTAAAACAGGACCGGGTTGGGTTAGCCATGTAGGCAAAGAACGACCATTAAACGATCTTCTAGGATGAGTGAACATGCGTTCATGAGGGGTGGCATTTGTAGCAGTGGACAGCAGTGATCTAATAGAGTGTAGTGCTGGCTGAAGTACCTCTTCCCATCGTTCTGTTCTAATATCTTTCGATTTCAGGGCTAAAAGTATTGTCTTCCATATAATCCCATTGTACCTCTCAACCTGGCCATTTCCTTGCGGATTGTATGCAGTGGTTCTACTGGTAGCAACACCTAAGGGGGTGAGAAATGATTTCAGTTCATGTGACATAAAGGAAGGTCCTCTATCTGAATGGATATATGCTGGTGTCCCAAAGAGGGAGAACACATTGGTCAATACTTTTACTACAGTGGGAGCAGAAATATCTGTACAAGGAAATGCAAAAGGGAATCTTGAGAATTCATCAACTATGGTGAGAAGGAAACGGTTCTTGGATGAAGTAGGTAGAGGCCCCTTGAAGTCTAAGTTTAATCTCTCAAATGGTGAAGTAGCCTTTATTAGCTGCCCTTCATTCCTATGAAAACGAGGTTTTAACTCATTGCAGCAGGGGCAAGAATTAGTCACCTTTTTAATGTCATCCATTGTGAATGGCAAGTTTTTAGCCCTCACCCAGTGGTACATCCGAGTTATGCCAGGGTGACATAAAGCATAATGCAATTCTTTGAGGTTTGTTTCTGTTCCTGGATAGATAGTTGCTGTAATTCTGGACATTGTGTCTGCAGTTGTGTTTCGGTTGCCTGGGCGGTAAATGATATCGAATTTGAAGTTAGCTAATTCAAGTCGCCATCTCATAATCTTCTCGTTTTTTATTTTGCTTGAATGGTACTGGTCGAACATAAAAGACACAGATCTCTGGTCAGTGAGGACCTCAAAATGTCTTCCAATCAGATAGTGCCTCCAATTTCGCAGGGATTCTACAATTGCATAAGCCTCTTTCTCTACAGCAGAGTGTCTTTGCTCAGATGCATTAAGTGTTCTCGAAAAGAAAGCTATGGGACGTTCTGCTTGACTGAGAGTTGCCCCAATGGCAAACTCTGAGGCATCAGTTTCTACTCTGAAGGGGGTATCATTTTCAATTGCAGAGAATGAGGCTTTTGCTACATCTTTCTTGATTGAATTGAATGCTTTTACAGCCTCTTCAGAGAGTGGGAATGCTCTTTTTGTCAGAAGAGGGCGAATTTTTTCTGAAAACTTGGGAATCCAGCGGCAGTAGTGAGCAAACATACCTAGAGTTCTTTGTAGGGCTGCCATGTCATTTGGAATAGGCAAGTTCATTAGTGGTGCGAGCCTGTCAGGATCAGGTTTAATAACTTTATCTTCAATCAGATATCCTAATATTTTCACACATTTTGTTGAATAATTACATTTATCTGGGTTTAGTGTCAGGTTATACTTTTTGACAGCATTTAAGAATTTCTCCAAATTTTGGTCATGTTCTTGTTGGTCCAGGCCACAAACAGTTACGTCATCTAAATAGGGGAAAGTACCTTCGAGTTTTTCTTCCTTAATTATTTTATCAATATTTCTTTGGAAAGCTGAGACGCCGTTAGTGACCCCAAAAGGAATTCGCCGGAACTGGTAGAGTTTTCCTGCAGCTTCAAAAGCTGTATACTGCTTATCAGATTCTAAGATAGGTACTTGGTGGTAGGCACTCTTGAGGTCAATCCTGCTAAATACTTTGTATTGAGATACATTCTGTATCAACTCTTCTATTTTCGGGAGTTGGTAGGCATCAAGCATTGTAAATCTATTAATAGTTTGTGAGTAATCAACAACCATCCTGGGCTTGTGATTTTCTCCCTTTACTACAAAAACCTGGGCACGCCATGGTGAGCTACTTGGTTCAATCACCCCTTCCTTGAGCAATTTCTCCACTTCAGCAGCAATGAATATTTTATCTGTTTCTGTCTGACGTCTAGATTTAGTGATAACCGGTTTGCAATCCGGTGTAAGATTGGCAAATAGAGATGTAGCTGGAACTCGAGCTGTGGCCAGTGAGCAGATTTTAAGAGGCAATCTGTCACCACGGAATTCAATTTCTACAGATGAATGACTCCTTAGAAGATCATGTCCAATCAGAAAGTCAGCACACAGATTCTTCATGATCAACACCTCGATATCTGGATA
This sequence comes from Maratus michaelseni, assembly GCA_963931845.1. NCBI lineage: Eukaryota > Metazoa > Arthropoda > Arachnida > Araneae > Salticidae > Maratus > Maratus michaelseni. The sequence continues at coordinate 290,504,970 of OZ007598.1, read as the reverse complement.
TATATGAGTGTCCATCTTTAGAGTTAGCAAACCACATCCGGAGACGTCTGTACTCAAAGAGGAGTTAGCCATGGTTATTTTACCTGAATATGGCTTTACAGTAATTTTACATTCTTTTACGAGACGTTCATTCAAAAAACCGAGTGAGCTACCAGTATCAATTAGTGCGTTTAATTCTACACCATTAACTAACGCTTTGGTTATGGATTTTTTAAGGCACTGGGGTGTTGTTGAGGCAGAAGCCAAAAGCAATGTAGAGGCTGTAGCATTTGGAGAGGGACGTGTAGATCTTGATTTACAAACTCGTTGATAATGGCCTTTCTTACCGCACCCTCTACAAATAACTTCTTTAGCTGGACAAGAATTCCTTGGGTGGCGTTCGTTACCACAAAAAAGCATTTATCAGAGCGTGCCAAGGCAACTGAAGTCGATTGGATTTCTTCCAAGTTTTCTTCTCTATGCTCTACGGCAGCAACTGGAGTTGAATTTGTTGTGTTCAAATAAGATGCAGAATGTAGCTCTGCTAATTCAAGTGACCTAGCCTGGTCAAAGGCTTTCTCTAGAGTAATGGAAGTATTCTCCAAAAGCCTCTCTCGTATACGCGAGCTTCTTAGGCCTCGTATAAAAGCATCCCTAATGTATTCGTTTTTATACTGATCCGCTGTTACTGCCTTAAACTGACAATCTTTGCTCATTTGTTTTAATATCTGGAGGTATTCGTTGATTGATTCGCCCGTTTTTTGAGCTCTAGATGCTAAGCAATGTCTTGCAAAAATTTCATTTCGTTTAGTAACGTATAACGAATCGAGCACTTTGATGGCGTCATTGTAGCTTTCCGAGTCACTAATATATCGAAAAACATTAGCGGAGACATAATTGCACAGTAATTGCAGTTTACCGTCTTCCGAAATATTATTTACCTGGCCCAGAAAATTACTGAATGTTCTTTTCCAGTGTTTCCACTTCGATTCAGCAGCCGCACACGAGGGATCAGTATCGAACCTTTCGGGTTTTAAAAGTTGATCCATCTCTAATTTGAGCGATGTCACAGTCCGAAAAAAACTAGTTTATTAAATTGTAGTAAAATAATAACATAGTTTACACCTAAACTAGGCTTTAATAAACTAGAATTACACGAGGCATACATGCTACATTAATGATGCTCAAATTAAACAACAGAGAGTGTTGCCAAACGCCGATACAGAAATCAAGTGTTGCCACTGGAAAGTAATATGTAATATAATATCACACGTATTTTTCAATTTTTACAAATTTTTAGAAAGTTTTTCCTCTGTATTTTTACAAGTTTTTAACATTTTTTTTCTTACTGGTTTTTCAATTTTTACAAAATTTTTAACAGATTCTCCTCAGGATTTTTCGATAAATCTTTAACAATTTATTACTTTGGATTTTTCGAGAAATTTTTAACAATTTATTCCTCTGGATTTTTCAGTTTAATTTTTAGCGAGATTTTCCTCCAAATTTTTATATTTTTACAATTTCTTAACAATTTTTTCCCCTGAATTTTCATTTTTAACAATTTTCTTCCATTTTCAAACGAATTTTTTAGATTCTTAAAATAATTCTACTAAAATTATTTCAAACAACTACAATGTATTTTATACAATCCTATATATTTTTAATTTTACAAATTTGTGTTTTTTCACTTTTCAATCCCATTTTTACATAGTAAAATAACTCCTGTTTTTATCTACTAAAACCAGTGGCGCACCCAAGGGGGGGGCCAAGGGGCCCTGCCCCCCCCAAAGGAAAAGTGAGAAAACACTAGAAAAATATCTAAAATATTTATGGAAACAAAGTTCGTTCGTTTTTTTTTTTTTTTTTTTTTGTGCGTGTGTGTAAAAAAATCCTATAAAAGACCCTATAATACATGTATCCTATAATACATAGTACAATCCCCGTAGTACCATGCAATAAAAAACAATAAAAAAAAAGATGACGTTTTAAGAGGTTTTTCCCCATAAATGCGTGCTGCTTTAGAAAACGTTTATTTTATTGCGAGAATGAAAACAAAGTTGCCAAGAAAGCGATCACCGCCAAAAAATGACACCCTTTGACATGTTTTTTTTCAGTTTTGACTCGGTCGAACAATCGAGTCTGGCGCCGGCATCTAAATTCGGAAAGTTCTCTGGTAAGTTACATTTCATATTTTTAAAATTTCTGTTTTTTTTTAATTTTGAATGAACGATTATAATCATGTGTTAAAACAAGCATTTATATGTAGAATATGCAAGTAATTAAGATATATAATGAAACCTCATTAAGACGAGCACGCTTAAGGCTAAGGCTGTTCTCAAATCCAAAGGGGCTACTTTCGGACACCTTTATTTTATTCATTTTGTTCGGAAACGAATGCAATTTGCAGGTATTCTTGTTCAAAAACCATATAATCGAAAAACTTTTCCATTTCTTTTTGGTAAAGACAGAAGATCTTTCAGTCAGAAAATATTGTCAAAGTTGGCGTTTTGAACCGAATTTCTGGAGCTTGAACACGAGAAAGAAAAAAACGTGTCGTCACGTGACACGAATCACTTATATCTGGATAAATAATTTAGTCATCAAAAAATGGAAAACTCATTTCGATTCCAAATCGCTTCAATGCCAATTTTGTGCCTTTGAGTTTAAAAATGAGTCAGAAAGTTTCGCATTCTTGAGCAGGTCATTTGAGAACAACCTTAAGATGACAGAGGACTTTCAAACAACTTTTTAAAATTTATTTCTATTTGAGATTTTGTATAAATATTAATAATAACATTGCTTTACAAATGTAATGTAAAAAAATCCCTGATGGCTCGGCCTACAGGCACAGGTAGATTTCGAAGACGCAAACCGTGGGGCGCCTGTTAATTGGGAATTTCAGAAGAAATGACCTTTTTGAAATGATGCGGCAGTTGGGACCGCCCACTTCGAAATCTACCTGTGTCTCAGGGAGGAGCCGGCATATATATATATTTCTTTTTATTTATTTATTTATTTATTTATTTTTTGTTAAAAGGGTTCGTCCTATAAAAAAATTGTCAGTATAAAAGTTGTAGATAATATTAAGAGGATTTATAATAAATTTAAGCGGCTTTGATATCTTGTGAACTGACAAAGTTATGAATTTTTTTCTTCTTAAACTCCTATATTTTCACCTCCTTGAGGCCATTTTTAATGATATCAAAAATCTGTCATACATAAATTTTTGGCCCTTTTCCTATAGAAGTAATAATAACTTTAAACGGATTCGATACGTATCATAATTAAGAAGTTATGGGTTTTTTTCTTTTTTCACAAAATGCCCTCCTTTCTACCCCCTTTCCCCCTAGGTTCGATTTTACAAATTAACGAACTTGACCGAGATTTTATGTATCAGTTTGGAAGAGATTTGTACAGAATTATTGAAGTTATTGTGTCCATAAAAAAGTGATATATAATTTTTGAACTGGGGGTGGTTTTGGGTTCTGTGAGTCATGATCGGCGTAGATCTGCAAAAATTTTCCAGAAATTCCAACACAGGGGAGAATGTAATAGGTAGTATTTCTTAAGAAATCTACCTAATATTCTTCACTTATTTAATAAAAAAAAAAAATCAAAATGCTCCATTCGTACCGAATTTCAATTTTTTCTTCGACTTCATATTAAAAATATTTAACAATACAACACAAAAAAAAAAAAAAATTATGTACACTAACTTTTGAATACAAAAGTTTTTTTTTTCTTTTCTGGGTTTGAACTGGATTTTTATCAAAATATCACAACATTTTTCATCGCATTTTATGGTACTTAATATAACTGTATTCTTAATCCAATACACAGCTTTGTTAAAGTATGTATAATAAATATTTCTGTCAAGTTTCATGAAATTCGGACAAAATTTGGATCGCAAGCCATTTAAAGATTTTGAATTTTGTATTTCAGTTTAATTAAATATTTTAAATGCTTCTAATTTTGTTTAAAATTATGTGATTTCGAGCGGTTTTTTGCGAGAGAGAAAGCCGGATTCGAATAATTTTATAATATATATATATATATATATATATATATACTAATAAAAGAAAGTTTCGCTCTGTGTGTGTGTGTGTGTCTGTCTGCGATGGTTAGGAAAATTTAGCGCACCTAGAAGTCTGTAAATTTAGATTTAAATAGTCCAAACCATTGACTAGAAATATAAATGGACAGCGGACTAGCAACCCTTTCTTGAAGAAAACATGTCCTTTCCTCCAGCAGGTGTGGAGGAAGAATATTCTGCCAAACAGGTTTTTTTTCGCGCCAAACTGTCACGGAAATTCCACAGCTCCCGAGAAGAAACAGAGATTTTTCACTTGCGTTTGAGTTTGTCAAGTTTGAGAAAGGGATTACCGCCAGAAAGCGGCACCCTTTCGCCTATTTTTGGAGATGAAAGGGGAAAGATATATTCTTCAAGTCTGTCGGAAGAAAAGAAAGGAGTCCGCTGTCCATTTATATTTCTAGTCAATGGTCCAAACCCTCTCCTGGTATACCTGAGTCTCAAAATTTTAATATTTTGATAATTACTCTAGATATTAATTAGAATATCATTAAACATCGCATCGAAAATGCCATCTTTTAAATCAAAATGGCTAAAGAAAAGAACTGTTGTTGTGGATTTGCAAGCGAAAATGAACGAATTCGAAATTATTTTACTAATTAGCGAATTCTAAAAAAAACTAATTAAGATATCAATATGAAATTTTCTGAGCATATGTAAAAAATAATTCTGCATCCGTCTATGCAATTTTTGAAAAATTCGGCCGGTAATTTTTCTTAATTTATGCAAAAAACTGCTAAAAATCTGCTGGCGCCAGTAAAAAAAATCCCAGAAAGTTTCAGACAGGGATCTGCTTTCATTAAAAACTGAACTACAAAGAGATCTGTTTCTCTGGCCGATCTCTCCATTTAGTTTGCGAAAAAGAAAGGAAATAATTGCCAATTTTTACTAATGAACAAAAATTTAGATAACTAATTAAGATATAGATCTGAAATTGAGGATGGGAGGTGTTGTCATATGTGTGTTGTCATATGTTGTCATTGTGGGAGGTGTTTGCCGGCTATTTTAGCGTAGCGTCTTCGTTATGTTCTATTTATCAGAAAAATTTAATAATTTTTTTAATGATCGCGTTACTGTAGGTGAAGGTGGTTTTCTTGAACAAATTATTCGTTATATTTGCGGGTATGGAGAGGGAGGGGTTGACGCATTGCTCTGAGATTGTTATTATTTCGGGCCCGGGCAACGCCGGGCGGGTAGCTAGTATATATATATATATGTATTACAATATTAATAACATTTTCCTCTTAATACGAATTACTGATAATACAAACACAAAGCAATTTTCCATTCCCACTCTAGTGTATAACATTGTTCAGTATTCGGTAATATGAATTATGGTTATTAATTTATTATTTTATGGTCCCTCCGACTTTGACTGTGTGTCTGTATATATATATATATATATATATATATATATATATATATATATATATATATATATATATATATATATGTGATATATATGTATATATATATCATAGTTTTAAACTATTCCCAACTCTTAAAATAAAAAAAAAATAAAAAAAATTCAATTTTGGTTCCGAAGGTTTCTTACAACTTGTAATTTTTGCAATTAAACTTTTAAAGCTTATTATTATTATTATCATTTTATAAGTTAAACGTTTTCCATCTATGTGAGTGCTTAAAAATTTTTTAAGTATGCCGACAGTTTTCTTCTTCTTTATCTATTTAAATATAATTAATATTTTTCCAAATATATACATTTTAATTCGGAATTAATTTTATTTTCATACATCATGTAATGCTTGTAATTTCGCTGTTTAAAAATAAGAAGTAATTAATTTGCTCAACTAAAATATTTTATTTCCGTATTATCAAAATTTTTAATATATATATGTAACTTAACAAAATAGCTTAATGTAATTTAAATTTTGTTCATGAAGCAATAACGGTCTTGAGGAAAACAAATTGTTGAAATGAAAAATATACTTCTGAGAGAAAGTGTTTCGAAATTTTTATTTCTAGTCACGTGTTTGAACGAGAGGTTAGAAATTTCACTTTGAGTAAAATTTTCTAATTCTTTCTTCTTCTTCTTTTTTTTTTTTTTTTTAAATTGGAGTTTTATGAATTCTTTGTTGTAAGCTCGTTGAACTGGTAATTTTGTACTTTGAATTCATATTATCGCCAACTAAGCAAAACATTTCAAAAGTGAAACACGAAAGAAAATAAATACTGTTTACAATCATATTATAATAAAATTATCAAATAATTATAAATAATTGCCATTTTCCAATTGTTCTTTTAAATTTTGTCAGTTGTGTTATAAAAACATAAACACAAATGTTGAAACACAAATCTAATACACACATGAATGCACCAAGTATTCACCTCAACACTGAATAGTTGGTTATTTTTAACTTAAATAACAAAACTCCTATGCTATGCCAATTAAATTGGAAATTAGCATTTTTTTGTTGCTAACATTTTGTCATATATATTAAGATTAATTAATACACCATTTAATATTAATTTAATTGATATTTCAAGTTAATATTTTATGAGATTTTGTAGTTTATATAATATTATACGTTAATTTTCAAGCTACTTAAAACGCGTTTTTATATATTTAGCTCATTTCAATTTTTTACTATTTTAAGTATTTTTAAGTATTATTAAAGATATTTGGAATAAATTTTAAAATTAAACCACCAAAGAATAAAGTTTCCAAAGTTTCAAATTCTGAAAATGATGATAAAAAAAATTTACAAAACTTTTCCACACCGAAAGAATTATTACTAATATGAAACTAAACTCTCGGTAAATAAAATTCGTAGAAGTTTTAAATTAAAAATTTATTTTGTATTCTGCTTGGCTATTTTGCAATGACTTTATTGGCAATCATATCCTAATCTTCAGACTAGCTTTTCACCCGTGATAAGTAATATACATGAGAACTTTTTGATGACATTTGCAAATTAAATTTGTAAAATATTTATTTATTTTATTTTTATTTATTTATTTATTATTTATTTATTTATTTATTTTAGATTTTTTCTTCAAATTATGGCTGAAAAACGTAAACAGAGTAATTTATTAAAATTGAATTATTTCACAAAAACAAAAAAAGATGATTTAAATGTTAGTAATAACGACGTTATTAACACTATAAATACCGATTTGAATTCGGTTTCCCCAGTCGCAAGTCAGTCAAAGCAATCGAATATCCAAGAAGAAAGTATTTCCTCAGCTGTTAACAATTATCAAGACATCGCATTGCTGAAAGAACAAACATTCAATACTGACGATAATTTAGATATTATGAAAAAGTTGTGGGAATTTCCCCGCAACCTGTGCTACAGCTGCAAATCATAAACGAAGTTTTCAATACACATGGTTTAAAAAATATACTTGGCTTGTGTATTCTCAAGTTGAAAATAGTGCGTATTGTAAATATTGCGTATTTTTTGCACCTCCTAACGTTGGAAAATCTAAATCGGAAGTAGCTGGGCAGTTGGTCACACAAGGTTATAATAATTGGAAGAAAGCCATTGAGAAATTTAATAATCATGAAAAAACAGAATATCATATCAGGACTATTGCAACTTACGAAAGGCTACAGAATATTCGAGATGGAAAATGTATTTCAGTCGATCGACAAATTGATGTAGGTCAGGCATCGCAAGCTGCAGTTAATCGGAAACGATTAGAGCCGATTATAAAAACTGTAATTTTATGCGGTCGGCAAAATATACCCTTGAGAGGACATCGTGATTATGGAGAATTTTCGATTGATCAGGAGCCAATCGCCAATGAAGGCAATTTTCGAGCTTTACTAAGAACAAAAATCGATGCGGGTGATAAAAACCTGACTGAACATTTTAAACATTCTGCCAAAAACGCTACCTATATTAGCTGGAACATACAAAATCAAATTATAAACGCGTGTAACAATATCATCTTGAATAGTTTGGTAGAAAAAATTAATTCGGCAAAATGTTTCTCTATTCTTGCTGATGAAACATGTGACATTTCTACTATTGAACATATTTCCTTGTGTGTCAGGTATATAGATGAAGATAATGACAACAAAGTTTGTGAACAATTCTTACAATTTATTCCTGTAGCAAGCACCACAGGAAAAAACTTGTCCGACAAAATATTAGAAGGATTAAAGACATATGGTATCGACTTGTCCTATTTACGTGGGCAAGGTTATGATGGTGCCGCATCAATGAGCGGAAAGTTTAACGGTGTTCAGTCTCACATATCAGCTATATATCCGCAAGCTTTATATGTGCATTGTGCCTCACATAGTTTAAATTTAGCAGCTGGAAATGCTGTATCTGTGACAGAAATAAGAAACTGCATTGGCATAATAGAAATGACACACAATTTTTTCACTACACCTAAGAGGCAAGACGTCCTCCGCAACAATATTGACAAACATACACCGGAAATTAATAAACAAAAACCACGAAAAGTTTGTCCAACTAGGTGGGTAGAACGCCATGAAGCCATCATGACCATGGTAGAATTATATGATGCAGTGATTCATAGCCTTGAAACAATCGCAACTTGGGAAGACAGAGACTCGTCTTCTAAGGCAAAACTTTTGAAAAATTCGTTATGTGAATTTGGTTTCCTAATTTCTTTATTTAGCTTGCAGAATATATTTGCATACACTTTACCATTGTCTAAGTTATTGCAAAAATGTGACAGTGACCTTTTAATTGCCTTAAATTTCGTTGACGATGTTGTGGCTCAATTAAATGCTATTCGTAAAGCCCCAGATATTTCTTTCAAGGATATTTATGATGAAGCTTGTGTGAAAGCCGACAACTTTCATGTTGATATTAAAATGCCAAGGACTGCATCAAAACAAACACACAGATCCAATGTTCCAGCCGATTCTGTAGAAGAGTATTTCAGGAGAAATATTTTTATTCCATTCGTTGATCAAATGTTGACTCAACTTAATGAACGTTTCGTTCGGCACCGCAGCATTTTGAAAAATTTTTTTATTCTTCTACCTAATGGAAAAGATGCTCCAACAGCAAGTGAAATGAAAGATTTCCGTCAATTGTGTGAATTTTATGCACATGATTTGCATTCCACAAATTCAGAAATTTTGGACGCCGAATTCAAGTTGTGGTACAAAAAATTTGAAAAATCGCTTTCAATAACTCGATGCAAGAATGCCATTGAAGCAGTTTCGAAATGTGACAAAATGTTGTACCCCAACATCTACAAATTATTAAAAATATTTGCAACGCTTCCCGTTACAACCTGCGTCAGCGAAAGGTCATTTTCGACCTTACGCATTTTAAAAACTTACTTAAGATCCACTATGACAGAATCAAGATTAAATAGGCTGGCTTTGTTATATATACACAGAGAGATTAATGTAACTGTGACTGAAGTAATTCAAGAGCTTTGTAAAAAAAAAGAAGAATAGATTTTATTGTGTAACAATATTTTCATTTTTTTAATTATTAATTAAATTAAATTTTCAGTATATTAATTTTCATTTTTATTAAAATAAATAATTAATTATTGAATACTGAATTAATTAACGGCAATTTGATGATTAATTAGAATCTCCTTGTAATTTCCTACTGCAATCACAACTAGAGAAATTTCCCCCCCCAATAATTTTATTTTGTTTCGCCACCAATGCTCGGCCCCCCCCATGATAAAATCCTGGGTGCGCCACTGACTAAAACAATACATTAAAATTTCTCTCTTCACAATACTCAAAATACACAAAATTCCTTCAAGCAGCGTCAATAATTTATGTATGTGTGCTTTGTGCACATTAACCAAACAGAAAACATCACTGTATACATGAAACTTGCTTTGTAGCAATCTCTAGAATGTATGAAATTCCTTCAAGCAGCGTCAATAACTTATGTATGTGTGCTTTGTGCACATTAACCAAAAAGAAAACATCACTGTATACATGAAACTTGCTTTGTAGAAATCTCTAGAATGCATGACATTCATTCAAGCAGCAGTCAGTAACTTATGTATGAGAGCTTCATGCACATTAACGGAAGAAAAAACAAAACGCTGGATACACGAAACTTTCTTTGCAGCAATCTCTAGAATGCACAAAATTCAATCTAGCAGCTGTCAGTAACTTATGTATGTGCTCTTCGCACACATTAACTGGAAATAAACATCACTGGGCACACAAAACTCTCTTTGTAGTAATCTCTAGAATGCACAAAATTCATTCAAGCAGCAGTCAGCAACAAAAAAAGAAAAAAATCACTGAACACACAAAATTTGCTTTGCAGCAATCTCTAGAATGCATAAAATACATCTTATCAAATAAAATCAATATTTCAGATATTTAATTTTTTTTCATGAGGGTGCCAGTTTATTGATAATCTTCATCACTATCTTCAACCAGCGATGATGCACACACATTAGAAGAATCTTCTACATTTTCCCCATCGTCGACAACTCTCCACCCTCCCCCTATACATGTAAATTTTAATTATAGACATCAAATAAATCACTTCACCAGAGCCATTTGTGTGCTGCTTCCTACACATGTATTCAGCTAGGTGGGAAAAATTTAAATTTATCCTTACATATCCTTATTTACAAACTTATCATAAATATTTTTTAAAGATTACATCCCTTTACAAAAAACAGAACTCAAGAATTTTACAAAATAACAAACAAAAAAAAACCCAACATAACTTCAACGAAAATAGTTTCACACGAGTTATTCACTTCAAAACACAACACATCAAACCATTAAACTTCATTTCACAAAACACACACACAAAAAAAAAAAAAACTCAACATAAACCTCATGACAAAACACATTTCAACAAATCCAACCATATGATAACTAGTGACACACAATAACCCAACTAATGTGACAAAACCAATCTAATTCTCTGATAAACAGATCCAATTTCCAGATGAAACCACAATAGGTGTGGAAGGAATGTAAGAAATAAACCGGTAGTAAGAAAATTTCATTTATCGCCTTGCCAAACTCAATGTGTTTCACTTGTATTAGGATTGAGCCTCAAATTGCTATTGAAGCTTTACTGAACTTAGATAAAGAGACAAATAGCACCATTCTTGTGATATGTAATTCTGCTTGTGGTATTATTGTGATACTTGGCAACTCTAAATTTATTATATGTAAATGACAACATTTTTAATCTTATTTTTTTTTATTTCATTTGTACAGTCTGTAACTTACTCGTATGAAATTCTTGCTGATTAAAGCTTTATGCTAAACTGTAAAGTATTATTAACTTTTAACTCGTATTACAACACTGCCACAGTATGCTAACTTTGGTAAGAGAGGGTTGGTTTAATACCATTTACACCATTTTCAAATTATTATGAAAAGTATATGTGGTTGCTAATGTAGTTGGGAGATAACAATGATAATTCTAGTGACATGCATATATTTTAATGAAAAGTATATGACTATGTTACTGAATATAAATTGTAGAGGAAATTCACAAATAATAAATTTTGAATAATGAGCACAGCCAGCTTAATGTTGGTGATTTAATCTAAGATTGCTGAATATTTTGTTAATGTCAGAAAATCTTATGTTCTTTAAATTAATTCAGTTAAGTATGATTTACAGAATATTCTGTGAAATTGATGAATGTACACGAGATGTATATAAATCGAATAGCAGTTTTTAAAAGAATACAGGAGTCTTGTAATCAGGTTTGGATATGTATATCTTTGTTTTTTTTTGCCATAGTGCTATTTTGGTGTTATGAAATGTGAAATACATTATCATATACTTTTACAAACAAGTTACTTTTCTACTTGAACAAATATTACAATATGAATTATACCTTTGCCTTGGAAATATTTAACAGCTGAGTGTTCATCATTCCACAAATGCCAAATTGTGTCAGCCATATTGAACTGTTTCTTTATTAAATCACCTATTGGTGGAAAAAGGGATATCTTGAAAGAAGAAATATTTTATAAATGGCCATTTATGAACAGGGCACTGTTATGTATTATCACAGACTCTAACTGTAACGTTAACCATAACATTTTTATGTTTCCAGAATGGCAACAGGCTAGCGGCAGTGAGATGTAAACATTCACGCCGTGTCGCTACAAGATAGGAAGGCACATGCTTTTATCTTTAATAAACCCTGTTAAGTTATATCATGAGTAATTATATGTATGTCTACTAATACGTAACAAATTGGCGACGAGGATGGATTTAAAGGGTTTAGCAAGCTACCTGCAAAATATTGATACTCACGCGTTAGGCTTAACAGTGACAACGTGGATTGGTTACAGAACTGAGTGAAATCTACATTCTGCAAACTTCTGATTTTTTTTTCTCCAAAACATCGTTGTGAAAAATGGCTACTTTCGGCAGCTTAGAGCCTTTCGATGTATCGGAACCATCAACGTGGGACTCTTATCACGAAAGATTGGAATGCTTTTTAGAAGCGAACGATGTCAGCGACTCGACGAAGAAACGGGCCATATTTCTGAGTGTGTGCGGCGCGAAGATGTACGCGACAATCCGTTCTCTCGTATCCCCAGCAAGCCCTTCTTCTAAAACATACGACGAACTAATACAACTTGTCAAAACTCATTTCTCTCCAAAACCTTCAGAAATCTTCCAGCGATTTCTATTTTATAGAAGGAACCAACAATCGGGGGAAAGTATAAATGCATTCATCGCGGAATTACGAAAACTATCCGAACACTGCAATTTTGGCTCATCGTTGGATGTCATGCTCAGAGATAGGTTGGTGTGCGGGCTGCTAGACGAAGCTCTCCAACGACGCTTACTTGCCGAAGCATCGCTGACTTTTAATCAAGCACTAGATAAGGCCTTGGCAGCAGAGACTGCTAATTTTCATGTAAAGGAGATTCGGAGCTCCGGATCTGTCTCAGTGATGCCTCTCGACAAGAGACAAAATCGAAATCAATCTAAAACTCAATCACAGAGAGAAAATTGTGCTGGTTGTGGAGGCAACCATTCAAGATCACAGTGCAAATTTAAAGATGCTGAATGCCATGCCTGCAAAAAGAAAGGCCATATACAAAGGGTCTGCCGGAACAAATCAAATTTTACTAGGAAAACAGTACATGAACAGAATTTAGAAAATAGCGATACTGATTCCTCTGAAACAGAGAGTTTAAACACCTTCCATTTGAAATATGTGTGTCTCAATAATGTGGAAACACCAAACATGAGAACAACTGTCCTGATCAATGGTACACCATGTGTTATGGAAGTAGATTCGGGAGCCAAAATATCCATCATTGACAAAAGTACTTTTGACCAGTTATATCCTCACGAGGTTCCACTGTTAGAAAAGTCTCCTTTTATTGTTAAAGACTATAATAAACAACCAGTAGAAATTTTGGGTCGGTGCCAAGTAGATGTTAAATATGCTTCATTTGACCGGAAGCTTCCACTTCTGATTGCTAAGAAGAAACGTCAAGGACTTTTAGGTCTGAATTGGTTTGAACCATTAGGAATAAAGGTAACAGGCATCCATAGCATACAACAGTCTATCATTGATGATGTCTTAAGTGAATTCCCTGATGTTTTCAAGGAAGAATTGGGAAGCTTTACAGGTACTCCTATCAAGTTGCATTTAGATCCCACAGTCCGTCCAATCCAGCTGAAAGCTAGAAATGTACCATTTGCTCTAAGACCAAAGATTGAGAAGGAGTTGCAACGATTACAAGACCAGGGAGTTCTTGAACCAGTTAGTTACTCTGATTGGGCAACTCCTGTAGTTCCTGTCCTTAAATCTAATGGGGAAATTAGGCTCTGTGGTGACTATAAATGTACAGTCAACAAGGCTTTAGGCACTCATCCATATCCAGTGCCAGCAGTAAACCAAATACTCGCAGAATTAACAGGAGGCCAACATTTCGTAAAGCTTGACCTGTCCCAAGCATACCTGCAATTAGTCGTGGATGAAGCTTCTGCCATGGTACAAACAATTGTGACACATCGTGGAGCATTCAAGTGCAATCGACTCCAATTCGGAATTTCCACAGCTCCTGGAATATTCCAACGGTTCATTGAGTCATTGGTCATAAACATACCAGGAGTGTTGCCATACTATGATGATGTCTTAATCAAGGGTTCAACACTAGACGAACTAGCCAAGCGACTTCGAGAAGTTCTTGACCGATTCTCCAAGGCTGGGTTACGCTTAAACAGAGAGAAATGTATCTTTGGAACCTCCAGCATTGAATTCTTAGGGTATGAAATCAATGAGAAAGGTATTAAACCCACAAAGGAGAAAGTGACAGCTATCCAAGAAGCCCCTATACCAACCAAGAGAGAAGAACTCCAAGCATTCTTGGGCCTACTGAACTTTTATCATGTGTTTCTACAAGATAAAGCAACAGTGGCAGAACCTCTTCATCGCTTGCTTGACAAGGGAGCAGTGTGGAAATGGAAGAAAAGCCACGAAGAAGCTTTTAATAAGGTAAAAAAACTCTTGTCAAGTGATTCCCTCCTTGTACATTTCGATGAAAAGAAACCAATCATCCTCACATGTGATGCTTCCCAGTATGGTGTTGGAGCTGTCCTGAGCCACGAATTGTCAGAGGGCGTAGAAGCTCCAGTGGCATACTATTCAAGAACAATGAACCCAACTGAGCGCCGGTATGCCCAGATTGACAAAGAAGCCTTGGCCATTATACAGGGTGTTAGGAAGTTTCACAACTACCTCTATGGACAAAAATTCGAAATAAGAACTGATCACAAACCTTTACTAGGCCTTTTGGCCAGTGACAAACCCACACCAACTATGCTGTCTCCTAGAATGCAACGATGGTCCCTAACCTTAAGCTCATATGACTACCATCTTGTATACCGACCTGGCAAATTAATTTCCAATGCAGATGGACTTAGTCGTCTACCTCACCCGCAGATGACCCATCATGAAACATCTCCCAATGAAGTGTTACTCCTGGAGGCTTTGGACAAGCCCCCTATCTCAGCCAAAGATATTGCACGAATGACACTCCAAGACCCAATCTTAGCTCGAGTGCTCAACTGGGTTTTGAAGGGGTGGCCGGCTGAAAAGCCAGATGAAGAATTCGCCCCTTATTTTCAACGACGATTGGAAATCTCAGCCCACAGAGGATGCCTCCTTTGGGGATGCAGAGTCATAATACCAAGGAAGGTACAAGAACGTCTACTGGCTACTCTCCACAATTCACATCAAGGCATTGTGCGAACAAAAGCTCTTGCAAGAAGTTACATGTGGTGGCCGAGGATGGACAGCCAAATCGAAGACACAGTAAATAGCTGCAATATTTGCCAACAGACACGACATGCTCCTCCTAAGACAGTGGGAACATGGGAGTGCATTAAAAAACCTTGGTCAAGACTCCACATCGATCATGCTGGTCCTTTTCAAGGATCCCTTTTCCTCATTGTTGTCGATGCATACTCAAAATGGCTAGAAGTTG
Source organism: Maratus michaelseni (assembly GCA_963931845.1). Classification (NCBI taxonomy): domain Eukaryota; kingdom Metazoa; phylum Arthropoda; class Arachnida; order Araneae; family Salticidae; genus Maratus; species Maratus michaelseni. The sequence continues at coordinate 290,489,471 of OZ007598.1, read as the reverse complement.
TTAAAGTCTTGTCAACAGACTCAGTGTGTGCTATTGAAGCTCTGAGGAAGCTCTTCGGTACACATGGCATCCCTGACACTGTAGTGTCAGATAACGGACCTGGCTTCAAATCCTCAGAATTTGACGAGTTCCTTAAGAGAAATGGAATCTACCATTCTTTTACAGCTCCGAGACATCCTTCATCGAATGGGCAAGCAGAGCGGATGGTGCAGACAACAAAAGATGCACTTCGAAGAATTATTACTGGGAATTGGAATTCTAGACTTGCATCATTCTTATTAGCACAACATGCTACACCCAATGCTACTACAAATGTGTCTCCAGCAGAGCTGCTTATGAACCGCCGTTTGAAAACCTGCCTGGACAGACTTTATCCTGATTTTACGGAGCCTAATCCCAAGAATCTGTCTAATCCAAGGTTCCGAATGTTTGCACCTCTAGACTCGGTGTATGCTCGAGGATTCCATCCTCACGACAAATGGGTACCAGCTACAGTCACAGAAGTAACTGGCGCCACAATGTATGAGGTCTTAACGAATGAAGGTCTTGTGTGGAAGAGACACATTGACCAATTAAGACGACGTCAAGGTAATCTTCAGCATGTGACAGACACTGGTAATTCCTCAGCATACCCATCCTGTGGTCCAACACCTTCACCGCTGATGTCAGGATCAGTAGAAGACAGCGAGGACACCGAGCCAGCAGGAGGCACCAAAGATCCGGGACTGACAACAAATGACACGATTCCAGAGCCTGTGGATACAGATAGTTTAATTGGGATTGCACCTGCAGGAGATAGACAGATCCCTGATGTTACAAGTCCAACATTCCTCCCATCGAGACAAGTTAGAGCTAAACATCCACCAACCTGGCTAAAGGACTACGTTGCGATACTCCAAAGTGTATACACTTTCAGCACTTCCTTGGCGAAAAATATTTCGCCAAAGGATTTGGCGCATTTGCCCATAATAATGCTACAAAATGTATACAGTTTTGACGCTGTTTTGTTTATATATTTACTGTACAGAGATTGAGCTGCATGTGACGATATGGATATTTTAAAAATAGATTTCCGCTCTGTTTTTGATTATTTTGATAATTTCGTTGCGCTATTAAAGAAAAATGCTTAATATCATAAGTTAAATAGAAGAAGAGTCATCGTTTAGTTTGCAGTTATTTTCAGTTGTGTAGCTGCCGTGTGTTTCGCGAATTGGAGTGATTATTTTCTAAGACTTATCCAGTATAAAGGGAAATATGGACATTTTCTTTTCTTTTAATTCAATTTTTGAATTAATTGGCCAGCTGGTGTCACTTTTGAAAGTAGAAGTTTAATTTCTTCTTCTGCTTTGAAAGTGTGCACTTGCTAGCCAGAAATTTTACTAATGGATTAATATCACATTTAAAAAAAAAAACAGTCAGAGAGCAATAAAGCAATTTCAGGTTTGGTAAGCACTGAGTTTTTTCTGTCCATTTATATTTATTTCTTATGAATAACTCTGAGCACCTGTGTATTATTTCTAATGTGTTTGTGCATATTATAATAACATTAAACAGTTATATAACATATCAGTTTACATTTAAAGTTTCAATGCTGGTATCCATTCAAAAAATAAAAGTGATTTCAATCTATTTTATTAATGGGAGATTTTCAAAATAACTGCCTGTTTAATGCTTTATACTTTGAACACATATTCCATTAAAATATATTATATAGGGTAGATGTGCCAGTAATGAACACTCTTAAGGAATTTTTTTTTAATTATTTTTTAATTAATAGTTATAATTATTATAGCCCACTTTTTTTAATATATTAATCTATCAACATTATTTAATCAATCTCATAGTCTCATTTCCGAATGTGAATCAAAATTTAATTGTAAATAACAGAAATGTATCAAAACACCCAAAATTCCAGTAATGGACACCCTCTCTTCCAGTAATGGGACACTCTCTGTTCCAGTAATGGACACCCCACAAAAAATAATAGATAATTGATTTTATGATTGTATTTAAAACCAAAATTTAATGAAAGCATATTAATGAAATAAAATAGTCATTTTCAAATAAATTTAACAATTAGGATATCAATAATTAATAAAATATTTATGAGACTGATTCACTGTTTAAATTAATTATTGTCATTATCAAAATATCAATATTTTAATTATTTTAGATAGAAGGTTTAAAATACTAAATTTTAAAGAATTATATTTATCAAATTATTAAGTCATTGAGGGGGAGAGGGGAGTTTAGAAGGGTTAGTTTAAAAAAAAAAAATAAGTGTCTTGGTGTACCAGTGCATGGAATCTAATTTATTTTTATTCTTAACAGTTAAACTTCCTAGAACTGCTTTATATATTACTTTTAGCAATTTGTATAAAATATATCAAATAAATGAAAGTGTAGGTTGAATGTTTTTTATATACTAAATAAAATTATTTCAAAATAAAATATCAGAACTGACATTTGAGCCCCTTGATCTGCAGATTTACTACTTTCATTGCTACTTTAAATTTAATATTATAATGATTTTTTATGTATGTAGTTCTTTTGTCAGAGATGAATAATGAAACATTTAAGACAAAAAATAATAGATTTTTAAGAACTTGTGCGATTTAAAAAATTGTCCTTTTTTAAATGGGGCGAGTTTGAATCCCATGAGCCCCTCATTTTCCCATGCACTTAAAGATTATTCTCTGCTTCCTGATGGGTGTTGATTGCCGCATTTGATAACAATCTTTAAAAAAAAAATTATTAATTACGTGAAATTGATAAAAACAGCTATTTATATAAAAAAATATATTATTACATTCTGGTAAATAAAATTAAAAAATTATATTTTATGACTTAGCTTTTCACTTAAATAAAAAAAAAATATGCACTACGGACATTACTGAATTTGCTTTTTCAGTATGTCCACATGGGGTGTCCATTACTGGAAATTGACTAATTAAGCATTCCAATAATGGACCATGGTCGTAAAACCTGAAAAATAAATGAAATTTTATAAATTGCCATTGGTATGTAAAATTCAAAGTTTTCTATTATTGTCTAAACGAAAACATGCAATTTTTTCAAGAAAATAAAAAATATATGAATTGTTTAAGTGAAGCTAGCTCTTAGCATGTTCATTAAGATTTTCACAGAAAATCTGTGGAACTGTGAAACATTATTTTCTGCTTCCTGATTGGTTTGATTAAGAGTGTCAACAATAACCTAGAATATAAAACAAGCAAGGAGGACAGGAATTATGAAAAAATATATAAAAGGCTAAATTTTTATTAGTTTTCTTTTATAAATCAAAAACTTTGAAAGTGGCCCATTACTGGAAGGGGGTCCATTACTGGCACAACTAACCTATATATATCCTTTGATATGGTTATAACATAACATAATTACATGATAATATGGTTCATGGTTTGATATGGTTATAACATAACATAACACAATATATCACGCTATGTATAATAAAATGTATTAATTTACGGTTTACGTGTAATTTGCTCACTACAGTAATCTAACACTCAAATACTTAAATGCATATAAATGCATTTAAGTATTTGAGTGTTAAATTACTGTAGTTAGCAAATTACAGAAATTTAAAATGAAAACATCGATTTACCAAAGTTTTTTATAAATCTTTTTGACTAGTTTAAATATATAAAAATACAAATATTTCTTCTAATATATATTTATATAATAGTTTAAAAATTAATATTAATGTCTTTTCTATAGTCTTTAGACATCTCATGAGTATTATAATTATTTTACAAAACCTTTTGTATCTGTAATTGAAAATAAAGCTAGAGGAAGCTTTATTGTTCAGTGGTCGATGCAGGTTTTTTTTCTTGGGGCCCATTTTGTGAAAAGTAAAGGTTATTTTTGTAAAATTTATTATATTTTTTTTTGAAAAATAACATTTTACAACGAAAGTTGAAATCCAGTTAATCAAATTCGAACCAAGCATTTATAAATAAAAACTTTTTTAAATTCTTTTGCTGAAGTTTTCCGCTCTGGTGAACTTGTTTGTTTACAAATTACACATTTTAAAACATCACAAAATAATAAATAAATAATAAATAGTAAGTTTTATGGAATAGAATTTTGTGAAGGGTCCCTTTTTTTAAATTGATTTTTGTGAAGGGACCCATTTTATCAAATTGATTTTTGTGAAGGGACCCATTTTATCAAATTGATTTTTGTGAAGGGGCCCTAAACAAGCCCCAAATTTTTCCTGGATCGACCCCTGTTGTTCTTTATTTAATGTAAACAAAGTGTGGCAAAATAGTAGTAGTGTTAATGAAAACAAAATTACTACCTTAATTTATATTTATTGAAAAGTTCCTATAAAATAGTAAGTATTTTTATTACCTTTCATGAGTATTAGCTATATATTTAATTACTTATTTATCCAATTATAATTATGTTAATTAGATACTTTTGACTATAGGATCATTAGGCCTAACATTATTTTCCTTAGAATGACATTTTTCTTGGTCAAAATTATTTTTAAAAAACATTCAGAGTTTTTAAAAGTAACCTCAATCAAAATCACCAGTTATTAACCCCCCCCCCCCCCTGAAACATTGAGAAACTCATAAAAGATCAACTTTCTTTCTGAGTGTTAACCTTCAAGAAAGCAATAATACAACCATTTGTTGCATTTAAACCAAATTATCTGTGTAACAGTAATCATAAAGTGGTAGTTCATTTCAAAATGACTCTAATATATAATTCTATTTAGATGACAAATAAAATTGTTTTAAAATATATTTTGTATGTTGCATGTTACCTCTTTTTAAAAGAAACTTGGGTACTTTTATGTTAGCCAGGCACAGATAATAAATAGCTAAATATTGTTCCCATCACTATCATTTGTATTTTATTTATTTCATATAAAATATGAACTTTTCACTCATTTAATTTAAAAAACACAAAAAAAATAGAGAATACCACAAATAAAAACATTTTATTTCAACACCAAATCATTGTTTCAAATTTAATATTTTCATAAGCAAAAAATAGTAGCTGCTGTTGGTGAAATTTGTGTAGGCTAACATAAAAGTACCAAAACTTGCGTGTATAATTTTATGCTTATGATTGCAGTATGATTACTTAATACTTCCTTTATTGCTAATTCAGGATTCTATCATATATATAGTTTTTGCCATTCACGCAGGGCCGAAACTAGTTTTTTTTTTTCACATGGGGCAAACATGGATTTTTCTCCCTCCTTCCAAACCTTCCTCCGCAAAGTACATTTACAAAGAGAATTTTACTACGTTTCTAATAGATGACTAATTTAAAATTAAAATTATGTAATAATAAAATACAAATTGTCAAATATTTATTCATTAAAACCTGTGAAAACTGAATCGAAAGGAATAGGAATAAATTATGCTTTATACAGGTTTCAGTCTTAGCAGGTATAATTGAAGTTTTTGACATAACAGTTTAAACTGTCAAAAACTGACACATGTCAAAAACCTGCCAACTGGTTTCGGTCTTAGCAGGTATAATTGTTGGAGTTCTTTCTGTTAATACCATCTAATTGTTTCATTTAAGACAACATTCCATTGTAGAAATATTTCATTTTCCCAAATGATACTGTAATTGTAGTAACAAATTATTAGAATTAGAATTGAAGCATTTAAAATCATAGTGATTTGAGTCTCATTGTCGTAAGAACTCAAAGACCAAGATATACTGTGGGCATAACAATGAATTCCATTACAGCAAAATAAAATATCCACATTAGTTTCATGGAACTGTCAATTATAATGCTCTTCCCAGTGTTGAATTCAGGTGGTGGCCTGGGGGACATTCACCCTGGAGCATTGAAATGTCCCCTCTGGATGATTTAAGATTTTATGCTTTTAATGGTTAAAAAGTGCAATTTCCCCCCCCCCCCCCAGAGCCACAGAAATCCCTCCCAGAAAAAAATGTCTGAATTCAACACTGGCTCTTCCTATCCATAGACTGATTGATATGTCTAGATACTTTCTTGAGCCTAACGCTAATTTTCAAAATTATGTGCGACTTCACAACAAAACAACAACTATTATGTTTTTATTTTGTGAATTTTCCACCCCTTAGTTTTTCATGTTCTGGGCAGCTGCCTGATCTTGCAGTTTCTACAGCCGAATCTGGATAAAAAAAATGAGACGGCATTTTTAAGTTGTCACCTAGGGTGGAAAAACACCTTGAAATGGAAAGAGACGAGATTTTTTTTTTTTTTGTGTGATGGTGGAGTGGGGTATAAATGCAATGTAAAATTTTATTAGTTATTGGTTCGGCCATTTTTGTTCAGGAGAAGTTCATTCAAGTTTTAGTACCTAATTTTTATAAACTCTGAATCTTAAAATATTATTTATTCAATTTTAATACACCTTATAAACATTCAGAAAATTAATTTTAAAACAGAATACAATGTAAAATTTTATTATTTAGAGGTTTGGCCATTTTTTTTCCTGAGAAGTTCATTCAAGTTTTAGCACTTAATTTTTATAACTCTGAATCTTAAAATATTATTTATTAAATTGTAATACAACTCATAAACCTTAAGAAAATTAACCTTTTATATTTTTTGTCACCACAAATATATTAAATACAGTATAGAACCATTTATCTAGAATGGTTGGGGTCAGCTGTAGTTCAGATAACTGGTTAGGCATTAAAGCAACATCCATTTGATCAGATTTTAAAATACATGTGGCTGTGTCATCGTCTCTGATTTCAAATTAATTCTTTGATTGCACAGATTAAGAATCAGATTCAATCAAGATCAAAGATTAATCTGAATTTGGTTAACTGGTTTCTGGATAAACAATTCCATACTGTATTAACATTTACATAAGTCAACTAAATACAGTAAACTCTGTCTAAGGCAGAATCGATTGGGACCGAGAAAATTTTCCATGGTAGACAATATTCCGCCTTATGCAAACAGTCCCCTCCCCCGCACCAAAAAAGAGTAAATCGTATATTTTTTTACACTTGTAACCTTTCAGTACCATTTTTTAAAAGGAAATTTTTTTTAAATTAGACTTGTTATTAAATGTATTATTTCAAATAATTTCAAAAAACACTTAAACACAAAAATAAATATTACCAATACAAAATTATTTCAAATCTGAAATTTAATGAAAATCATTTATTTAACAAATACAATTACATATTTCACATAGTAGTTTATGGAATTAAAAAGTAATCTTTTATCGATAGTTGTTTTTTCTTTTGGTTTACATGCATTCTTCAGTAAGACATTGTAAGTCTGTTATTATCAGTATAATTTCTTTGATAAGACGTCTTGATATGTTTGAATTACATTGCTGTCTTCAAGGTTTTCAGGATCGTGGTCATCTTCATTTACACTATCATTTTTCACATCATGTTAAAGCTCTGTCAAAACATCCATGAATTGTTAGCTGTTGCCACTGCACTGAAAAAAAAAAAGACTGGGTATGAGTCAGAAAGTTGTCACTTTGAACTTGAGTACAATCTTAAAGCATAATATATTGTACTTTAGAAAATACATATATTTTCATAAATGTGCATTCTACTAGTAATAATTACTTTTAAATGCAAATTTACATGGGAAATAATGGAATAAGAAAGAATTCCTTAAAATTAAAATAGTTAACGTTTTTTTGAATTACAAAATTAATCTATTACAAAATTTAATTAAAATGCTCGACCGAGAGTATTTGACATATATGTATGTTTTAAAGTTTCATAAACCTTTCATTTTTAAAAGTCCTTTTTTTCGCCTGATGCAAAATTATGGTTTCAGTGAGCCGTGTCAGTGGGAAAGTTGCCAAGGCCACCAAATGAAACTATCTTCAAAAATTGAACTTAGTTTTGGGGGCTTTTTACAGTTTTGCATTAATACTAAATTGCAGCATTTGTTTAAAAACTGCAAATAAGTGCTTCAATATGTGCGCATCCTATCTGCACATACTCAGGATTAGCAATCTTTTGCTGATGCAAACATTCACTTTTGCATTAGTTACTGAAATTTTTCATTTTGTAGCATTTTCCATTATTAGCATAAAACAAAGTCATTCTAATGAGTTATAGCCAATTTAAATACAAGTGGTTTTAGCTTTTGACTAGACACAAAAATAATTTTAAAATGCAAAATACACTCTTGATTGTTCTAATGTTTTTTATCATATAAAACATAACTTTAGAATCCTTAAGGGCAGGGAATACTCAGAATAAAATTAAAGGTTGTAACTCTTTTGAAACAGGTGAACTGTCAGCTTTTTATTTACTTATTGACATCATCACTTATTATTTCTCTAGTATAATTATACGCTGAAAATGTTCATTCTGCAGCCAGTGATGTAGTAGTAAAAAAAACCAGAGGACATACGCTTTAGGTAGAGGGTATACCCTAAAAAGTATATGCTATAGTGCTTTTGAGAAGAGAGTATACGGTATTCCTTAAAATAATCCAAAAGGTATTCTGCATATCCACCGTATATCCTCCATTACATCCCTGTCTGCAGCCTTTATTTTTCTTAGCATCAAATATAGTTTTAAACAATTTAATAAGAAATATAGTGCCTACAATATGGATATGCACTAATTTACCTTTCTATATAATACTTTGATCATATATATCTGTGTTTGTGCATGCATATGTCAGAGATAGAGAAATAGTATGAGCCCCCCCTACATTTTCTTGAGCACCCCCTATTGTTTACTTCTAGCTACAGCCCTGATTGTATAGTGTTTTGAACCTGTCCAGGCATGTTCTATCACCCCTTACAGTTTGGCCCATGAATTCAAGGACTCTGTATACATTATATATAATAATATGAATATCCAAAATATACCAAACATCTACATCTAAAATGATTATAACGTCATAAAACTTGGCAATAATCTTGGTCACCGCTATCTTTAACAAGGAAAATTCATATTAAAAATTTTGTTAAATTTTAATACATTTTTTGATAATTTGTAAATATTCTGGATAGAAATCACTCAAAGACAGACTGCCAAAATGGTGATTTTCTTGTGTCATACTGAGTGTCTTCCTAAACATTTTTTAGAAAAAAACCCCCACAAATTTACCTTTCACTAAGAGTAAGCACATGTACTTTTTTTTGTACAATAGTTACGCTTTCACAAATGCAAGATATTTAATAATAGTAAAAAAGTGACAAGTTAGAAGAAAATCATAGTAAAAATTGAATTTTAACTTCCATGCCATATGTGAATACAGTACAGTCCCTCAAATACATGTAATTCAGGTCCAGAGTTTACAGAGATTTCTGGTCACTGTTTTGGTTATATTTTTTAAAACAGTAATTTGAATGTAATAATGCACTCGAAATTATAATGAATGTAACTGTAAGTTTCAATCTTTACATTTGCAACAATGTGCGAATTTTAAGAAATCCACTGTATATAGTGTAAGAACTATCATAATTGTAAAATTAAAACTGTGTAATTGCTGAAAAGTTAATTAAAAAAGTTTATATCAAGCATACTTTTATTTAGGGTTTAAAATTGATGAAATAAATAAATGTATATCTCACATATGATAAAATATATGTATTTACATTCTACTTGGGCCAGAAATAAGAATGGGCAACAGGTCCCCCCTGGGTTGTGCTACAATTTTTTATTAAGTTCAATAAAAATCTTAAGCAATATTAATAAAAGTGTGGTACATCATACATAAACAATAAACACATACTTTTGGCAAAGGTTTCTCCCTGCTAGATGAGTTGCTGAACAGAGCTTTCTTCCTTTTACATTTCTTTTTCATTGTCTTCATAGTGTACATTTCTCCAGTAGTCGAAAAAATATTGCTTGCGTATAAAATTCATATAGACTAATACACAGCAGGCAATATTTATTCAACATGTCACAATGCTGTACAGTGGCTGTTCCCATCAAAACACAAGAGTTAAGCAGCATCAGCTGTGGTTAATACTTTAGACGATGGCTCCTGTCAATGCCACATACTGGCATGCAAAATCTGTGGTGCGGAGAGTACTCTCAGTTGGAGGGAAAGACAAGTGTCACGCTAGGTCAGACTGCTGCCCACATGGTGTCTCGTCAAATTGAAGCTGCACATCTGGGTGAATCCAATGACTTCAGGACCTGGTCTGATGTCTACATCCTCCAATGGGCATAAATTAACAACAACAAAATTGAATCTAAAAAAAATAAAAATAAATAAAAGTTTGGTTGTAAAAAGTTTGAAACAGAAATATATTATAAAACTTCTATTTAATAACAATATACTAGATATGAAGTAGATAACCATTCCAGGATCTCTCTAAAATATTTTTTATTAAATTAAAATTTCATAATATATATATATATTAATGAGTAAATCATACGATTGCTCCACAACCCATATGTAAAGTGAGAAATAATTATCTTACAACTTATCACACACACTAAAAAAAAAAAAAAAAAAAAAAAAAAAAAAAAAAAAAAAAAATGTGCCAGTTCTTCATTCAGTACACTGACCAGAAATTCAGATGAAGTAAAATAATGTGATAAATGGTGAACATTTGATAAATGTGCTAGCTATAAAAGCAAGCTATTGTTGGTATTCAAAACAGAGGCATTTAGTTATTAATTTATATTAGGTTAAAATAATGTGATAAATGGTGAACATTTGATAAATGTGCTAGCTATAAAAGCAAGCTATTGTTGGTATTCAAAACAGAGACATTTAGTTATTAATTTATATTAGGTTTAATAATTCAAAAAGCGATTAATACAAATGATAATTTTATTCACTTTTAGCAGTTTTGTGTGCCAGTTATTTTTTTCAAGAGTAAAATATTTACTGCTGTACTGTTATGCTTAGAAGCCATTTTGAAATTTTTTGATGTAATTTGGTTATGATAGTAAGAAACTTTGGATTATTCAAATAACAGGTGAGTTTTAGTCCATCATATTGCTTGCAACTCTTATTCTGAATAAATTTTCTATTTTTTTCTTTAAAATAATGTAAAATTTATATATATTTTTGAAAAATAAGACCAAATAAGATAAAAGAATTAGACAGTTAGGCTTAACTAACAAAAAACAGCTATGGTAGATATACCAGTAATGGACACCCCTAAAGGAATTTCTTTAAAATATATTTTTAATTAATAGTTACAATAATTACATTCTTGTTTTATTTATATTATATTAATCTATCAACAATATTTATTCATTCTCATAGTCACACATCCCAATGTAAATCAGAATTTAATTGTAAATAACAGAAATAAATCAATTCCAACAATGCATTCTCTGTTCCAGTAATGGACACCCAACAAAAAGTAAAAGGTAATTGTTTGATGATTGTATTTAGAACCAGAATTTAGTGAAAGCACACTGATGAAACAAAATAGTCATTTTCAAATAAATGTAATAATTAGGATATCAATAATTAATAAAATATTTATGAGAATAATTCACTGTTTAAATTAATATTGTCATTATTACAAGATCAATATTTGTATTTTTTAAGTAGAAGATTACTAAATTTTAAAGGAATTAAATTTATCCAATTATTGTGACAAGGGGGAAGGGGGGGGGGAGTAAAGGAGTTACTAAAAAAATGTTTTGGAGTACTAGTGAATGGAATCTTATTTCTCATCATTCTTAACAGTTAAACTCCCTGACACTACTTGGTATATTACTTGTAGTAATTAGTAGGAATGTACCGAATAGTAAGTGCTTGGCCGAATACTTCTATATTTCAGGATTTGTAAGTTTTTAAAAGTTAAATTTTAAAATAATTTTACATCATATTTAACATAAAGACAATTTTGATTAACAAAACCTTTTCACAATTAAATTTTACAAAAAAAAAAAAAAAAAAAAAAAAAAAAAAAAAAAAAAAAAAAATTTTTGACTAATTTAAGGATAGTTTTAAAACATTTTTAATTTAAAAAGAACTCCATGGCTTCTTTTGTGAACTGAAATACATCAATAAAATCTTCTAATATTCTAAAACAACTGTCCTCTAAGAAAAAAACCCACATTAAAATGTTTTGTTAGAGAAAAAAAAAACAAAACTTAGTACTTTAAATATTTCACTAAAGTCAATTTTTTTTTGTTCCGTTTTTATGCACCCTTTAGAATAAATAAAAATAATTAAAAATACCTAAGGAATGCTTATTTAGTTGTAAAATAATTTAAACTAACAACATGAGCTTCATTTTTACAGATTGTCTTGTTATAATAGAATTTTAGAATGATCTATATAAATTTATAATTGTTTTTATGTTAAACCATTAATATGTAATAAAATGCTTCATTTTCAGCTGAGTTTGTCAGGGGGTTTTTTCCTTCTTCCTGGTAATAAGTTATTTTTTTTCCAAATTCTGGCTTAATTGGTTGCCACTTTGTAATAAAGTAATAAAATGAAAAACATTAAAATCTTAGTCAAAACAAGCTATAAAAATTTAGCAATATTTATTTATTTTTATTTTTTTGCATTCTTTATTAGGCTTTATATAGAGAAAATCTTAAAAAATGAGGTTTTTTTAGAGGACAATATTTTAAAATCAAAAAGAAATTTTGAAAGACTATTTTACAGTCATATAGTGTTTTGCTTGCCATGAAACGAGTAAAAAAAATATTCAAATAGTGACAACTTAGGAATAAAGTTTCTGAATGTACCTAGAAGGGTCTAAAATGGATGATTATTTTCTGAGGTTTGAAATGTACAGAGTGTTCCTAAAATTTTAGAACAAACTCAAGGGAGATAATGCAGTCACAACAAACATTTTCTGTACAGGAAACCAGCATCGTTATCCATTAATTCAATCAAAAATACAGGGTGTTTCACTTCAAGCTGAACCTGAATTTTTGTTCACAACTTTAATAATAGTGAAGATATTTTAGCAAGATTTTCATCATATAAACATTGCTTCATATGAAATCATTGGAAGTGACTGAATTTTAGTCAGTGACGCAGTATATGTGTACTGTCAACTGCATTCTGAATAATGGAATGTCTAGCTTAGTGTTGTTTGCATGGCAAAAAAATTAATGTTAATCTATGGTTTTAAAAATATTTTTTAAAGCGTTTTCTTTAATAGGTTGGTTTGGCCGAATATCTTGATATTCGGCAAACCAAATAATTTGATATTCAGCCTAATCTGATTATTCGGTAGGTAGTATGACCGAATACATACTGAATATTCAGTGCATCCCTAGTGATTAGCATTACAAATATGAAATAAATGAAACTGTGTGGCTGAGTATTTCAAATACTAAATAAAATGATTTAAAAGTAAAACTGCAGAATTGACACTTTAGTTCTTGATCTGTAGATTTACTAGTTTATTTACTACTGTAAATTTAATTAATATTAAGTTTTTTTTTGTTTTTTTTTAATGCACAGTTTTGTCAGAGATGAATAATCAAACAATTAAGACAGAAAATAACAGAATTTTAACAACTTGTGTGACTTAAGAAATTATCTTTATTTAAATAAGGAGGGCTTGAGCCCCATGAATCCCTCTATTAGTTATGCCCTGTAATATTATTACTTGCTTCTTGATTGGTTTGGTTGATTGCCAGACTATAAAATATGCAGAGCACGGTTTTTAAAAATAATCTAATTTGATTACAATGTTAATTTTTTTTTAATTACGTGATGTTAATAAAAGCAGCTATTTATTAAAAATTTTGTTATTAAATTATGGTAAGTGCAATTTAAAAATTAAATTTGTTCACTTAGCTTTTCAATTAAATCAGCAGATTTTATACATGGTAGACGCTGGTCCTAAAACCTTAAAAATAAATGAAATTTTGTAAATTATCATTTGAATATAAAATTCAAAGTTTTCAATTATTGTCAAAACAAAAACATGCAATTTGTGAAAGAAAATAAGGATGCAAATCACTTTGCTTTAATAAATTCTACAAAGTATTTTGCTGGCCGAGACCAAGTACTCAAAACACAACTATTTAACATGTAACAGATATGTGAAACTAAAAAGTAAGCAATTCAGAAAATATTAACGCCGATAAGATAACTTTACATTCATTTGTGTTGGTATAATCATCACTGTCTTATCGCGAACAGCATACAATTTCTACATCTTAGAATTTACCTTACAAATAATATTTTTACAAAATTACAAGACACACATTGCAAATTCACTGACCTTTCTCTTCATACAGATGTTTCCTGTGGCAATTTCTCAAACGGGTGAATATATTCCCCGCTACTTCAAAACATTTGATAAAAATCATACTCATAAGTAAATCATAAATAAAAAAATATATTGTATAAATAAAATAAATCCCAGAAAAATACACGTGGACTACAAAAACAGCACGCAGAGACAGGGAGTTGCTAGGGTTGTAATATTGAATGTACGCTGCACAGTTTGCCATTGGCGATATTTCTGATTTTGCGGATTTCTTCACTTGGCGACAAGAGTGCTGAAAGTGTATACATTTTGGAGTATCGCGACTACGTTACATAGGGGGGAGGGATGTTATGTATTATCACAGACTCTAACTGTAACGTTAACCATAACATTTTTATGTTTCCAGAATGGCAACAGGCTAGCGGCAGTGAGATGTAAACATTCACGCCGTGTCACTACAAGATAGGAAGGCACATGCTTTTATCTTTAATAAACCCTGTTAAGTTATATCATGAGTAATTATATGTATGTCTACTAATACGTAACAGGCACTACACTTGTTAATGAGAAATAAACAGTTTATCACATTTGGTGCAAAACTCCGACTGGTGTTTTATTTAACACAGAAATATCCATAATCCTTATGTTTAACCCTTACAGGACCATAAGAAGTCCAAGACTAAATATACCAATACAACACAATATTTTAGCTATTGTGTGTGTAAAGTAAGAGAATATCACCAGAAAAACATAGCAGGGTGTATAGGTTTCCTATAATTTCATGGGAAATATTTTTCCCTATGGACCATAAAAGTAAATAAACGAAGAGTTAGGTTTATTATATCGGTATTTTATTTATTGCTTTGTAATACAAAAACATAATAAAAATTATCAGAAAAGTAAAATAAATAGTTAGTTATGGTATTCTAATTTTCTCAAGTCCAAAACACTTTCAAGATATTATTAGTTCAGCCCGTGAATGTTTTGGTTTTGGTGCAATAAAGTTTGACAGTTCTTTTTTTTTATTCGTTCAGAAACACATTTGCCGCCTTGGACATACGTTTTATTTTGACATTCAGTAAAAAAAATATCAATTCAATAATAATTGAACAATCGATAACAATTTTTGTAGAAAGGGGAAAATATTTCCCATGAGCATGAAAGGGTTAATGTCAAAAGCTATCTCATAGTGTCATAGTAACAAAAATGCTCTGAACAGAAAAAAATTGACATGACAAAAAATTAATTTTCTTCTTATTTCAATTATTAGAACTAAAAAAAAACAAAAAAAACAGACACATTTTTTGTGTGCATATGCATCTTAGAAGTTGACCTTATTTAAAATTTAAAGTTTCTAGACTGACAGTTTCAGAAAAAGCATAGTGAAAATATAACTATAGAAAGTTTTCTCTCCTTTCCCTCAATTTATTTCTTTTTTTAACTTTTTTGAGAGATAATAAAATCCTAATAGAAACCTGCATGTTCAATTTAAAATTTCTAGCCCTGATAGGTTCTAAGTAATTATGATTATAAGCATTTTCTAATTGTTTCATCCTTTTAAATCTTGAATATTTTAGCAAACATACATAATTAAAAGAGTGGCGCCAAGAGTTGCCCGACTGGGGGGGGGGGCATGGTCTCCCCGATAGGGGGGGCCAAATTGGTAATATAAATTTATATATATATATATATATATATATACATACATATATGGATTACAATCGTAATATCGCTCGAGTCGTATTATATATGATAATTATCTGTTATCTGTTTCTGTCACTATTTTTTTTTTCGATGCTAGAACTTAAACTCTCAGCTTAAACATCGGGCTAAGTGATTTTGCTTGGAAAGATCATGATGCTTTAAATCCGTATATTCATTGTCAAAATTTTCATTGCAGATGCTGCACTGGACTTTATACTTAGTACACTTGACTAGTCTTTTGCTTAGAAAACATTTAAAAGGTATACTAAAAAAAATACAAAATATATTTTTTCTTGGAAATCAAATCAAGTCCGGCAAAATATCCTCGTATGTCCAAGAGAGCGCATGATGTTTCGAAATGATTCATTTAACTGCCGAGTTTGCTAAATTTACGTACTACGTCTATGAGTCACCATCACCAAGAATACTGATCATGTGATCTCAAATTCCTCATATCAGAAACAAAACCAAAACCAAACTAAGGTTTTTTTTTTTTTTTTTTTAAAGGATGTTGTTTAAAAATTGATTTAATTATTATTTTTTACCATTTCTTTTATTTTAAATTGTTTAAAATTTTCGAAAAAAGGCGACAAGTTTTTTTTTTTTTTAACACATATTTGAAAAATATGAATTCAAGATTTACAAAAAGAACGAGTTTTTAGAAATTATCTCAAAATCAGAAAAGTATATAATAATAGTCTCTTTCTAACAATGAAAACTGTTTTGTTTTCAGAAAATCAGATCATACGCCAAAGGAGAAAAAAAATGAAAACATTAAAATAATTTTCGGTCGACTTTTTAAAATATCGCTTTCGGGTACCATATCTTATTGCTATCTAACAAAATAACTCTGCGTGTCAACCCGAAACTCGAAAAAATTCAACCCCAACCTGAAATATTCAAACCTGAACTGAACCCAAAGCAAAAGAAATTAATAAATGTCTTAAAGCTGTTCTCAAATACAAAGGGGCTACTTTCACACACATATTTTAATTCATTTTTATTCAGAAACGCATGAAATGGGCAGGCATTGTTATTCAAAAACTTTGTAATCGAAACACGTTTTCCATTTTCAGGTAAAGACAGAAGGCCTTTCAGAAAACACTGTCAAAGTTCACATTTTGAACCGAATTCCTGATGCTTCAGCGCCAGAAAGGAGAAAGACGTGTTGTCACGTGACACAAATCGCTTATATAACTCGATAAGTAATTTATTTATCAAAAATTGGAAAACTCATTTCGATTCCAAATCGTTTCAATAGTCAGGCCTGTCAATTTTATGGCCTTTGTGTTTAAAAATGAGTCCAAAATTGTGTCAAAGTTCTTCGTTGTTCAGCAGATCATTTGATACAATTACTGTAATACAAATACTGAAATACGATTGCTGAAATGTAGTCTACAATTATATCTCTAAAATCAATTTTTTTTCTTGTTTAAAAATTAACACATTTGCATTCATTCAAATACATATAATTTTTCATTTGCAAAATATTCACGCCCTTCTTTTGAAAAATCGTGTCAACCCTAACTCGATCTGAAAGAGTCAAAACCCAACCCAAAACAGACCCGAACACAAAACGCTTAAAGTTGACTCGACCCCCAACGAATAAAATTAACAATGCATGACTCTAATCTGAAACAATGTTCTGAACACTTTTTTGAAAAAATCAGGTAACTCAAACACGACGCGAAAGAATCAAAATTCAACTCGAAACCGAAACAATTGCTGTCAACCCGACATGCAAAGAAAAAAATCAGCGCCAACCTAACCCACGGGTCGTTTATTTTAAAAACACTAAGCTCAAGACATTTTTAAAAAACTAACCACCACCTGACTGTCGGGTGTGCGAGAAAATTGGGGTACCCGACTCGACTCTACTCCGAAATCAAAACATTTTCCGCTACAGCAATTAAATTTTAACGATAATTTTTTTGTCTACCCGAAATTCGAAATACTTCAACCCTAATCCGACCCAAAAAAAAAAAATCTATAGTTTAATACAATTATAAAAAAATAATCTACAATAATTTTTCTAATATCAATTCTACCTTTCATGTAGGCAAATAAACATGTAAAAAGACTCATTCTTATTTAAATATCTAGTTTTTCAGCTGAAACAACAACGTAGAGTTTTATTGTAGAATCAGGTTAGCCTGAACACGACGCAAAAATATCAGAACTCAACCCGAAACAATTACAGTCAACCCGACCCGAATCCAACAGCAACAACAAAAAAATATTAGCTCCAACCCGAATCGCAGGTATGGCCGGGTTCAGATAAAATCGGTGTACCCGACCCGATACAGGATTCTAATCTGAAACAATATTCTGGACAGTTTTTTTGAAAAATTAGGTTAACCCAAGCCAGATACGAAAGAATCAAAACTCAACCTGAAACCGAAACAATTGTAGTCAACGCGGTTTACAAAGAAATAAGTCAGCACCTACCTGACCCACGAGTCGGTTTTTTTATAAACTAACCTCAGGTCATTTTTAAAAAACTAACCTGCCCCGACTCGGGTCAGGTCATGGGCAGTTCCCTGACTCTATGCTGTATTCTACTCTGAGGTCAAAATAATTTCCCCGACGACAATTCAATTTGGACCCTGGATCCCCCTTTAGCGCCGCCCTTGACATCGAACATGATAAACCTCGAACCGAACGAACCTCCGGCTCGGGTTTCCGCCAAAACCCAACACGAACCCCACGAAAAAATTTCTTTTGACCCAAAATAGACAAAAAATTTTTGGTCGACCTCAACTTGAAATACTTTAACCCGAAACCCGACTCGAAACAATAATTATTAAAAAATATATAGTTTTTCATTTTAAGCTATATTTTGGAGATTCTTTTGAGAAATTGGGTCAGCACGAACCATGCTTGAGAGTGTCAAAACCCAACCCGAAACCAAACTGAACCTGAAAGAGTTAAAGTTAACTCGACTCGAACCGATACAAGTCCGACCCGCAATAAAAAGACTAGCGTCAGTCCGATATGATCCAAACCAAGAACCGGGTCGGGTTCAGTTTGCCCCACACGATGCAGGACTCTACACCCAACTCGATGCCGATAAAAAAAGTTTTGTTCTTCGCATTCCGACCCGAACCCGAAATACTTCAACCCAAGTCGGCCCAAAATCAAATATTAAATTACAACTTTGAAACAGCAAAATTAAAGGCAGAAGCAGATGGCCTGCGCAAACAACAAAAAGAATTTTATGAGGACTTTCTTTAAGTTAAACGAAATGCATCGAGATGGGAAACATGGTCACCTAACAGATACTGACATAATTCTTTCTCTTTCTTTTTATTTTTACAAACCACAGACATTTGAGGCATGAACAAATTAATGACTGCGAAAAAAAAACGGTTATATTACATGTACCCGAATAAAGATATTAAAGCTAAGATAATAGGTTGCCTTTTGATTAGACTTAAAAATAGATTTTTGATATAAGATATTATAGCCGAAATAAAGGAATCTAAATTAGAAAATAAGTTATTTTGAGTATATTAATATACTAATATATGATTTTTTACATGAGAGTGCCAACCCGACTCGACTCGGGTTGAAATCCAAAAGTCAAAATATATTCCCCGACGACAATTGAATTTTGACCCTGATGGGGGTCCAGGTATGCCCGACGGGGGGGCATATGCCCCCCGGTCCCCCTCTAGCGCCGCCCTTGCATAATTATCATTTACATCTTAAAAATAACCACCCTATAAAATTTCATGTTTTTATACATTACAAAATCAGATAAATTAGAATTTTAGAATGTTTTTAACCCTTGCACTATCTGGCAACACAGGCTTGAGATTGGTCAGATAGATGCTGAAAGCCAAGCTAGTAACATGAAGCTAATATAACTCATATTATTAGTTTATTTAATCCGTTGAAATGAAATATAAAATAGTTATATTTATTTACAGCAGTGCCATTTTTGAAAAATATTGGGTGAGCTCAAAATCTTTTTTGGGTAAAATGACGCTGCTGTTTTGCTTTCTTTGAAAGTTTGGGAAAAGATGATACCTAATAAGTCAAGTTAGAAATATTTAGAGCACAAGTAAAAGTTGCGATTTTATTCAGTTAAATTCTCATGAAGGGTTCTCATTTTATGGACTCTAATATTTACTATCATGCCATCGATTTGACTACAAATTAAAACTCAAAGAACTAAAATATTTTAAAATGGGCTTTAATGCAAATACACTGAAATGCTTGCATTAATGGCATTATTTTCTTAAACTCTACCATGTGATTTAAAATAGATATAATTTCTTGAATCGCTGACAATAGTAAGATACTTCCAATAACAAAATGTATTCAAATCAAGTACACCTTTCAGATTAGCAATTGTTTAAAAGGGTGCAGCATGCACGTTAAAATACGAAATTTAATTTTTACATGGCTTCCTTATTTTATAACTTATAAAAAGAATGACTTTAGAAAGGAGAGATAAGAAAGCCATTGAAAAAACTTCTTTTACGGGCAAAACATATAGAGTTATGATACTTTCAATTTTATGAATTTCCAGTATTTTCTTGCATTAAAAATGCACCTTTCCTATTTATAAGTACTTAATGATTTTTTTAATAAAACAAACCCATTTATTATGCAACACCACATATTGCAAATAGGATCTCCAACTGCACATCTTCCAATAATCCTTCTTCCATCCATCTTCCATCACAGGCATCTTGAAAACAAATTTTTCCTCATAGTATACTTATTCACGTTGGAAATAACAATTTGATTAAGCCCTTTCTTTGACATAGTGGAATGCAAAGAATGTTTTCAGTCCTGTCCGTGTGGAGAGGATTCCAACATTTATACACTTAGCTATTTTATTAAAATATGAAAATCAGAAAAAAAAAATATTTATATCCTAGTGCACCCTGGGATGCCTATGCAAGTTTCACTGAAGTAACTGAGTTCTTCCTACATATGCTTGCACTAATCCTATCTTTACGAGTCAAACTGTCCACTTAAAGATATCCTTAAAACCAACAAATAAATAAAAAATAACCTTTACTCAACAACACGAATTTTCTGACATATTTGCAGAGTCAATAGTATAATTAAAATGTATGAAATCTGTAGACACAACTTCTGAAGTGATTTGGAATAGAGTAGCATTTTTCTTTTTTTTTTAAATATATTAAAAATGTACTTCAGTTATAATTAGTTGCTGTCTCATGATGACCATTCCTGAGCTGACACATGTTAAAAATTGTCTTAAAATGCTTTTCTGAAAGAGCCTTAACCCCAAAAACTTGAGAATTCTGAATAATAACAACTGCAAATTTAGTGCATTTAGAAAGAAAAATTAATTCGCGAATATGCCGAAAATTTCTCTACAAGAAGTTACAAGATAGAAAATTGATTCTACATCTTTTAGATGAAGTAGAGGTGGGGTGTAGAACAGGGGTTTAGGTTGTGTTTTAGGATCCTGTGTGTCTGTTACTGCTATCCTTATTGTATTTCAAAGCAAAATAATTTTGTGAACGTCAATGGATTAATTTTTTTTCAGAGATTTTAAAATAAATAAGCACGAAAATAGAACAATGAAAATTAGGTGGGCTGGAAGAGAAAATTTTTGGATGGACTGAGGCCCCATGGCCCCATATCAGTTGGCACCACTGAATAAGATTTAACTGTGACGTCATGCAACGTGCAATGCATATTGTGATAGGATCAGAACTGCAAAGCAAACTTTTGAAGTCAATTTTATACAGTAAAACCTCCATAACAGACACTACCGAATATTGGACACCTCTATTTACAGCAACTTTTTTATCCCCCAATATCAGTATATTTATATGCTTTTACTTCTGAATAGTGGACAAATTCCAAGCTCCTGAAGTGTTTGTTAGTAAGAGATTTTACTGTGCTTTCATATTTAATTTGTACATCATTTGTCAGCCAGTTACAATCATTGACACACTAGTTTAGTATGAAAGTATGAGACTTTGATCATGAATACAATTTAAATTTTGTTAATGCAAATTTGCATAAAATCTGTGCTTTTTTTTTTACAAAAACAATAATTTTTAATTTTATTTAAGCTGAATGTGCCTAGTTGTTTCCTTTTACTTAAATCCTGTCAGGTACAGATTCATATTATTGCCTGTTTTTAATTCTTTGATTGTAATTCTACCTGTAATTATTTTACAGTTTTAAGATTAATTTTCTGATGGTTCTGTTGGAATTATACAAGGAACATATCAAGGTAATTTCCTAAATCAGTTGTTTAGTTTGTATGATTAGTTTGTAAAATTACTTGGTACTTTTTCCGTATTCAGACAAAAGTGTTGATAAGAGAAATTTCTTTTCATTTTTTAGATGGTGCATCATGCTTTCCTTAACACCAAGAGTTCAGATTTGAAAAAAAAAAAAAGTACTCCCCTATTATAGTGACCTTGGCACTTTTTAAATATGCATTATGCAATTCAGGCTCAAGAAAGTTATATTTGTGTTAACAGCTATCTGTTGAATTATTATGGTGCTTATCAGTACTGTAGTTGCAAAAAAATATTTGTGGGAACTCAACTTTTCATAGAGTTAGCTGTTGATGCTACCAGATTTTTGCTAAGCCAAAAGCTGACTTTTTTAAATTAGCAGTTATAATTATTATAGTCTAATTTTTATAGCATTCCATTTGTACAGCATTCATCTAAAAGCCATATTTAATCAATTGCATAGTAACATTTTCCATTATGAATCAAAATTTAATTGCAATAACAGAAATAAATCCATATATAACTTATTGGTACATCTGTCATAGAAGTTTCCATAAACAATGATAATGAGAGGTATTTTCTGTGCTCTCTGATTTACGACAAGCTGTCTCGTCTGATAATCTTCTTCCTGATCGCAACACAACCAAGATTTCACAGATGGTTCAGGACAAAATTATTTTAAGAAATAAACGGCTGCACAGCTTATGAATATAAGTAAACTGGTTCTTTCAATAAGGAGTGAATTTTTCACATCGGTCATGATGTTCAGATGAATGCTCTTTCATACAGATGAATGCTCTTTCGCATTCAGACATTGAAATGGGTATAGTTTTCACAGTCTGGAGAAAAAAAAAGGCTTGTGCTCATATGAGATTTTTTTTTTTACAGTAACAAACCAAATATTTCTGGGTACAGCGTTTCCACCCAACTACAGCACTGATGCTTGTTTATGCATGAATTAAAAAAATTGCTTCTGATTGCTTGAACTAGATAAATTACTTCTGTCTGTATATAATAGCAGATGAATGGCTTCTGTATGTTAAATAAATTCTACAAATATTGAAAAAGTTGCTTGTGTGTATGAAACAGTGTCGGTTGCCGGAAAATAAATGGGAAAAATTTTCTTTTCTTGCCAAGTCCATGATCTCTATCTGTCTACACTGGCTTACAAAAGTTAAAGTACAACCGTTTTTTTGCGTCTAATTTGCAAATGAATGAATATAGAAACAACAAATTTGAAGGAAATGTGTGCTACACTGTTATTTATTAAATGCAACATAGAAATTTACTTAAGTTAAAAGTATAAATGAAATTACAACAAAAAAGCACTCATGGTGGAAAATTCCATTCTTGGAGAAATCAGTACATCGCAGTATTATGCAGTAAAATGTGACAGAAATATTAAAAAACTGGTTCTAATACGGAATATGTCCCCCCCCCCGGAATTGAATGCATTGGCGGCATTGACTTTCCATGCTCTCAATTAAATTGTCAGACACCGAAATAGGTAACACTGACCAGACTTGGAGTAAGCCTTGTTCCAGCTCATTTAATGACCTTGGAGGAGGACTTAAAGCCACAACTTGCCTTCCAAGATAGTCCCAAAGATATTCTATCGGATTCAAGTCCGGAGAGTGAGCTGGCCATTCCATTCTCTCCAAACCGTGATCCTCAAGATAATCCTCAACAACCACAGCTCGGTGTGGTCTCGCATTATCATCCATTAGAATGAAACTATTGCCAATAGCACCGGCATATGGGCGCACATAAGAATCAAGGTTCTTATCCCGATATCTCGCACCAGTCACAGTTCCTCCATGGAACACATGCAGGTCAGTGTGGTCTCCGAGTGAGATCCCTGCCTAAACCATGATTCCACCGTTTCTGTACCTGTGTGTTTCAACAGTGTTTGATTGATGGTATCGAGTGCATTGTTCTCTCCAGATCAGAAGACGTGCTGAATCGCTCTCCAGTGTGAATCTGGACTCGTCTGTGAAGAGTACAGAAGCCCACTGTTGTCTGGTCCAGGAAACATGTACTCTTGCCCAACATAAGCGGGTCCTTCTCTGCCATCTGTTGATTGGGACACACACAACTGGTCACCTTGCATAGAGACCTGCATTGTGAAGACGTCTTCACACCGTAGTAGCGGAGATTCTTCTCCCTGATGCTGCAAAGTGGTCTGCAATGAGTTGCGGCACAGTAGTGCGTCTTCTCCTTCGGGAATTGAATAAAATAAAAAAATATTATTTTGTTGCAAATACATGAGCACAAATTTTGATGGTGGCCACCATCAAAATTTGTGCTCATGTATTTGCAACAAAATAATACCCATAATTTTGAAAAATATGGCAAAAAATATAACTGATAAAGCAAATACAAAATTCTGGCAATATTCTTTATCTAGAAAAATTTTAAAGTTTACCTTTTTTTTTTTTTTTTTTTTTTTTTTTTTTACATTTGAAATCTTTACAGAAATGTAAATATGTATATAAACATGTAAATATGTATATAAATATGTAAATGTATTCTGATTCTTTTTTTTATGAGTTTGAATTTAGGGAATCTAATATAAGTATCTAATTAATAATTAACGAATCTAATTTTAAGTATTTAAATGATAAATATTATTGTAAATTTTATATAAAATATATGTGTATTCAATATAACACTATTATTAATTAGCATTAATTTTGTATTTCTGCTTCATCTATAATAAATTTTAGAGATTTGCATATTAGCAATGAGTTGTGTACACAGCTGCACATTAAAAAATATATTTTAAAAATAATCTATACTCGTGTGATGAATAAAATACAGTACAGAACCGTTTATCCGGAAACCAGTTAACCGGAAAACCAGTTAACCGGAATAGTATTTTCGATCGACCAACTGCGGAATCTTTCCAGAAAAAAAAAATCATAAAATCTTCAAAACTGCGTATATATATATTTTTAATTTGTGGTGTAGTATTCTTTATTTAGGATTTACTGTTTCTTTGGAAAACAGTGTTTTTATTGCCCATATATATAATAGACTAACATGCTTTATGCTACGGCATACGGCAATACTTTTGCTTCGTATCGTAACGCTGAATCTAGAGCGCGAACAAATAAACAAAGCAGAACTGTTGCCAATCTGAAGAAACCGAGGAAGAAACAACGTCGAAAATACGCTGTTTATTCATCTACATGGAGATATAAAAAAAAGAGCGGTAACCGTTTGCCAAAAGTTACGGTTTGACATCACGACAGGTATTGTATTTCTTATTTCTCTCAGTAGATGGCGCCAAACCAAATGCAAAGTAATGGCAGTAAAAGAAGAAAAAAAAACTAACTTCGTAATAAATTGTCTCCGATTATAAATTATCCGAATAAACTTTTGAATATTTTATTAAGGTATTACGAATTACTTATCTTTTCATATCTCCATGAATTTTAATAAACAGTGAAAGAATGTTTTGCTATAGTGCTCATTCAGATTGGCAACAGTTCTGTTTAGTTTACTTTCAACATCGCGTGCTTACTACGATTATTATTTATTTTCAAAATCGTGAAGCATTCTGCAAATTAATTTTTTTACATTGCTTTTTGTAAAAAAATAGGAATGGCAAAGAGACAGGCAGATGAATTGGGCAATGTAAAAAGAAAAAGAGTAGTTCTAAGCATAGAAACTAAAGTGGAAATTTTAAAAAAACTTGATGAAGGTGCTTCCGTAAAAAATTTATGTGACACTTATCACGTTGGATCATCGACAATTTATGACTTAAAAAAGCATAAAAAAGACATTCTAAAATTTTATGGAGACGCCGATAATCCAAACCTTTTATCCGAGAGAAAAACGATGCATCAAGCAAAAAATGATGATGTAGACAAAGTGCTTATGGAGTGGATCCGGCAAAGAAGAGTGGAAAGTTTTCCACTTAACAGGAGCATTATTATGACACAAGCAAAGAAATTCCATGAGGAATTGCATATAGAAAAAAACTGTGATTATTCCCATGGATGGTTTAATAGATTTAAACAGAGGCATGGGCTGAAACTTTTGAAAATTTCAGGTGAAAGAGCTGCTGCAGATAGAGAAAGTGCAGAAGATTATGTTGATTATGTGATGGAGTTAGTGAGAAAAGAAAATGTCAGTTTAGACCAAATATTTAATGCAGATGAAACTGCATTATATTATAAATATGTTCCAAAACATACCTATGTATCTGCAAATGAGGAATCACCAAGCAGTGGACTGAAAGAATCGAAGCAAAGAGTGACGTTGCTAGCTTGCGCAAATGCAGCTGGCACTTGTAAAATAAAATTAACAGTGATCGGAAAAAGCAAAAAACCCCATTGCTTCAAAAACATTAAAATATTTCCTGTCAATTATAAAGCAAATAAAACAGCTTGGGTAACCCAAGTATTATTCATTGAATGGTTTAATACACAGTTTGTGCCAAAAGCAAGGGCACACTGTTTATCAGTTGGACTCCCATCAGATTGCAAGATCATTTTATTCTTGGATAATTGTGCAGCCCACCCACCATCAAGTCTGTTACAGAAGCATAATGTTCTTGTTGAATATTTGCCTCCTAATTGCACCTCTTTGATTCAACCTTTGGATCAAGGGGTTTTACGTAGCTTAAAATGTAAATATAAGACACATTTTTTAAAAGAACTTTTGGAGGCATGCAACGAGAATAGGTCTGTGCATGAATTTCTGAAGGAATTCAATATCAAGAAAGGAATTTGGCTGGCTGCTCGGGCTTGGGAAGATGTATCAAAAGATACATTAACCCATGCATGGCATAACTTGATGCCTACCTCTATATTCCTTGATGAAGATAGTGACAATAATTTTGGAGGATTCACTATTTCAAAAGAAAAATTGCTTCAGCAAGAACTGAAAGAATATGCAGAAAGTACATTAAGACATGACATCTTAACTGAAGCTGACATTGATGACTGCTTTCATATTGACAATGATGTCCCTATAACCAGTACCCTGTCCGATTCTGAAATTGTACAAAAAGTTCTACATCCTGAACAAAATGATGACACTGAGGATGAGGAGAGTGCAGATGAAATGTCTGAAGATAAAATTTCTAACGCAAGATGCATCGAATTAACACAAGAACTAATAAAAGGGATGGAACAAAAGAGTTTTGTAGATGAAACGCACATCATGGCAGTTTATAAAATACAGGAATTATTTCTTAAACAAAAAACTAATTTTAAACAAATGAAAATTGTTGACATATTTAAAAAATAAGCATTCCATTATTTTTTAAAAATGCATTTGTAAAGTCCTACTTTTTATTTATTAATTTATTTTAAATAAAATCTCAATCATTAAAAATTCATGAATGTCTCAGCATTTTTGTAAAAGATGGAGTTCAAAGATGGAGTCAAATTAAAACATCAGGATTTTCAACTAGCTTGAAAAATATAAAAATAACTAAATTTTTGTAAGGGGGGGGGGGGAGCCTACACACTATTCTAACCTGCAAGTAAGTCTTATTTTTTTATTTTCTATTCCTTCATTGTAATGTGTAAGTATAGTAATATTTCATGTTTAAAAACCATTGATTAATCAAGATTTAAAGCATTTAACAGATTTCAATTTTTATATGTAATTATTTAATTTATTGAAAAGAATTCTTTTACAATTACACTTCTTACATATTCTGATTAATCTTTGATTCACAAATAAATCCAGAGCCAAATATATTACACACAAGTCTGAATAATGGGTGTTGTGTCGATGAGCAACCAGTTATCCGGAAAAACCAGTTATCCGGAATGCATTTGGACACAGCCATTCCGGATAACTGGTTCCATACTGTACTTTATTTATCTGTATTTGAATGCAAAAACGGTTGTTTTTCTTCTGTTATTGATATATTGTAATATATATACAAGGGTCGATTCAGACAAAACTTGGGGCCTATTTAGGGCCCTTTCGCAAAAATAAATTCAATAAAATGGGACCCTTCACAAAAATCAATTTGATAAAATGGGACCCTTCACAAAATTCAATTTGATAAAATGGGCCCCTTCACAAAATTCCTTTTAACAAAATAGGCACTTTCACAAAATTCCATTTTATAAAAACTTACAATTTATTATTTATTTATTATTCTTTGACTTTTAAAATGTATAATTTATAAACAAACAAGATCACCAGAGAGGAAATCTTCAGCAAAAGTATTTAAAAAAGTTTTTGTTAATAAACGCTTGGTTCGAATTTGAGTAGCTGGATTTCGACTTTCATTACAAAATTGTTATTTTTCACAAAAATATAATAAAATTTCACAAAAATAACCTTTACTTTTCACAAAATGGGCCCCAAGAAAAAAAACCTGCATCGATTCCTGATATATTATTATTATTTTTATTGTTGTTGCTGAGCTTCTTTTCCGAAAGTTGGACGATATTAACAATGCTAAATATGAAAATATTTAAATGTTCTGAGTATACAACGGTACATTATTGTTCAAAACATAAAATTTTATGCTTAGATTAGTTAATTGCACTTAATTCTGTCAGTTAATCAGACAAAAATAAGCAGAATATGATGTATTATGGCTCTTTAAATCGTACGGATGAGGTGGGCAATCAGCGCCATCTGTCGACTTTTCTGGCCCTTTAAAGATTCCATCGAAAACTGGCGTTTGTTAGGGCCGTATACAGCTCGTTCAGAAGAAACGGAGCTGATCGAGTTGGGCCGTGCCGCAAATATCCGAACCCTATAGCTCACAACACATTGGCGAGCGCCAAATGATTTGGCGAGGACAGCGCTATTTCGCGCTTGCGCATAACCTAGCCAAGCAGTTCAGTGCACACCTACGCATATGCAAAGCAATGGCTGACAGTGAAGTGTTTTGCTACGAGAAAATAGAGATAAAAATAAATAAGAAAATAAATACCAGATAAAAGCAGATACACGGTGAAAATACAGGTATGTGAAATAATTTCAGTGATCTGTATATTAATGTAATATCCTTTAGATATTCTCAAATTTTCAAGATAAGACAGACATGAGGCATGCCATTAGAATATCGATGTTGATAGTTGAGACTTTAATCTTGTGAAAATTAAATTAATGTCGCACCAATTAACGCTATCTGTAAGATACAGTTACTTCTATTTTTGGTTACGAAAGCGTTTTTGAAGGCGCCAATTTGGTTATATATATATTTTTTAGTTTTTGTGATGAAAGTCAAAAAACAAACAAAAATCTTAATAATTTCTACATTCCCCAAAAATATCGCTTTTTTTTAAAATAGAGTTTTCCTTACTAATCACCCAATAATAATTTAAGAATTATTAACACGACATTTTGACATTAATAAATGTGTCTTATCTTGAAAAAAAAAATGTTTATAAAGAGATAATAATAATACAACACTGAAATTATTTCACATTGTGGTTAAATGAGAGTTTGTATGCAAGAATGTATGAGTATATTGAGTGAATGAACAACCATTGACATAGAAAAGTTAGGTAAACATAAACTATTGGTAAATAGTAACATGAATAAAGAGTAACCTAATGTTTCAATGCAATTAATTTCTGTAACTGTAAATATAAATAAATGTATCATGCATAAACATGTACAACAGTCTTAACAGCATACTCACATTTTTTCCCCCTATCTTGAAAAAATAAATACAGTAAAGTTTAACCACTGTTTATATTATACGTTTATTTATTTATATTAGTAATATCCGCCCCCCCCCCCTCTTTATTTTTAAGTGGGAGTCAAACCATTTAGAATATAAATTTAGGCTTAAAAATTCTATCATAAATTGCAATGAGGGTTTTATTGAAAGTTGAATATTCATTTAATGTTTTCAACTTGTCAGTTTATATTAGTATGGAGACTTTTAAAGTGTATTTCTGGAAATGTGGAGTTTGATTTGAATTTGGAGACATTTAAATTGAAAAATTGCACTTTACCTAAATAACAGAAAGTTGTGGTCATAACATTTTCTCATATTACTGCTTTTGTTGATAGTGACATGGTTTAGCCAAAAATTTTTAAAATATATTTATGTATAAAAATAATATGAATTATTTAGTAATAAAACTTTTTGGTACTTTTGTCTTATGGCCTCCCTCAAAGATAAATCACCAAGCGACCAAGATTTATCACCAAAGTATAAAGCATGTGTGACATAATAATATATAATCAATATAGCATTTTGTGACGTATATGGCCAAGTTATAGTCATGTAATGTGTATATGTTGTATATATATATATATACAGCATATATATATTATGTGACGTATATAATATGTATAATGTTCGTAAATAATGTAAATAAACATATCATTATACATAAACATGTACAACATATCTTATCAACAGCATAATCACTTTTTTCCCCTAATCCTGAAAAAATAAGTAAAGTTTAACCACTGTTTTTGTATATTTTTTTATAGTAATGTTTCTTTCCCCCCCTTTTATTTTTAATTGGAAGTCAAATCATTTAAAATATAAATTTAGGTTTAGAAATTCAACAAGCACCTATTAATATAATGCAACACGACTACTTACTGCAGTATATATATATATATATATATATGACATGTATATAAGATTATATATGTCATATAAGATGTAAATAATGATGTATATGGCACATGTATGAGTGTTTGGAGTATATATATGCATATATAAGGTTTGCGATGAACATGGCAAAATCATAACTGCCACCTTGGCATAATCGTAATTCTAGTGGCTGTTATAACATAAAAGTACTGACTTTTTACCTATATAACAGGACACAGGACTAAAAGAAGGGCAAAAGGAGATAATGTTATAAAAAGAGAAAATTCCAATGATATTTTTTAATAGTATATATTATTTAAAAACAAATTTAATAGCGCCATTACCAAGTTATCTTTCATAATTTTTTTATTTCCTTGAATTTATCTCATTCAGACTATTGCATTTTAAGTTTAAATGATTCTTGATTGTCATTTAATGAAAGTTTACGAAACTCAGATAATTTTATTTTAAAAGTTTCAAGCAGCAATATGTACTTTCGAACAATAATACATCAAAAACAGTATCATAGTACTTTATTATATTTTTTGTTTGCAGAGTTGCCAAGTCTCCGGATTTTTGCACACCAGTAATTTTTTAGAGAAAATATTGTTCTCTTAAATCGCAAAATGGTCTGATTAAAAAAAAAACATTTTCTGTATTGAATTACTGGTATCCAAAAAGCCGGAGACTTGGCAGGTCTATGTTTGCATATATTGGGTTTTAAGGAAGTTTGTTTCGGTGGATCTATTGTAGGTTTTCTCATTGAATGCCTCGTGTTTTGGTTAGTGAGGTAATATCGCAAAAGATCAATTAACCACATACTAATCCAGGGAAACCTTTACTACTCAGCCCATGTCTTAAATTTTTAGTGTAGATTGAGTCTAAAATCTGAAAGTATTGAAGTAGTTTTTAATTGATACTTTTAAAACATATAAGTTAGTTGTAGTTAACTATTCTTTTTAATAAACTAGTTGTGGTTCGCTACACACAAAATTTCTGTTCTCTAACCACTGATAGTTTTATGATGGAAAATGGGGCAATGGGAAAACATGTTGTTGAAACATTTTAAAAAACAATAATTATTTTTAGATTTTAAGTCATTCTGCAGAATTTTATGGTGGTTCTGAAATGACTAGCTCGACAATGCGAAACTTTCTGATACATTTTTAAATGCAAAGGCATAAAAATTAGCAAGCCTGACTATTGAAGCAATTTAGAATTGTAATGAGCTTTCCATTCTTTGCTAAATAGATTACTTATCAAGTTATAAGCGATTTGTGTCATGTGACATGTTTTTCTCCTTTGTTGTGCTGCATTGTCGAAATTTCGGTTTAAAATGCCAACTTTGGCAATGTTTTCTGAAAGATCTTTTGCCTTTACCAAAAAGGGAAAACATAATTCGATTACATAGTTTCTTGAATAAGCACACCTGCCAATTTCATGTGTTTGCGAAATAAATTGAATTAAAAAATGTATCAGAAAGTAAGCAGTTTGGATTTCTCAAAACAGCCTTAACAAATAGTCGGTTCGTTTTAACAGTGTTTTGTTGCACCATTGATTTTTTTTTCCATTCTTTATATGTGGAAACCTATATATATATATATATATATATATATAATATATTTATGAAATCCAGTTGCAAAACATTTATATTTAAAAAAAAACTTTTTTTGTTTGGAAATTGCAATTTTGAACTTTTTTACAAAATTTATAGGATTGTAAAATATGTATTTTGTAAATAAAGATAAACAAAAATTTCAAAAAG
Source organism: Maratus michaelseni (assembly GCA_963931845.1). Classification (NCBI taxonomy): domain Eukaryota; kingdom Metazoa; phylum Arthropoda; class Arachnida; order Araneae; family Salticidae; genus Maratus; species Maratus michaelseni. The sequence goes on along the minus strand of OZ007598.1, from coordinate 290,457,077 downwards.
GTCTGAAGTTCAAGTTCAGGAAATCTTGTTATCTCTTTTAGTCTTATGTCCGTAAAAAATGTGTCCGTACATTTATGTCCGTAATAATCTTGATATCCCAAATCTTTTATATATTTCCCCCACTCTTACGTTGAAATTTGAGATATAAAAATTTATAATACTACAGGGTCTGTTAGGCAAAGAATGTGCATACTTTTATCATCGATATTCTGAAGCTTTTTTTATTATTTATTTTAATTACGAAGTTAATTTACAAAAAAATGTTATTTCAACAAAACTGAAATAAACAAACTAAATCTTAGGAATTAAAGAATTCATAAAGATTAGAACAACATAATAATTAGAAAAAACGCTGCAATACCAAAGAAAAAAAAGCGACAGAGCTTTTTATATGGAAAACTACAATTTACCGCGATAACAGTTTGACAATTCGAGAGCTAATGGACTTGACAGACGTCATCTCCTGAACGACGATCATTATACATATTATACATCTTATGTCACATAATATATATATATACATATATACAACATATACACATCACATGACTATAATTTGGCCATATTATATGTCACAAAATGCTATATTGATTATATATTATTGTCACACATGCTTTATACTTTGGCAATAAATCTTGGTCGTTTAATGATTTATCTTTGAGGGACGTCATAAGACAAAAGTACCAAAAAGTCTTATTATTATTACTAAATAATTCATATTATTTTTATACATAATTATATTTTAAAAAAATTGGTACTTTTCGGTTAGCGGGGCGCCAGTGGTATATACACATATATCTACACATATGTATATGTATACATAGACATATATATACACATATATGTATGAAAAAATATATATATGTATATACATATATATTTATATATGTACATATATCACTGGCGCCCGGCTAACCGAAAAGTACCAAAAAATTTTGGCTAAACCATGCTACTATCAACAAAAGCAGCAATATGAGAAAATGTTATGGCCACAACTTTCTGTTATTTAGGTAAAGTGCAATTCTTCCATTTAAAAAGTCTCCAAATTCAAATCAAACTCCACATTTGCAGAAATACACTTTAAAAGTCTCCATACTAATATAAACTGACAAGTTGAAAACAGTAAATGAATATTCAACTTTCAATAAAACCCTCATTGCAATTTATGATAGAATTTTTAAGCCTAAATTTATATTCTAAATGGTTTGACTCCCACTTAAAAATAAAGAGGGGGGGGGGGCGGATATTACTAATATAAATAAATAAAAATATAATATAAACAGTGGTTAAACTTTACTGTATTTATTTTTTCAAGATAGGGGGGGGGGGAATGTGATTATGCTGTTAAGACTGTTGTACATGTTTATGCATAATGATACATTTATTTATATTTACAGTTACAGAAATTAATTGCATTGAAACATTAGTTACTCTTTATTCATGTTACTATTTACCAACAGTTTATGTTTACCTAACTTTTCTATGTCAATGGTTGTTCATTCACTCAATATACTCATACATTCTTGCATACAAACTCTCATTTAACCACAATGTGAAATAATTTCAGTGTTGTATTATTATTATCTCTATAAACATTTTTTTCTTTTCAAGATAAGACACATTTATTAATGTCAAAATGTCGTGTTAATAATTCTTAAACTGTTATTGGGTGATTAGTAAAGAAAACTCTATTTTTTTTAAAAAAAAGCGATATTTTTGGGGAATGTAGAAATTATGCAGATTTTTGTTTGTTTTTTGCCTTTCATCACAAAAACTAAAAAAATATATATAACCAAATTGGCGTCTTCAAAGACGCTTTCGCAACCAAAAATAAAAGTAACTGTATCTTACAGATAGTGTTAATTGGTGCGACATTAATTTAATTTTCACAAGATTAAAGTCTCAACTATCAATATCGATATTCTAATGGCATGCCTCATATCTGTCTTATCTTGAAAATTTGACAATACCTAAAGGATATTACGTTAATATACAGAACACTGAATTTATTTCACATACCTGTATTTTCACTATGTATCTGCTTGATTTGTGGAAGAGCTACTTATTTATTTTCTTATTTATTTTTACCTCTAGTTTCTCATAGCAAAACACTTCACCGTCCGCCATTGCTTTGCATTTGCATAAAGCGTAGCGGCGTTAAGCACTGAACTGCTTGGCTAAGTTATGCGCATGCGCGAAATAGCTCTGTTCTCGCCAAATCAATTGGCGCTCGCCAATGCGTTGTGAGCTATAGGGTTTGGATATTAGCGGCCGTGCCTGAAGTGAGGAGTTATATCCTTTTTCCACCAGATGGCGTATTCGAGCGCTTGAATTCCCAATTCTTCCTCCAAATGCATCTCATGAAATTTAAAATCTTTAAAAATACTAATTTTTTTTCTTCTCTAACTGTGATTTTTTGTAACAATGTTTAAATAACCATCTAAATTATCCCCTCCTCCAAAAAAGTCTTATTTTTTTCTCACATATTTAGAAACCAACACACTCTTGGGAAAGAGGGGATGGTTATTTCAGATGATTGATACTTATATGAGATCTTACTACAAACTAAGAAATAAGGCAGCATTTAAAAAACAATAATGTTAAACATTTTAAGCTAACATTTGTTAAAAAAAAAAAAATTAAGCATTTTTAAAACATTTTTAAAAACAACACTTGTAAAAAACATTTTAAGCTAACATTGTTAAACATTTTAATCTAACATTTTGTAACATTTTAAGTCCCCTGGGTGGGAGGACATTAAGGGGAAGTGGAACTTTTGGGAGATAGGAGGGTAATTTAGATGACTGATTATTCATTTATTGTTACTAAATAGAACAAATATTTTTTTAAATAGAGTTTGAGAGATTTTAAATTATGTATGTGTGCGTAGGGGGCAGATATTTTTGGGAGTAGAGAGAAAATTTTGGTGACAAATTATCTATTTATTTTTACAACAAATAGGACAGAAGATTTCTTGAAATAAGAGTTTTATAAATTTAAAAATTTATGTTCTGAAGGCATGAGGGGAAGTATGAATTTTGAAGGAAGGGGTTTGTAATTTAGATGATTTATTCATTTACTGTTAATAGAGAGTAGAAAATAGAACAGAACATTTTGTTTATAAATAGTTTGAAAGATTTTTTTTTTGCTAGGGGTTGGCAAAGGGGAGGAAGCAGACTATTGCGGGGTAGAGAAATAATTGAAATGGTTGATTATTTATTTATTGTTGCTAGAAAACAAGAAGTGGAGCATATATTTTTTAATAAAGAGTTTTAAAGATTTTTAACTTTGTAACCTGAGAGGAGAGGGTGGGAAGGAAAAGTGTAACTTTCTGAGACAGGGGAGGATGGGGAGAATTTATATAAATGATTATTTACTTATTGATACTAGAGAATAGCAAATAGGACAGAAGAATTTTTTAAAATAGAGTTTTAAAATTTTTTTTGCTGGTGGACCAAGTAGGTGGGTGGGAGCAGACATGTTGGTGGTAGAGAAATCATTTAAATGGCTGAATATTTATTTATTGTTACTTATAGTGCAACTAATAGAGCATAATTTTTTACAAAGAGTTAAAGATTTTTAAATTTGTATGCTGAGAGGGGGAGGGGAAACATACATTTTGGATGGAAGGGGATATTGTAGTTTAGAGGATTGAGTTTTCACTTATTGGTACATTAGTAGCGAGCAACAAGAAGGACAGAAGATATTAAGATTCTCAAGATTTTGAACTTTTTCTGTTGAAGAGGGCAGATAAGGGAAGTAGCCATTTCATGCTAGAGGGAGAGGGGGATTTCATTAACTCATATAAAAATTTAAGTGGGGGATTTCATTAACTTATATAAAAACTTAAGTGCATTAATTGGGGAATTTCATTAACTTATATAAAAACTTAAGTGGATTAAGTGGGGGATTTAATTAACTTATATAAAAACTTAAGTGGAAATCTACCAAAATAGTCAAAAGATTGAAACTTCTCTCTCCTGGATTTTTAAAATCAATTTTTTATGCAAAAATTTTGTGTGTGTGTGTGTGTGTGTGTGTGCAGGGGTAGCTTATATTTGGGAATGGGAAAAAAATCAAAATTGCTTAAAAGGAGGGGGGGGGGGGCTTATTTTCGGGATTTTATGGTATTGTTGCAATAACATAACAAATAAAGGAGAGGTATATATTTTAAGTTTGTGTGCTATAAACAAAATTTTACTGCAAGATTTTTTTTATTTAAGTTCAAATCTCCTGAAATGCAAAATATTTTCTTTATTTACTCTTTCTCACTTCTAACTTAATGATAAAAACAGTTTCTTTAATGAATATTTTTAAAAATATCTATTATTCACCTCTTTCCCAACTATTTTGTTTTTAAAAAAGAGTGCTTATAATAGAAATATTACAGTATTTACTTATAAATGTTTAAGAGGTTCTTTTTAAATACATTTATTTAATAAAATAATAAAGACAAGTAACAATTTTATGTGAAATGTGAATTTTTTATGTAAATACAAACTGTTTATCTTTTCAGGAAAGTTTAGTTAAAACAACTCATTTATATATATACAGGGTGTTTATTTTAAGTAATGAGAATAAGTCCACAAAAAATAATTTATTAGAGATATCGCTACAAAATTTTAGTAGTCTTCACAATATGCTCCTTGAGCATCAACACACTTCTGCAGGCGAGATTTCCACGCTTCGTACGCTCCCTGGAAGTCAGCAACCTTAAGGCTCTGCATCAGTAAGATTTGAAATTTCCCCCTGCCATGTTAAACCAATGGTCGCGGATTCCATTCGTTTTTGTCGAAAATCTCATTAGGAAATTAATATTTTTGACTTATTTTTTTAGTATCCTCTTCTTAAGGGATGTCTCTTACTTTCTGTGTGGACAAAATATTTCTAAATTACATATATATATTTTTAATTTATTGCTAAAGTCTTAAGAAGTCAGCGAGATGTGAATAAAACTAAGTAACTCCAAAACTATTTGGAGTTTTAAAAACTGGAAAACACTGAAATAAAGTGCATGGTCTCATCTATTCATATAAATTAAAAAAAATCGTTTAAGTTTATTTAAACTCTAGATAATAGACAAATAAGCTGAAAATTGTTGAAAATTTCATCCCCCCACTAAGCAATAAATCAAGGCAGGAGGAGGACCACAGTTGACCTTTGACATCACACAGGTCGGGAGAAGGGTGAGATATTGGAAACGCATGGGCTTTCAGTATGCTTGTAATTGTTAATACAGAACAGAGTCTGATATAGTGAAGATCAAATTATTTTGACAAGCTAAGAGAAATATATATATATATATATATATATATATATATATATGTGAAATGAATGTGAAAAAGTATGAAATAATATTGAATGTGAACGAATGTGGATTGATATGAAAGGATAGTTAGTTAAACCCATTCCAAATCAAAAACTAAAATATAAAAATTCAAAGTTTAAAATCCCTAAATCGTGTGTCAAAATTTTAAAGCCCTGCCTTCATTTCTAGTTGCCCCTGTAACTTAACTTTCCTTACGATACATTTATTACGAACAGATATCAATTTTGAATCCTAGTTAAGATTAAACGTGCTGACGTTAGCGCATCTCTCTTCTACCGGTGGTTAGATGTTGCATGTTAATTATCTGGGCTGCTTACCCAGATATGAGTCAAAAGTAATTAGCCAATTAAATGACATTATTTCATAAGTTGCAAAGCGGTCCCTAGCGGTGGTCCGGCCGTATATAATGTCAGGAGCACGTTTTTTGCATGGCTTTTGACTCTAATCACTCTCCACAAAAACTACGGCCAGTATTCTTCGAAGTGCGACGGCATCCTTGCCGGTGTAAGTCCGGCAATTCGCCGAAATATGAACGATAACACGATGTTTCCCCGGTAAAAGGCTCTTCAAACTGTCCCCTGGGCCTAGCTTAAAGAGAGACCTGTAATTAGTTGGAATAAAAGCTAGTTCCCAGGAAAATGTCTGCTGATTTCGCCTACACTCGTACGACTACATACTTTTATCTTCTAGCCTATGAATTACCCGGTGATTCGACGAAAGAGTGCCGTGAAACTACCTTAACGGCGCAAAATATGGTCCTTCGAACATCGTGATATCTAGTAATGGGATGTGTGATAGCGGTGATCGACCGCTCGTTACAGACAGATCGATGTGCGTTCGTTATATCGAGGTGCGCCCGTTATACAGAGGCATATCTTAGAGTGAGTCTGCTAGGATTAAATACCTGTCATGGGAAAATCCTTTCTTTTAAATAACTATTCATTAATAAGAAACATCGTAATCGAACCAACCATAAAAAGACTATTTTTAATCACCGGGCCTTTAAAAGAAAATAACAGAAGACTAGTGTGTTTAACTGAAAAGAAAAAGTTTGTGTCCAAAATAAAGAAATAAATATCTACAATCAGTTAATAAAAGAGCTCCTGCTTCCTCATTAAGCTATCAAATCTCGGATAAACATTTTATTTGGTTGCCTATTTAAAATAAACAATTTTTCTTCAGCGCTTCACTCCAAAAGAAAAACAGTTTTGTTCATTCACTTTCAATAGTTATCTCAAATGACCTACTATCCAGCGAAAGGGATGGTTCACAGATGGTTTGTGGAAAATTCAAGGTCAACGATCTCCTGGCAGAAGGAGGAATGTTCTTTTTTTCTCCCTTTCTTTGCGTGTGTCAAGAGTCCGTTGTTTCGTTGATGCTTCCTGTTTTGGTTTCGTTTTAATGGTGATAAATTTTTTCTTTCTTTTTTTCATGTGAGTATTCTGTGCAATCAAATGGATTTAAAAGAAAAAGAAGAAATAGGTATGTTCGATTTTGTTATTTTTTAAGAAGAATTTAAAAGCGGACAGAAACTTTTTATTTTTATTTTTTGAAGCAGTAAGAGAGAAAAACAATAAAAGAAAAACAATTTGAAATTTTATTATTTTTTAAGTGTTATTTTTATGAAAAATACTATTATTATTTTACTATTATTATTATTATTATTATTATTATTATTATTTTATTATTATCTCTATGTTACAACTTAAGTGATTAAATGAAGCAGATTATTTTTGTTTATTATTTTGGAAATTTAAGCGGGATTTAATAAAAAATTAAGAAAAAAAAAGGAGTTTTTCTAGTAAAAGTATTTTTTTTTTATATTTTGTTTAACGAGATTGTAAAAATAAGTAATAAAAATGAGCGCAGAAGACAAATCCACTCAAGTGAGTGAAGGTGACGAATCTTTAAAGGAAAAAAATACAGAAATTGAGGGAAATGGGAATCCCCTTGAAAGTCCTCCAAATACGGAAATACATGAAAGTGCCCCTGTAAATATGAATGGAGCTATCAGTCAAGTGAGCCAACAACCTGTTAAAAATCAGGCCCTAATCCCTGAAATAGAGTCAATCAAAAAGGCCGCTGTAGGTAGCTATGCAGCAAATAGTGGGGAAAAAACAACGAAAGATCCGGAAATTATCCCATTTTCACCGGAAACAAAGATGATCTTTGCTTCCTGGCTTGCTTATTTTGAGGCTGTATGTATTGAATCCAGAAAAGATGATGTTTGGAAGATAAGAAACATCCAGAAATTTTTAAAAGATAGTGCCCTTACCCTATACATTAACAACTGTCTTAATGTTTTACACTGGAATGAGTTTGTTTCACTATTCCATGAAAATTTTTCTACCCCAGATACACTATCACTAAGCGACTTTGCTAGTATTCGGTATAGGTCAGGTGAAGACCTCAACGAGTACTACCAAAAGAAAACGAAAATGGGTCGTAATCTGGGTTTAGACAACAAATTCATTCTGGAAGGGTTATCCGAAGGTTTGCCAATTTCGATGCAGAGACTTATTGTGACTAATGCCCCTAAAACTGCCACAGAATGGAGAGAATTAGTTTTTAAACTTACTAAGCTTGAAGTAGCAGGTAAGAGTCCTGAAAATAAACCAGACCCAACTCCCCAAAATCAGTTCAGACAATGGCGACCATATCGCCCTAATACCACTGAACAGAATTTTCCAATGCGATCCTGGAATTATAGATACCCTTATCAAAACCCCCAGAATCGCCCAAATGTGCCTAACCCTCAAAGAACTTTCCAAAATGTGAGACCCTTTCAACCGTCTCCTCCTAGACCAAATATACACTACCAGGCAACATTGCCACCATCGCCATGCCGCGTATGCCTTAATCTTAATATTCCAAATGCTTACCATTGGGTACGAGATTGTCCTTTTCGAAAGCAATCTTTAGATGCTTCCTCTCTAACCCAACAACCAAACATTCAAATCCAAAATCCAAATCAGACACAAAGTGATTTTTCTGCAAACCCAAGTAGTAATCAAGGACAACTAATAGTACCCGGGTACATAGAAAAAAGAAAAGGATCCAAAGAAAACCCAAAGAAACGTCAAATTACTACTCTAAGGATACCGGAAAACTCAATACCATGTTTGATCGACTCAGGAAGCTCGTTAAGGGTCATTCCATTACATTTAGTCCAAAAATTCCAATTAAACACTTCCAAAATTCGTAAAGGTCTATCGATCGCTCAAACCCAAGGCATTCTCACCTTGCAGGAAAAATGTCGTGTTAATTTGAAAATTGGCCGCATATCCAAATATGTTGATCTTTATGTTATTGATAATAAATTACCCTATACCCTTATTGGACTTAACCATTGCCAAAGTTTCCAGTTAAATATTGATTGTGTTAAGATGCAAATTTTCCAAAATAACCAAAGAGTGCCTCTCCTGAACCAATTACGAAATATTCCAACCGTTAATTCCTTACACGTGTCAGAACCTAATGAAGATGTCTCAGAAAAGGAAAATGCAGGGATATTTGGCGAAAATTATGAGCCGGAGTTTGTCAAAGCCACTGAACCTATCCAAGTTCAGTCTGCACCTAACAAACTGCCTACTCTCTTAGCCAAATATGTCGGTATTTTTGCCAAAGATAAATATGATGTAGGATGTGTCAACATGGAACCCCAGAGAATACATTTAACTTCCGACTTACCAATTTCACTTAGAGCTTATCGTACTTCCCCTAAGGAAGAAGAAGAAATTAGAGAACAAGTTCAAAATTTGTTAAAAGCTGGTATCATTAAAGAAAGTCATTCCCCTTATTCTTCACCTGTACCCTTAGTTTATAAACGTGAAGAAGGAAAGAAAACTCGGTTGTGTGTCGATTTCCGAAAATTAAATGCCATAACCAAAACAGATGCAGAACCCTTACCCCGAATCGACACTTTATTGGACAAATTGGTGCAAGCTAAAGTGTTTTCCACTCTCGATTTAGCAAGTGGATATTGGCATATACCTATCCACCCTAAAGATACTGAAAAATTAGCTTTTGCCACAACGTTTGGCATATTTGAGTGGAAGTGGCTCGCGTTCGGCTTGAAAAATGCACCTGCAAATTTCAACCGTATCCTTCGAAGAATCCTAAATAAATATAAAATTGACTTTGCATGCAGTTATTTTGATGATATTATTGTATTCTCACAAAATGAAGAAGAACATTACCATCATTTGGAAATCATTTTTGATATTTGTGTCCAGGAAAATCTTAAATTAAAGCTGTCTAAATGTAATTTTGTTAAGAAAACAATTAATTTTCTTGGATATGAAGTGTCGAATGGTTGTATTACACCCGATAACCCAAATATTGAAACCATCAAGAGGTTAAAACCACCAACCAATGTTAAAGAGTTACAACGCTTTTTGGGATCTATTAATGTTTATAATAAATTCATTCATAAATATGCTGAGGTTAGATATCCTCTAAATAATTTGCTAAAGAAAAATGTTCCTTATGTATGGGACCAGGACTGTCAAAATTCTTTTGAAAAATTAAAAGCAGCTCTAATTCAAAAACCTATCTTAAGATTGTTTGATCCCAAAACACCTTGTAATTTATTTGTAGATGCATCAAGTCTTGGAGTGGGATGTGTTGTGAAACAGGCTGATGAAAATGGTATTTTGCACCCCATAGCATATCATTCTAGAAATCTTCGTGACTATGGAAAAAATCATGCAATTACTGAACTCGAATGTTTGGCAATTGTGGATGCTCTAGATAAATTTTACCATTATTTACACGGTCAAAAATTTGTCATTCATACAGACCATGCGGCTCTCACTTGGCTAAAAAATGTTAAAAACCTAAGAGGACGTCTTTTCCGCTGGTCCCTTAAACTGAGTATGTTTGACTATGATATTAAATATAAAAAGGGTTCCACTAATATAGAGGCTGATATGCTGTCTAGATTACCTGTTTCAGAAGACCCCCCACATCATACACATTTACTCAACTTGAACGATATCAGAGAAAATCAGAAAAAAGAGAATGTCAAGGTAGATGGTAAAAACTATGTTGAAATTAATGATGTTATTGTGATTAAAAAGAAAAGTTTGTATAAGATTGTCGTCCCCATGGCTTTACGTTTACCCCTCTTGGAAAAAGCCCACACAGATTTTGGACATCCTGGAATTTATAAGATGATAAATTTAATTACAAATCAATATTATTGGCCTAATCTTAATAAAGATATTGAAAATTTTGTTAAACATTGTCATACCTGCCAAATCAACAAAAAAAGTAGGCAAAAAAGATTTGGTTTGTTGCAGCTCATGCCCCCAACGGATATACCTTTTGAATGCTTGGCATTGGACTCTTTTGGCGGATTTAATCATTATAACTCGGCAAAGAAATATCTGCATTTGGTCATAGACCATGCAACTCGCTATGTGTGGGGTTTCGCGTCAAAAAGTGTAACAACTGAAACTTATACAAACATTTTGAAACAATTATTTCAAACTGAAGTACCAGAAAAAATACATACTGATAGAAATGGAGCATTTACAGCTTCTAGATTTAAACGTTTTCTTCGTAATTATAATGTAAAACACCGATTAACCTCCAGTCCTCACCCGGAAACGAATGGGAAAATTGAGCGTTTGAATCAAACTATTGTCACCAGATTAAAATGTATTGTAAATTCATCACCAACTAAATTACCTTGGACAAAATTTTTAGATGAAGTATTGTATCAATATAATGCTACTCCGCATTCTGTAACTCAATTTCCACCTAGTTATTTGCTGTTAGGAAAAGTACCTTATGATCCTCTTTTGCCAGATAATGATTATTACCCTCCTGTTGAAGAAGCTAGAAAATTAGCTAAGGAAAGAACAATAGCTTACCATGAAAAAAATAAAATCCATTACGATGCTCGTTTTCTTCCTGTAAAGTTTAAAGTTGGTGACATTGTAATGTATGAAGAATTCCACTATCCTAATACACGTAAATTGACTCCACCATATTCTGGACCATATACTATCTTAAAACAACTATCTGATGTAAGTTTTGAAATTGATAAACACAGTATACATTTTAAGAGAAATTCTGAAATAGTGCACGCCTCCAAGTTGAGATTCTATAACCCTCCTCAAAATTTAAAACTCTACCATGAATAACCCCCGTCTATTTCTTTCATCTTCAATTTTTTATTTTTGCTTTCCTATCGTCCCTCTATCATTTTAGTGTTTGGATGAGGACCCAGCTGGATGTTAATTTAAAACCCAGCGGTGTAGTTGGCGGAGCAGTTTTAAAGTACTGCTAACCTTTTTATTTTTTTTATTACTTATACAATGACAAAACTAGGAATACGTTAGGGGTCCTCCGCTCCGTGGCCTCCCGTCTATAGTCGAACTGTTTTCCCATTTTCTCTTTCCATGTAGAATGGAGAATTTGGCAAAACTGCTTCGCTTTCCCTCTGTAGGTGATTATCGGGCATCCACTTTTCCTTTTTCCTTGTGCAAGAGACACATTTTTTGGATGATAATCACCTCAGAGTTTAGAAATCCATGTCTCACTGAGCATGGTGGGAAGGATAGCCTAATTTTTTTTTTTTTTTTGGTTAGAATTTCCTATTTTTACAAAGTTTTCCAGTTCAATCTTTTTTTTTTCTCCTGAGAATAATTCCCACTAGAGTATCCTATCAGCCCAAAGATGCTTGTAAATAGATATTTTGGAGTAGTAACAGAGCTTGTAACTGCTCATATGACATTTTCATGTTTGTGTTGTTTTTATTGCATTTGTAGTAATTGTTTTGTCCTATATTTACAGTATATTTAAAGTACATTTTATGCTATATTTTTTTTAATTTAATGTTTTGAATAAGTGTTTATATCATGTTGAAATATTTTTATAAGTTTAAGTGCATTTTTTAATTGTTTGTGTTTTGTAAATAATATAAGCAATTGCCATATTATATTTCTGTTTTCAAGTATCATATTATTTAGTTTTTATTGTATTGTATGTTTAAAGAAAGGTGCAATGTTTACCTTTCCTGATGAACCAACACCCAAGAACAATTCACACAGGACATGTTGGTTAACAAAAACTTTTGCAATGTGCTAATAGACTTTCAAAAAATAGCACATAATGTTCTCGCGAGAAATGTTCAATTTTTTTTGCTGCAGCTGTGTGTTTTTTTTTACAATATATGTCATATGTTTAATCTTCAGTGTATATCATCAAATAGTACCAATATTTTATGTAAAAGTAAGCCCAAGCAGTTTGAGAGTCTAATTAGAATTCCGTAGAAAAAAAAAATTCGATAGCCTAGTTTAAAATGTGTTTAACTTATGGGGTTGAGCCCCACAGCCCTTGCTGGCAAGTTCTGTGGCGCTCATTTTTAAAGGGGGGGGATGTGAAATGAATGTGAAAAAGTATGAAAGAATATTGAATGTGAACGAATGTGGATTGATATGAAAGGATAGTTAGTTAAACCCATTCCAAATCAAAAACTAAAATATAAAAATTCAAAGTTTAAAATCCCTAAATCGTGTGTCAAAATTTTAAAGCCCTGCCTTCATTTCTAGTTGCCCCTGTAACTTAACTTTCCTTACGATACATTTATTACGAACAGATATCAATTTTGAATCCTAGTTAAGATTAAAAGTGCTGACGTTAGCGCATCTCTCTTCTACCGGTGGTTAGATGTTGCATGTTAATTATCTGGGCTGCTTACCCAGATATGAGTCAAAAGTAATTAGCCAATTAAATGACATTATTTCATAAGTTGCAAAGCGGTCCCTAACGGTGGTCCGGCCGTATATAATGTCAGGAGCACGTTTTTTGCATGGCTTTTGACTCTAATCATTGTCCACAAAAACTACGGCCAGTATTCTTCGAAGTGCGACGGCATCCTTGCCGGTGTAAGTCCGGCAATTCGCCGAAATATGAACGATAAGACGATGTTTCCCCGGTAAAAGACTCTTCAAACTGTCCCCTGGGCCTAGCTTAAAGAGAGACCTGTAATTAGTTGGAATAAAAGCTAGTTCCCAGGAAAATGTCTGCTGATTTCGCCTACACTCGTACGACTACATACTTTTATCTTCTAGCCTATGAATTACCCGGTGATTCGACGAAAGAGTGCCGTGAAACTACCTTAACGGCGCTAAATATGGTCCTTCGAACATCGTGATATCTAGTAATGGGATGTGTGATAGCGGTGATCGACCGCTCGTTACAGACAGATCGATGTGCGTTCGTTATATCGAGGTGCGCCCGTTATACAGAGGCATATCTTACATATATATATATATATATATATATATATATATATATATATACAAGTATGATTATATATTTTTTCTTTTTTCGCGAGGGCTTTATTTAAAACTGATTCATATATAAGTTTAATCTTTATTGTATAGGATTCCCTTCTTTATTAAAAAGTATAAAAAATCTCAACTGAAAACTTTAAAGATCGGCAACATTTTAATTGACGTAATAAATTAAACATCTTTTTAAAATAAAGATAAAAGTACAGAGAGAAAGTATCTTGCATAGTAAAAAATATGTTTGAATAAAGGGTTTATCAGATTATAAATTATTTATAATATATTTATAATTATAAATATTTTACAATAATTTAATATAAATTATTATTTATTATATTTATATGTTATATTATAATTTATACTTCCCAATTATGACAGGATTATTATAATTCTCTGGCACATTGATGTAAAAATCTATGTTGGTTATATATTCAGTGTCAATTTTCTTGGTATACTGTTGCTTGATGCTGCAGCATAAATTTGAAATAGCATATTTAGTTATACACAAATTGCAGTTATACACAAATTACGATGGGGTATCATTCGAAAGGTTTTTGAAGCGGTTTCTGGCATGGTACACTCACATTTCGTTAAAACATGTTTTAACTAATAATAAAATAATGAAAATTTATAACAAGAATATTTTTTAATGAGAAAAAAAAATACAATTATGAGTTACAGGCTAGAGTACACCGCGAGTAGGGTTGTGCCTGACATCTGACCTCTGCAAGTCAACCCCAACCCAACCAAAAAAAAAATCATCAACCCAAAACTCAACACAATTTGACCCGAAACTTATCCGATCCGAGCCGGAAGTGAAAGAAAATTAATACACATTGGAATACAGTAATGGAAAAGTAGTCTGAAGTTATGCCTCTAATATCAATATTATCCTATTTGTATAAAAATAGACATATATACACTCATTAATATTCTACTTAGTATTTTTCATTTGGGTTGGGTTGGGTCGATTATTGACGGCCAATTATCTACACTTGGGATATAGGCCCAGGGAGAGTGCCCTTCGTGGGGGTCTTTCTAAGGGAACCTAACCCGTATTTACGCATGGATCTCCCGTCTACCAGCTTCGAGAGCAGAACCTCTCAGCCACTGGTGGGGCTATTTTTCATTTGGGGGAAAAATATATATATATATATATATTGAAAAATCGGATCAACTAGACTTGAACCCGAAACATTTAAAGTCAACCCCAAACCGATCCGAAACGACACATATTAGCATCAATTCGACCCGAACCACGGGTCGTAAACTCTACTTACCCGACCCAATGCAGGACTCTGCTACGGGCTATTTAATAATTTATGACATGGTACTTTTAATACTTTTTTTTTTTACTTTTTCCCACAGACACACCAATTTTAAACTCTTGCTCTTTCCTGGATTTCGTTCAACCGGCTTCTCCTCACAGATCGCAAAATTATATATTAAATTATGATGAAATTTAAAAGCATGATTAACTATGTAACACTTTCGAAATTTATTTGAGGATATCGCGACAAGAGGGTGCCAAGCCATATTTGTGAACTTCTGAGATATTTCAATTTGAAAATTTGATGAAATACTCAAATCAAGATATATAACATAAAGTTTCTTCGCCAATGTCTCAGTAACATTTGAGATATTCTGAGTAACAATATGGCATTACTTTCATGATATTACTATTACGTTTTTTGTAAATTAGCTATCTTCATTGGGGGCATAAACATCTGGGGCAAACACGAAACCTGTCACATAAGGCTGCCATCAAGTGACATTTGAAAAAAAAATTATATGTTAGATTTTGTAATTTACAATATTAGGCAACAGATTACAGTGTTAGATTTGTTTCACCAAAAACTGTGGCTTGGCACTTTTTTACCCTGACCCCCTCATTTTCACTATAAAGAAATGTACAGCCACCCCCTACTTTCAAAAACTTTTTTCTTAAACTAAATATTTTTTTTAAAGCCAAAATCTTATTTCAAAATTTAATCGCCTACTGGCAGAGTTATAGCAAAAACCCGGATTTTGGGGGTTTTTTTTTAAGTTAAAATAAACAAGTTTTTTTTTTTTTTTTTTGAAAAGTTAAAAAAAATTAATATTTTAAAAAATTTTGTTTTTCTTTCTTTAAAAAAATAACAATTAATAATAATAAATAGTTAATTATATAGTTTTGCTTTATGAGATTTTTGTTATTCAATAGAATTTCATAAAATGTTTTAAATTATTATCCAACAACTAATTAGCAATATTTTACTGTTAAATTATTAAGATAGTTTTTTATTTGATCTGTTAGTTATATATAAATGTGATAAGTAGTAGATTTGTTCATATAAGTTCAAGTTTTTCCTAATATTCATATTTACTTACATGTAATTGCTATTTACAAATATTTTGTCTGTTTTAAAATGTATGCAATACAAGAAAACTTTAAAATAATTAAATTATTACATGTGAAAAGCATTAAATGGAGAAAATTACGCTATATTTAAAAAGCCCAAATAATAATATTGCCAAACACTTTCAACTGAGTAACATTAACTCGTGAATAATAAATGAGAGAAAAAAAAAAACTTTAAAATAAGTAAATTATTACAAGCGAAATGCATTAAATAAGAAAAATTATGTCATATTTAAAATGATTTTCTTATAGCGTCTGAAAATAAAACTTTTCTTCTAGACGTTATTATAAAAGTCTGGAGGCAGCGACATGTTTTATTTTCAATTTTGCTGATTTTTAAATGTGTGATAGAACTTACTTAATCAGTCACGAAATAAGGCGTCAATACTGTCATGACCGTGATGAATGCAGTCTTGAGAACCAAAAAATCTTCAGTTAAATGGATATGAATGGCAACCCGATTACAGAAGATCACCACTGGTCATTCAATCTTATGTAATCGGGTGATACTTTTAAAACAAAGCAAATTAGTACGTATTTAGAATCTGTGGGGTCTGGATGGGGATTTGTAGCTCGTAAGAGCCCCCCCCCCTCCCCCCCCCCCCCGCAAAAAAAATCGTTATGTCATTTACAGTTTAAATGAAATTTTGTTTGCTTATTAAGAGTACTTTTTGAAATATTACTCACGTATTTCGAATAGTTTAATCTTACTGTTCTGGAATCCATTTGAATATTTCACTAAAAAGTTTTAAAATGTATAAACATTTCTGAAGAATAAATTAGAAATATTCATAATGAATAGGGATTCATTCAATATGCTATTTATTTGTGTTGAATTTGAGCGATATCTCGCCAATTCTGGTTGTGCTTGGCGATTTTCCTTTCCTTGGCGTGGCTTGTGAGCCATCTCGCTAGTACACTGATGTAACTCATGCTGGTATGACGTGCGTTTGTTGCCGTCCAATTTATAAGTATATTTTCTGCTATTAAAAGTATAATCTAGATAATTATTGAGTAATCAATTTACTAATTTAAGATTACTGTCGAAATCACAACAGGTTATGGCTTTCAGCAACGCTTCTACTGCGAAAAATGTCGTATTTATGTGAACTTTAAGCGATTGAAGTGCATCGCGCCATTTTTTTTTCTTCTCGTGTTGTGTACTCCGAATTGAAAATATATAAGAAAATGGCACCTATGGATTTTAAGTTCACGATTGAAAAATTAGAATCAGCAAAAGACTGGACTAGATGGAAAATGTCTATGTCATTATTACTTAAAACGCACGATTTGTTGAGTTATGTGAATGGAGAAAAGACTGTCCCTGTAATGGCGGATCACGCCGATGCTGCCGCTTTTGGAGAAGCGAAAAATAAATTTGAATTAGCCGATGCAAAGGCACTTTTATTTATCTCCCAAGCACTTGATGACAAGAATTTCGATTATATTAAAACGTGTTCAACGGCGAAAGATGCATATGAAAAGTTAATCGCGATTTATGATAAATCATCAACGCATCGACTCGATCGTTTGTGGACTGAATTTTTTCATCTGGAATGGAAACAAAATGAAAATATTGCATCCTTCATAAGTCGAACTCAAAATATATTTATTGAAGCAAACGATGAATTGCAACGTATTCTACAATGTGCTGTTCCCGAAGCAATGTTACTGTTCCGAATTATTTCGATGCTACCGCAAGAATACATCGCATTTAAGACTGTGTGGGATGGAATTCCGTTGAAAGATCGATCGATCGAACTGTTAACTGAAAGATTATGTGCTTTTGAGCAACAAATAGAGCAACAGCAATGTGATAGTACAGCCCTGCAAATTCAATCCAGTCGGCAAGTGCCGTTGCCGACTTATGGAAGAGATGACGTCAACACCAAATACTTAAGAGGAAATAAATCAAAACAGAAGAAATGGCAAAATCAAAATAAGAAGCCTATGAACGCTAACATTACTTGTTTTCAGTGTGGATTTTTTGGTCACAAACGTATAAATTGTCCTCAAAATAAAAATAAGACACTTCCTTCCTCATCTGGTGTAGCCATGCCATGTACAGTTTCACAGGATGATAAAAGCTGGATTGCTGACTCTGGAGCATCTCAGCATATGACATTTGATAGCTCTATATTTGAAAGTTTTAAGAAATTTGCTGTTCCAGAAGTAGTCAATGCTGCAGGTGGTCAGAAACTTATTGCCTATGGTTCTGGACAAATTAATGTGAAAACTCTAGTGGCTGGTAAATGGCAAGAAAATTACCTTACAGATGTCTGGTATGTACCTGAGTTAAAATACCAATTATTTTCTATTTCTCATGCTTTAAGTAAAGGACTGAATGTTGTGTTTAAAAATAAATTTTGTTTGGTGAAAAATGGTAATCAAACCATTGCAGTGGCTCAAAAATCAGAAAATGGTTTATTTGTGATGGAAATGCTTGCTAAAGATCCTAGGAAACCTGCAACTGTTCTTATTTCAAGTACTAGTGATACTCTCCAAGTAATGCATGAAAGAATGGCACATCAAAACAAGAGGCAGTGTATTAAATTTCTTAAAAGACAGGGCATTTCTTTACCAAACGAGAACTCTGAATTTTGTGTTGGGTGTGTATATGGCAAAGCCCACAGAAAGTCGTTCCACTCAAGAGCTGTTAGACCAACAGAGCCTGCTGAACAAATCAACGCAGATCTCGCTGGTCCGATGGAAGAAGACTCAGTTGGTGGTTCACGTTTTATGCTAGTTCTTAAAGATGACTATACAAAATTTCGCAGAGTATTCTTCTTGAAAGCCAAGAGTGAAGTACCAAATTGTATAGAAACCTTCCTTAATGAAGCAAAGACTGCTGGACATATGGTTAAACAGATACGGTGCGACTCTGGCAAAGAGTTTGACAACTATTCTCTGAAGAAGATTTTAAATGATCGGGGTATTGATCTACGTGAGGCAATGGTTGAGACGCCTGCACAAAATGGAGCTGCTGAAAGAGAGATACGCATCATTGTGGAAGCTGCAAGAGCTATGGTTCACCAAAAAGAATTGCCAAAGAAGTTATGGGCTGAAGCCTGTAATACTGCTGTCTATGTATTAAACCACACAGGTCCCACTCCAGTAGAAGATAAAACTCCATATCAGTTATGGTATGGAAAGTCGGAGAATTTCAACATTAAGCGTTTGAGAATATTTGGTACAAAATGCTATGTACATGAACCAAAACAAAGACGTAAAAAGTGGGATAAAAAGGCTGTTGAAGGACTGGTTGTCGGATATGAAGCTTATGATGGATATAAAGTTTTTATACCTTCTAAAAATAAAGTGGAAAGAAGCTGCAATGTTATATTTTGTGATGAATTCCCATATGAGCCATTGACTGTCGAAGTCACAAGTTGTAGTGATACGCATTCAGAAGAAGAAAATGGAAGTATCCAGAAGAAGGATGAAGATGAATGCCAAGATGAACCTGATCCTGGAAGACGCTACCCTCAACGAGAACATAAGAAGCCAGAATTTCTGTCAGAAAATTACGTACTTTTTGTAAGTACTCTTACTGGCATTGAAACTCCTGCCTGTTACAGTGAAGCAATGAAGTCACCCGAATTTAAGCTGTGGAAAGAAGCCATGACAGAAGAACTGCAGTCTCATGAAGAAAATGGAACCTGGAAACTTACAGAACCCCCAGAAAATAAAAGGATACTTGACAACAAGTGGGTATATAGAATAAAAACAAATACTGATGGTTCTCCTTGTAAAGCTAAAGCTCGTCTGGTGGCAAGAGGTTTCTCGCAAAAGGCTGGCTATGACTATGATGATCTGTTTGCACCAGTAGCTAGATTTGACACCTTGCGCACAGTTCTTAGTATTGCTGCTTCGCAAAATCTGTACCTACATCAATTTGATGTGAAAACAGCTTTCCTTTATGGTTTTCTTGATAAAGAGCTCTACATGAAACAGCCAGAAGGTTTTGATGATGGTTCTGGTCGTGTGTGCAGATTAGTTCGCTCTCTTTATGGTTTGAAGCAAGCTCCACGCTGTTGGAACCGGCGTTTTGTTCAAGCAATTCAAAAATTGCAATTTCAGCAATCATATGCTGATCCTTGTTTATTTACAAAGAGAAAGGATTCATCTGTACTGATAGTGGCCTTGTATGTAGATGATGGACTTGTAGCTGGATCAAGTATTTCAGAAATAAAAATATTGATTAGTAGTCTAAAAGAAGAGTTCAAAATTACCGATGGTCCTCTCGGTTCTTTCTTAGGAGTGCAAATTAATCAGAGAGATAATGGTGACATTTTTATTTCACAGTGTTTGTATACCGAAAAGATACTACAAAGATTTAGGCTTGAAAATTCAAAACCTCTCTCTACACCTTGTGATGTGACTAAATCTCAGGAAGGAGATACAGCCATGGTTGATGTTCCTTATAGAGAAGCAGTAGGTTGTCTACAATATCTTGCAGTTGCTACTAGGCCAGACATAGCATTTGCTGTAGCTTTGGTATCAAGAGCTCTGTGCAATCCTACAAAAGATGACTGGAAGCGTGTAAAAAGAATTTACAGATATTTACGAGGCACGAGCAGTGTTGGCCTTCTATACAAGTCACAAGTAAAAACAGAGTTTTCTGTTTTTAGTGATGCTGACCATGCCGGTGATGAAAGGACAAGACGTTCAACATCTGGTATGGTTTCAGTAAATGCAGGTGCATCTATAACTTGGTGGTCCAGATTGCAACATACGGTTGCAATTTCATCGACAGAAGCCGAGTATGTTGCTGCTAGTGAAGCAGCAAATGAGCTTGTTTGGCTAAAGTTGCTCTTCAAAGAGATAATAGGATATGATGGCACTCCCATTTTGTATGTCGACAACCAAAGTGCTATAAAACTTGCCCAAAATCCACAGCATCATCGAAGATCTAAGCACATTGATGTGCGTTTTCACTCGATTAGAGAGAAAGTTGAGCAAGAAGTTTTAAAATTAGAGTATGTTCCATCATCAGAACAAACTGCTGATATTTTTACGAAACCTCTCTCACAAAACCTGTTTATGAACTTACGCGATGGACTTGGACTGGTTAAGTTAAACTGACTGTTTAAATCTGTTAGTGTTATTTAGTGTTTTTTGTTGTGTATGATTTTTTTAAATTTTTTTTTGTTGGCTAATTGTTTATTTTTGATGTGTTAAACAAAATTGGCCTTGATATCAGGAAGGAGTGTTGAATTTGAGCGATATCTCGCCAATTCTGGTTGTGCTTGGCGATTTTCCTTTCCTTGGCGTATCTTGTGAGCCATCTCGCTAGTACACTGATGTAACTCATGCTGGTATGACGTGCGTTTGTTGCCGTCCAATTTATAAGTATATTTTCTGCTATTAAAAGTATAATCTAGATAATTATTGAGTAATCAATTTACTAATTTAAGATTACTGTCGAAATCACAACAATTTGCAACTAGGATATTTTTTCATGTAACTCTCTCTCTCTCTCTCCCCCCCCCCTTTCTCTTCCATCCCCCTCTCTCTCTACGGTATTTCTGGTATAGTGATACTTTGTTATGGGGGATTTGATGCAATGCATTTTTGATGCAAAATATTTAATTTGATTATTATGCGTATCATGAACTTGTCTTTCTGAATTGTTTAAAATTTTTAATATGCACTATTTTGATATTAGCCTATACTGCGTCTCTTTTTATGTAATAATAAATAAAGGCTGTTTCATAATTTGACTATTTGTGCATCGGGTAAAATTTGGATAAACAACATATGTATAAAATTAAAATAAGGTGAAGCAAATAAAAATCAATAAACAAAAAAAGTTAAAATATGTTCATTAACTTTTCTAAGAATTTATCCAGGAGAGAATTTTTTACATCTGTTTTCATTATTCAAATTGTGCCTTCCATCTTGATTTGATTATAAGCAACAAATGTTAAACAATTTTAAAGAAGGATATGCGAATATTTGAAATACATATTATTATATATGTACCAAAATGTATCAAAGTTGTCCAAAGAGCTTGAGCATCAATGGAAACAAAATTCCAAGTTATGTACAAAAAGTGCAAAAAATTTAAATCTGACCGCAATCCTCTTTGAGCGCTAGAAGACAAATTCAGTCCAAAATATGCAAAATGCTCCATAATATCAATAAAAATATTAAATCTAATATTGCAAGATGGTAGAATTGGAAACGATCATAAGATTGATTTAATGGATTTTGAGAAAAAAAAATATGTCTTTTAAACGATATTTAATCTGTTATGTCAATAAATGTATTGCAGTTTTCAGTTTCTAATCACCTTTGTAATTTTTCATAAAAACAGAAACTGATATAGTGAAGATTAAATCATTTTGATCAACTGACAAAATATCTAATACCTTTTTTTTTCTAATTTTGAAGGCTTCATTTAAAACTGATTCATAAATTGGTTTAATATTTACTGTACATGGTTCACTTCTTTATTAAAAAGTACAAAAAATATCAACAACTAAAAACTTTAAAGATTGGTGCCATTTTTATTGACGTTTAAATTAAATATCGTTTAAAATAAATATAAAAAATACAGAAGCATAGTAAAAAATATGTTTTGAATAAAGAGGTTATCAGGTTATAAATTATTTATATGTTTTTAATTATAAATATTTTACAATAATTTAATACAATTTATTATATTTATATGTTACTGTAGCTATATGTTATATTCTAACTTATACTTTCATAATTATGACATGACTATTGTTATTCTTTGCCCCATCGATGTAAAAATCTATGTTATGTTTATAGTATATTCAATGACAATTTTCTTGGTATTACAGTCGCTTGATGCTGCAGTATAAATTTGAAATAGTGTATTTAGTTATACGGAAATAAATATATTTTAGGCTTTATACATACCGTATATACTCATGTATAATTCGAAGAATTTTAGACAAAATTTGGGAGTTGAAAAGGGGGGGTCGACTTATATACGATTTAGTAAAAAAAAAAATATGTCACACTCCGGAAGAAGTGTGAAATATTAGGTTAGAGAGAAAGCAAAAAGCGGACAATGGTCATTTCCCTGTGATTGATAAAAAAAAAACTCAACAATTGTTTTACACCCATTTTCTCTTGGGATAGAATTCCCTTCAATACAGGGGCATTCCTTTCAGCATTTTAACCACCTTTTTAAAAAGAGTTCAACTTGAAAATGCTTCTAGATTTCTCTCCTAAAAGTCCTACAATACAAAGATGTATATTTCAGCAGTTCTAAGAAGTTGTTTACCTTTATAAATAAGGCTTGAATAGATTTTTCAAAGATTTTTTTTCGTTTTAAGTATCATTAAATTGATGTGAATAGAATTCAAAATAGTTTAAGCTTCTTCAGTTTTAAAACATTGAATTTAAAAAAAAAATCTGATTAGAAACGTAAAAAATGTTTACTAATTTAATGAAAATTTATTAATATTTTTTTTATCCTCGATTACAAATCATTTTTCAGCATACTACCAAATATGTAGTTCGACTTATACACCAAAATTATTTTTTTTCTCAAAATTTTGTGTAAGAATTGGGGGGTCGACTTATACAAGAGTCGACCTATACAGGAGTATGTACGGTAAATCATTCCTGTGTAATTTTTTTCGTCTTACATATTTTTTGTATTTACATATTTTATATTTATGATAATAAAAGAAATACATAATCAAATAAAAGATTTATTGGA
Organism: Maratus michaelseni; assembly: GCA_963931845.1. Classification (NCBI taxonomy): domain Eukaryota; kingdom Metazoa; phylum Arthropoda; class Arachnida; order Araneae; family Salticidae; genus Maratus; species Maratus michaelseni. The sequence continues at coordinate 290,433,339 of OZ007598.1, read as the reverse complement.
AATTTAGAAAAGATTTATTGGAAATTGTTTTATAAAACAATTATAGCAAAACAACAAAGTTCTAAATGACCAACAGTGGAATTGGTTTTGGGATAAGCATTTTATGCGTTGAACCGGTAAATCTATCCCCTACGAGATGGGAACGACACTGACCACAAGCTATTTACAGCCCTTCCTGGATTCTAGAACCCCTGTTTCTACCCCTTACTGAGTTGACAGCCGAAGAAAGAGATGGGCGTGTTTAGAAAGGGGGAATGAAAAAGCTGGTTGAGGACAGAAATCCCAAAGAAAAATTTACTGATGCAGAGCCTTAACATCACATCAGAGCATGCGTGCAAGCCCTTTTGACAGCAACCAGGGTCCCGTGGTGGCGCCCTTTGAGGGCGGTTTCACTTTGGAGAAGAGGAAAAAGTTTGCTTTGACAAGGTCGGCGCTGTAGGGAGGCTGTGGAATTGTTACGATGCCAATTTGTGTAAAAACTTTTAGCACGAGTTTGGCGCAAATCTTCCTCATCCCAAGATCCTCACTGATGATTTTGTGCACAACCATTTTATCCATTCCTAGCTTTTCTGCGATCATGCGAACACATAAACGCCGGTCCATGTTCAGCAAATGTCGCACAAGCTGTTCGTTTTCTGTGGTTCTTGATGTTGACGGGCGACCTGCACGGGGCTCGTCCTCCACGCTCTCCCGGCCTTCTTTAAACATTTTGTGCCATCTAAAAACTTGAGCTTGCGATAATCTTTCCCTGCCGTACGCTTGCTGAATTATTTCCAGCGTTGATGCACCCGATTTTCCAAGGCGAACGCAAAATTTGATTGCGTAACGCTGTTCAATGCTTTGTTGCATTTTGAACTTGCACACACTTTTTTGAAAACGTCTACGCCACGCTTGATCCTGCCTCAGCGACAGCCAGCAGGCGACTGGCGAGTGGAGCGACTGGTGGATCAAAACTGCGATGTCTCCCTACGAAGATTGTGTCCGCGCATGCTCTTTCCGAGTTTCGTTTTGAATTTCGAATTGGCGAGTTTTTAAGACTAAAGCAACCTTGACGGAGGGAGGCATTGCTGTTTGCGTTAGCGTTACATGTGCTTTTAGAGGGAGACGTTGCTGGTTTCGTTAACCATGTGCTTTTGCTTTATAGTTTAGTTGTTATCAGTTATTATATATTACATCGGAAAGTATTTCGTATGTAAAGACAAACTCATAAAAATACAGCACCAAATTGACTTTTGAAAAAATAAGCACCTTGTTTGTTAAAAAATTGTTTAGAAAATGAAAAAACATTAATATATGTATAAAAAAACACAATTGTAAAAGAAAAACTCATGCAAAGAAGGGTTAAGAGGATAGCACTCAGTGTACCACCCTCTGGTACCGGATGCATATGCATCGAATAACATCGAGTCCAGAAAATGTGCATTTTTCGTTAAAAATGAGATTTCTGAAAGTTCCAAATTAGTGTTTGTTAGGCAAAAGCCAACTTATTTCTACCTATTTCTTAAACGTGAAAAAACTTCGTGAAATATGGTTATTTTTCAAAAAATACTATGCCTCTTTAATTTTTTTTTTAAATTATTATTATTATTATTATTTATTGTAAATAAAGAAATTTGTTTAATATTTCCTGATATAGAAAATTACATTTAACTTTCCAGTAATCCCCTATTCTGGAAATCTTTTTCAGAAGCATCAGTTGGAAATGAACACATGAGAAACGAATAATAAAAGAACCATGCCGGACAAAGTTAAACTTTTTAAATTCCATTGATACATTTTTACCTTAAATCTTTAAAACTAAACCTATCGCGGCAGGTTCATTCGACCCATGAAACAGATTCTCAAAATTCTGCTACTTTAATTAAAAAACAATTTTTATTAAAAATCTTTGTTTTATTTAATCACAGGTATAATTTGAGACTTCTGCGGTTGACTAGGGTGCAGATCATTTTTCTAGGTTTGTGGTGAAAAACACTTCTAAACGATTACAGCTGTAACCACAATCTACTGCACGTGCATGTATGCCAAAATCTTTTAATTATTCCGAAAACTTTAAAATGAAATCTAATAATTACCTTAAACAAAGAAGACCCATTTCCTTATATACACATTTTGGTTTTAAACACATTTGTCTTGGATCAGACTGTGGAATAATTAAGAGATGTTGACATCTATGCATGTATCACACAGAAGTTTTAATGTTAATTATGCGCTAGGTTAGGTATGTTAGGTTATTGTTGACACTCTTACTAATAAAACCAATCAGGAAGCAGAAAATAATGTTTCACAGTTCCACAGATTTTCTGTAAAAATATTTTTGAACATGCTAAGAGTTGGCTTCACTTAAACAATTCATATATTTTTTATTTTCTTGGGAAAATTGCATGTTTTTGTTTAGACAATAATAGAAAACTTTGAATTTTACATACCAATGGCAATTTACAAAATTTCATTTATTTTTCAGGTTTTATGACCATGGTCCATTACTGGAATGCTTAATTAGTCAATTTCCAGTAATGGACACCCCATGTGAACATATTGAAAAAGCAATTTCAGTAATGTTCATAGTGCATTTTTTTAAAATTTAACTGAAAAGCTAAGTAATCAAATATGATTTTTTAATTTCACTTACCAGAATGTAATAATATATATATATATGTTTTTTATAAATAGCTGTTTTTATTAATTTTACGTAATTAATAATTTTTTTAAAGATTGTTATCAAATTATTTTTTTGTAAGCCGTACCTTGCATATTTTATAATGCGGCAATCAACACCCATCAGGAAGCAGAGAATAATCTTTAAGGGCATGGGAAAATGAGGGGCTCATGGAGTTCAAACTCTCCCCATTTAAAAAAAGAGAAATTTTTAAATCGCACAAGTTCTTAAAAATCTATTAGTTTTTGTCTCAAATGTTTCATTATTCATCCCTGACAAAAGAACTACATACATAAAAAAATCCCTATAATATTAAATTTATAGTAGCAATGAAAGTAGTAAATCTGCAGATCAAGGGGCTCAAATGTCAGCTCTATTTTATTTTGAAATAATTTTATTTAGTATTTAAAAAACATTCAACCTACACTTTCATTTATTTGATATATTTTATACAAATTTCTAAAAGTAATGTGTAAAGCAGTTTTAGGAAGATTAACTGTTAAGAATAAAAAGAAATCTGATTCCATGCACTGGTATACCAAGACACTTCTTTTTAACTAACCCTTCTAACCTCCCCCCCCTCAATGACTTAATAATTTGGTAAATATAATTTTTTGAAATTTAGTATTTTAAACCTTCTATCTAAAATTAATTAAAATATTGATCTTGTGATAATGACAATAATTAATTTAAACAGTGAATTAGTCTCATAAATATTGTATTAATTATTGATATCCTAATTGTTAAATTTATTTGAAAATGACTATTTTATTTCATTAATATGCTTTCATTAAATTTTGGTTTTAAATACAATCATAAAATCAATTACCTATTATTTTTTGTTGGGTGTCCATTACTGGAACAGAGAAGTGTCCCATTACTGGAAGAGAGGGTGTCCATTACTGGAATTTTGGATGTTTTGATACATTTCTGTTATTTACAATTAAATTTTGATTCACATTGGGAAATGAGACTATGAGATTGATTAAATGATGTTGATAGATTAATATAATATTAAAAAAAGTGGACTATAATAATTATAATTATAACTATTAATTAAAAAATAATTTTTAAAGAAATTCCTCAAGGGTGTCCATTACTGGCACATCTACCCTATATATATACATATATATATATTTCGTGAATGTGTCAAAGCAATCAGCAGATTGCAGAAGTCTTGAAAGAATATTACAAGAAAAAATATTAAAAGTTTTAATAGACAAATATTTAAAGAAATATATAAAAGTGTTCTACATTTTAAAATGTTAAAACTTTTTCTACTGAATTTTTATGTTTTACAAAAAATATTTATTTATATTAGTTTAAATCTTCATTCCACAGATCGTTTTAATTTCATTCTCTTTCACAAAATGAAATTCAACACAATTCTCTTTTAACATTCTTTCGAAATGCTATTGAGCTTGTGCGAGTTATTGGCATTTCAAAAAGTATTTGGCGATTCTTTTTAACGCTGTCCTGCCAACTTTGGTTACCATTACCGCAAGAACTGGGCATGCACAGTGACTCTCCGTAGGGAGACATTGCAGTTTGGATCCGCCAGTAGTGGAGCGTTATCAAGGTCGAAGGCCCTACTACCGACTCTAACCGGTTGGAGCGCCTTCTGGCATACAGCTGCGTCAGGACAAAAATATTCTCATTACTTAAAATACAAACCCTGTATATATATATATATATATATATATATATATATATATATATATATATATATATAACCATAACACCAAATTAAACTATGAAAAAATGATTAAGTATGTAATAATTAGTTGAAAATGAAAGTATTCCCCAACACACTGAATATAGATACCAAAAGCTTATTTAAAAGAAGAAGAAATTAAATAAAAAATTGATTAAATGAAATTTGTGGAATTTAGACAGAATTATCAAGTCCCAAATGCCTAAATACCACAAATAAAATGAGTGGTTTCATCATCATATTAGCCATAACATTGCTAAAGAATATGATTTTGGAACTACCACTCATAAACAATGAATCAAACCTGTGAAAAAATGAAAAATAAATACAATATTAACTAGTCGGATGTGCCAATCCCAAAACTTTCTTCTATCTCAGTCATGTTAATACTTCAAAATTCGCTATCACACCGCCAATAAAATCAACATTTTTCGTCATTCTGTTGTACGTCAGCTTCTTGCGAATCGTCGGGTTACCGGGATGCGACAACTGATGTATACTAAACTACGAAAAGTCCTTCTGGCCTGAACCGACAGGAATAGATAGCCTCCCTATTTCTTGATTTTACGATTTTAGCTAATTTTACTGAAAAACACGCAGGTAAAATGTGTGGAACCTAATAAAAGAAGATTCAATCCCAGTTCTCGTCAACATTGAATTTGAATGAGAATATCGCCAAATTTGTCCTCTGCAGCCAAGTTGGCTTCATTTATAGCAAACTATTTTAGTCACCAAACTTGGCGATATTTCGCCAACTGTCGCCAAGTTTGGTGAGAATTTGACGTTGGCTAGTGATAAGTATATAATAGGATTAATTGTTACAACAATGAAAGAAAATTTGCCGAAACCACGTTAAGTAAAACTCATAAATTAAACCCGTTTATGGATGAAATCTGCTGTCTTGTTTGAAAATGTCAGCCACCCTAAAATTTCAAACCGCTATATTTCAGCCATTTTTTAAGATAGAGGCAAAACAAAAATTGTTCCGGATTCTCCGGATCAAAGCCGAACATTTAACGAAAAAAAACTTTTAGGATTTCTAATTTTTTTGCACATCTTTTTGAATTTCAAATTTTTAAATGGCTATCACAGCGACCCCTTTCGTCGAAATATCCCCAAAGTCTAATAGAACCTGCTTGCCATAGCCAAAACCATAGAAAAAAATGTGGTTCAATTTGAAGCATAACTTCATGCACTTTTCGATGATACAATGAAGACACACAGACGGACAGACAGACATTTTTCAAAAATATGTTTATCGGAATCTCTGACCCCTAAAACGTGTAAATCTGTCAAAAAATTTTTCGATTACAATACTTTCTTCTATTATAGATAGAAGAAAGTAAAAACTGGTTCAATTATCCGCATAACTTCATACACTTTTCGATGGTGCAATAGTGAAAATTGAACAAAAATATCGATCACAGCGCCCCCTTTCGTCGAAATATCCCCAAATTCTGATAGAACCTGCTTTCCACAGCCAAAAACATAGAAAAAAATTAGGTTCAATTTGAAGCATAACTTCATACACTTTTTGATGGTACAATAGTGAAAATGGAACAAAAATATCGATCACAGCGCCCCCTTTCGTCGAAATATCCCGAACTTCTGATAGAACCTGCTTGCCATAGCCAAAATCATAGAAAAAAAATTAAGTTCAATTTGAAGCATAACTTTATACACTTTTCGATGGTACAATAGTGAAAATGGAACAAAAATATCGATCACAGCGCCCCTTTTCGTCGAAATATCCCCAAATTCTGATAGAATCTGCTTGCCATAGCCAAAAACATAGAAAAAAAAATAGGTTCAATTTGAAGCACAACTTCATACACTTTTTGATGGTACAATTAAAAGTCACACAGACGGACAGACAGACAAACAAAAAACATGTAACATTTGTAAAAACATGTTTTTCGGAATCTCTGACCCCTAAAAGTGTAAATTCGTCGAAAAAAATTTCGATTACAATACTTTCTTCTATTATAGATAGAAGAAAGTAAAAAGGAAAGAAACCATACCTATAATATACAGATAAAACTTGAAATAGAGTCATAAAGTACATAATCCATTTGGATTAAAAAAGATACCTGTGCACCACATGAACCACACATGAACACAACCAAACAGAGGGAATTTAATGTAAAAATCATTACATGTTGCCATATTTAGTATTAGAAAATGATTTACTATGTTGCCAGAATAGATGTTAGAATAATATGAATATTATTGTAAAAGAACAGAAACCATGGTGCTGCCATCTATTAGGGTAAAAAGTGAATATGCGCTGAATAAAAATAGCATTGGATGAAAATTAATATTTAAAAATTAAACCATATACTATCTAAAGATGATAGCAATTAGTAATATAATAAATAAATGAAATTAATTAATAAATAATAAATAGAATATCCAATTACAGTAAAGTAATGGATATATTAATGAATAATTCTATGTTAAAAATAAGATGTAAGATGGATATATATATATATATGGAAAATTATTTAAACATTTTAATCACCATATTTCTAAGTTTAATCACCTACTGCCTACTGCCCGTAAGGCATGGTGACGTCACTGTGAAGTCACACTGTGACTTTGTGACCGTCGTCGTGACGTCACGTGACGTCGATGTGAAGTCATTGTGACGTAAATGCGAGGTCGTTATGGCCGTTTTCAAGGCTTTCTGTGACCTCACAATGTGACTACTTTGTGAAGTCACCGTGCGACTTAAATGTGAAAAATGTGACGAATCTGCATCGGATAGGGTGACCAGATTTTACCCGAATCCTATACGGATTGTTCGGATCAAAATTTTTTTATGGCTCAAGTTTGTGACGTTTGTGACGACACTGCACCGGGTCGGGTGACCAGATTTTACCCGAATCCAATCCAGAAACTTTGGATCGATCTTTTTGGATTTGTTTGGCTACAGAATAGATTTGGATTAGTTGTCGTGTGACCTGATTTTCGTGAACCCGATCTGACCCGAGTCGGGTATAATGTTTTTACTGTAAGTCTTGTTTGGAATAGAATCTTGCATACGACCGAGTAACCAGATTTTCTTAGAAATTGTGTTACGATACAATTTTTGATGTCGGCTCGGATCTAGAGTCATACACGAATCCGGTTATATACTTCTTGAACATGATTGAATGTCAACTTGAACATGAATGATGGTTGACTGAAACTATATTTTGATTCAACCCGTATTCTTACCCTAACCCAACAACAAAAACAACAAACAATCTGTAAGCCCACAACCCGACCGAACCTGATAAATGATTTCGCATAGATTCGGATAACAAGATTTCACCAAATACGGATAAGATCGACGATAAGGATTGGATCGGCAATCATTTTTATTGATGCAACTCGTATTCAAATTAAAACTTTGTATCTGATTGAGAAACCGGTTAACATGAAACTTTCTGACACATTTATGAACAAACTTTTAAACGCATGGCACTTGCATGCCTGATTATTAAAGCTATTTGGAATGAATAGCGTTTTCCATTTTTAGATAAATGTAATACTTAAGATCAATGTCGGTCACGTTTTACCCGTTTCTGACGCTGCGCGTCGGAAATTTGGTTCAAAACACGGACTTTGATAGTGTTTTCTGAAACATCATCTGCCGTTACCAAAAAATGGATAACGCCATTCGATTATATATAGGGTAGATGTGCCAGTAATGGACCCACTTAAGGAATTTCTTTAACAATTATTTTTTAATTAATAGTTATAATTGTTATATTCAACATTTTTTAATATTATATTACTCTACCAACAATATTTAACCATGCTCTTAGTCACATTTCCCAATGTGAATCTAAATTTAATTGTAAATAACAGAAATAAATCAAAACAACCTAAATTCCATTAATGGACACCTCACAAAAAGTAATAGATAATTGATATTATGATTGCATTTAAAACTAGAATTTAAAGATAGCATATTAATGAAATAAATAAAGCTGAATTTTTATTGGTTATTTTTTTATAAACCAAAAACATTGAAGGTGTCCCATTACTGGAAGGCGGTCCATTACTGGCACATCTACCCTTTTCTGAAAAAGAACACCTGCCAATTTCATGTATTTCCGAATAAAAATGAATTCAGAAATATGCCAGAAATTAGCTATTTTGCATTTGAGAACAACTTTAAAGAAAATATAAGTATACATTTTCAAATAAGCATTCTGAAAAAATTATATTAGGAATCAATTTAAATAATAGATATACCTATTGTGCGATATTATTAAATAATAAACATTGTATCAAGCAGTAAAACTGTTTTCGTTGTAAATGAAATATAGAACTTAAGATCATAAATGCCAAAAAACAAATTATATATTTTTTTCTTTACAAAATATTTTATTTATAGTTTTTGATAGAATACTAAATGCAGAACTTAAATATCAATTTTTACAGTAAAAACATTCGATAACACAGCTGGAAAAATTACCTTAACTAAACAGTTATTTTATTGTTTCATCAATATTTATTATTTTTTGCATCTAACATTGACATATCTCGACAAATAAATTATTCAATGCATTAAATTGTCACTTTTTTTTCAAACATACCGGAAAATTATTTCTGGAAACCTACACTAGCAAAGAAATTATTAAATTGCAAATCAAATATTAATAGTTTAAAAAATTGCAATGTTTTTAATTATAATGAATAACTATGAAAATTGAACTAAGAAACACAAAACATTAAATAAATTCCTCCTGTTACATAACACTTTACATTTAGAATACATATTGTTAGTAAATACTTTAAGCTTTTTTCCAAATAGTCTATTTAAAAAAATTTAAAACATTAAAGATAAAATTTAATACAAGAGATTTTTAAAAGAAAATTTAAACATCTTAACTTTTAAATAATGCAATATTAAATGTACTACTACTAAACATGCACTATTAAATGTACTACTACTAAACATGCACTATTAACAAAACTGCGAAGACATTAAAAGTTACCTGCTGATCTATAGGTAAAGGTGTTACTATTGAATGCTCCTTATTTGCTTCCCTTTCATTGAAAAATTAGACTGTACATCCACTACAATAATTTTCAAATTATTCCAGCAGAAGAGATGTGTTCATAGATCTGAGAAATCAAATATCACCCAGGCCTTATGAACGCACCCGGCTAGACACAGGGAGATGTTAAAATGGATGGTTTACTTTAAAATGGAGATTGTTCACTTTAAAACGTTAATTTACTTACACAGTATAAATCTACAGTTAAAAGAACGCAACACGCGCTAATCCTAACTTCGAATGAGAAAAAGTCGTCTGCCTTCAATATGCGCGCGCAGTATTGTTTAAACACAACAAAATAACAGCTAGCAGATGTTTCCAACTTCACCGCAAATGATATAGGAAGAAAATAATTTAAATAAAGACATTTCAAGACCTTTATAATTTATATGGCTGAAAAATGAACTTCTAATGATGCTATAATATTCTTTTTTTATATGAGAGAGTTTTATATTCTTAGAAATAAGCTGTGAAAATTTACATTTTTATATATTTTTTAATCCATTGCATTTGCTTTAGACGTCAAAAGTAAAGATAAATTTTAAATAATAATTGATTTAATAGGCTTTATAAAGTAATTTCGATATAAATTTAAATTGCAATCAAATTTCCTAAGCACAAATTTTTCATTTTTTACACTCTATCGAAAAGAGCAATATATTTAATAGAGGTGACATCTTACTAAGCACTGGCCAGTTTTGGATAAATTGCTATAGGAATGACATATACTTTATAACATGTTTTTAATTCATTTTTGCTCGGAAATACACGAAATTGGCTCATGTTTTGTTCAGAAACTATGTTATTGAAAAACCCTTTCCAATTTTGGTTAAAAGCAGAAGATCTTTCAGAAAAGAATGTCAAAGTCGGCGTTTTGATTTGAATATCCGACGTGACAGTGAAAAACAGGAGAAAAACTGGTCGTCACGTGACACGAATTGCTTATAACTCGATAAATAACTAAATTTCTATTTAAGGATTTTTACCTGTGTATTATATAGTATATTTTGTTAAATTTCATGAAAATGGTAATGAAAATTGTAAAAAATTATCTGCCTCATATATGTAGATAGATATTTATTTATTATTTTATTTTGGAAATACTCAATATATTTAAATAGTGTGTGACAATATTTTTATTAATGATTTAGGTACATGACATAATTCAAATCTATATTTTATGAGTTTTTTTTTCCAAATTCACTCTCCGATCACACCGTGAAGTCACAGAGTGTTGGCATTTTGGTCATAGGTTTTACGTGACTTGTGTGACTTGCAGTGACGTCATTGCAACGTCACAAAAATTTTTAAAGCTGTCAAAAAGTAATTTTCTTTATGTTATAAGATGTTCTAAAGTTTATTTTAAGTTTTCTTTAGATCTCCAAGACGTTCACATTTTGGTCACAGTTTGACGTTACAAAGTGATGGCCTTTTGGTCACAGATGTGACGTGACGTACGTGACTCACATTGACGTCACTGTGACTGTGCATGCTATGCGGGTGGTGACTAGCAAGTATTTATTTTCAGCTTTAGATTGAGGTGTTTTTGATATTATTAAAATCATCTTAAAAACTTCATGAATTATATGATGAAATATGTCTTGAGTGAGAGCATTTTTAATAGTCATTGAAATCAATTGTAAATTAATTACAATTTCTGTTGATAGGGAATTAATATGCTTTTTGGATTGTTAAAAAGAAAAAAATAAATTTTTGTATATACTGTGTGAAATGACTCACTGAATATGAGATAAATTTAAATTAAATTAGTAAGAACATAAGTGGAAACACACTTAAAAATGCAAGTTGTGAAAGTTCTTAATAGCAGTTTTTAAGATGTGTTCTATAGTAAAAAAAAAAGTCAAAACTGAACAAAAGTCAATGTAGAACGATGAAATTTTAATGTCTTTAAACACAGGGTAAAAAAGGTATTCAAACACAGGGTAAAAAAGGTATTCAAACACATAACTTATAATTTTAATAACTGAGAATACAAGCTACCCAAAATATCTGACATAACAATTTAACAAATTAAAGACAGTTGTGATTAACAATGAGTACATATATAAATTGACATATCTGTGACTGCAAAAAAAGTTTCTTTATTAAACATTAGTTATAATACAAAGTTTATATATTTACATCAAACGTGTGAAATACAGGGTCTTTTTCCAAGAAATTCTACTTCTGTCATTTATATTGGGTACAAATACAAAGTTATTAACTTAAAAAATAAAAATTAAGCATGTTGTTCAATAGTGACCTTTAATTCTTAAACTGCCACTCATGGACAATGAATGGCAGGTTAAGAGAGATAAATATCCATTTTCACTAATTCCATAAAAATCTGCAAAGTAGCTATTGCATTGCATATATATTTTTTAAAAATTAAACAATAAAATAATTGCTTGAATATAAATATTGCCAAAACTTGAAAAGGAGCAACTTTAAATTTAACTACACATATTATTAGTGACATCATAATAAAATTAGTCTGTTGAGAAAAGAAAACTTTTAAAAAACTTTCTAGTAGCTTTTATTGACATTTTAAAACTTCATCCAATTTACTACATTATGAAATAACCATCAATGTATCAAACACATAAGCAATTTTTTTCAATATTTACAGAATTGATACATATATTGAGACTATTAATTAAATACATAAATAAAACAAAAAATAATATAACACAAAAAATATGACATATCATTACAAAGATAAAAAGTGCAAATTTAGAAATTTTTCTATTGACTACCAATTCATTATGTTGTTTATAATGCTTCACAAGAAATCATACTCCCTCAAATCCAAATTATCCCAAGGCCGTTATAAAAAAAGAAGTACTGAAGTTAGTTGATAACAAATATCAAATTATGAAATCATAATGGAGCCCTCAGTTTACACTTTTGTGAAAATTTCTTATTGCATGTCTAACAAACAAAAGGTTTCTGGACAGTATGAGTTAAGAGATGACATTTCAAATTACTCTTTTGAGAGAATTTTTTGTTGCATATTTCACATACAAAAGGCTTCTCACCAGTATGAATTAACAAATGTTTCTTTAAATCACCCTTTCGGGAGAATTTATTTTTGCATATCTCACATACAAAAGGTTTCTCACCAGTATGAACTAACAAATGTTCGCTTAAGCCACTCTTTTGAGAGAATTTCTTGTTGCATATCTCACATATAAATGGTTTATCACAAGTATGTATTAAAAGATGTGTTTTCAAACTGCACTTGAGAGAAAATTTCTTGTTGCATACCTCACATACAAAAGATTTCTCACCAGTATGAACTAACAAATGTTTGCTTAAATCACACTTTTGAGAGACTCTTTTGTTGCATATCTCACATACAAAAGGTTTTTCACCAGTATGAATTAACATATGTGTTTTCAAAGTACACTTCATAGTAAATTTCTTGTTGCATACTTCACATACAAAAGGTTTCTCACAAGTATGAATTAACAGATGTTTTTTCAAGTTACTCTTGAGAGAAAATTGCTTGTTGCATACCTCACATACAAAATGTTTCTCACCAGTATGAACTAACGAATGTTTGTTTAAATCATTCTTTCGAAGGAATTTCTTTTTGCATATCTCACATGCAAAAGGTTTGTCACTAGTATGAATTAACAAATGTTTGTTTAAATTACTCAGTTGAGAGAATTTCTTGTTACACATGTCACATGCAAAAGGTTTCTCGCCAGTATGAACTATCAAATGTCTGTTTAAATCACTCTTTCGAGATAATTTCTTGTTGCATATCTCACACACAAAAGGTTTTTTAGCAGTATGATTTAAAAAATGTTTCCCTAAATCACTCTTTTGAGAGAATTTCTTGTTGCATATCTCACAAACAAACAAGTTTTTTGTATGCGAGTCAGAAGGTGTTTCTCCAAAATTCCGTTGTAAAGAAATGTTTAGTTCCATATTTCAAACTTTACAGATTTCTGCCTGCTTTGAGTGATATAATGGATATCTAAATGATCCTTTCTCTTTAACTACCTTCAAAGATATATGCATCTGCAATAAATAAAATTGTTAATCTATCATATTTCACAATTCATTAAAAACATATTTAAGAGCTAAAAGGCTTTTGAAGAAAAATTAAATCAATGAAGAAAATAGAATTTAAATAATTTTCTAACATAGCATAATATATATATATATATATTTCCCAAAACTATGGACACTGAGCTGCTACTGTCGAATGCAATCAAACATGGTTGCTTTTATAGCCACCGATAAAACAAATAGCAATATTTTCAGAAAAATGGTATAAAGTATATGCATACTTACTTTAAATAAAGCAGGTTATACATTTTTGCCATATTACATTTCCCATAAAATAATAAAAGTTGTTTCAAGGAAAATTACTTGTTCCATAATTTATGCTACCATTCAAATTTGAAACTTTTTGTACTTTAATTATAAAATCGTATGTTACTTTGATAAAATTAAAAAGCTTTTTAATTCATCATCTGACATAGACAGTCATAATAGAGTTTGGTTTATCCAAACTAAATTGAATATCGATGAAGCAGCATTTAGAAACTGGCAATAAATCACAATTAAAAATAAAACTTTTTATGCCTTAACGTAAAAACAAAAGAACACACGTGTTTCGGGCTGGAAATTTTTAACATCCTGTCATCAACCAAAGTAAACATGTGTCCATAAGGGGACATGATCACAAATGAACAGAAGGGCAGAGAGAGAGCTTAAAAAGTATGTGACAGGTGGCATTAGCTGAAAGGAAAACACCAATTATAGAGGAGTACCAATGGAAGAGGAAAGTGTAGCCAAAACTACAGAAATAAAAGCAAAAGTAAAAATAAATAAATAAATAAAATAATAAATTAATTAATAATTAAAAAATAAAAGAAGCAAAAAATTACAAAATTAATTTCCAAGCTGAAGAGAGGAAAAGCGATGATAAGAGATCATTGACAAGATTATCAGATCTTTCTAATCTTTCATTTGTTAAATGTATTGTTCCTTGTATTCAATTTAATCTCGACGTTTAAGAGAACAATTCCCTTCCTTTCTTTGATGTCTTGATTTCCAAGGAACCACAGCAGTTCTCTACCTCTGTTCATAGAAAAACTTTTGCTGTATCTCTCCCTCCTCATGCTCTTTCAAACCTTCCTCCTCAACAAAAAGTGGCATCATTTATACTATCCAATAATCTTGTCAATGATCTCTCATCATCTCCTTGTCTCTCTTCAGCTTGGAAATTATTTTTTGTAATTTTTTCCCACTTTTATTTTTATTTATTTATTTATTATTTTACTTCTTTCTTTATCTTTTACTGTTGTTTTTATTCACTCTTTTTTTTTTATAATTTGGCTACACTTTCCTCTTCATTTATGCTCCTCTATGATTGGTGTTTTTCTTTCAGCTAGTACGATTTGTCGCACCTTTTGTAAGCTCTTCTCTCTGCCCTTCTATTTATTTGTGACCTTGCCAATTTACAGACACATGGTTACTTTGGCTGATGACGGGTTGTTAAAAATTTCCAGCATGAAATGCATCCTGCATATTCTTTTGTTTTTATGGTGGTACAAACAGTTTTATTATTTAAATTGAATATACGTTTGCACTTCAGCATTACTATGAGATTTTTGAACTGCATGGAAGAAAACTTTTTTGTACGTTATTTAGCCATACCTTTATTCCATTCCATAAAAAAATCAACCAAAGCAGAAAATTTGCCCACATAAAAAAATTATTGGAAAAGATGCATTTGATATAATAGATATCTACAACTTTTGTGTGCATAAGTGATATATTCTTCATGAGAAGTTTATGTAAAATAAAATAGCAAAATTGCCATAGTCTGATTTCATATCCACCAGTGGTTTAAATATAAAAACTAAAAAATTAAAATAGAAATGCAATATTTTAAGTTGTTATGAATAACATTTTAAATTCTTTATTACCTTGAAAAATGAATTAAAAACATGATTTCTTATTTTAATCAAAGCCAATTAAAGCATGGCACAATGGTCCTAGTATGCTCTAATTTTAAGAGCCCAAAATTTAATCTGAAAATTTTTAAAGGATGAAACTTTTAATAATTTTTTGATCCTGTAATGATTCTAATCAATATTTTATATTTTTAAAGTAGGATAAGGTTAAAAACAAAAGTTTTACATATTTGCATACATATGAATTGTATATATTCGTAGATACATATCAAACTTTATCAAATACTTAAAACAATATCATCTAACTGAAAACAAGCACTTAAAAAACAAATTGAACGATCATCATAAAAGAGGGTTTTTCTTTTAATAATTTCATGCTATGACAGTTCTTCATTTAAAGTAAATATGTTCTACTTGAATTATGCCATTATTAGTTGAATTTTCAAGTTATGATAATTTTGTAATACTGATGCTATTTATGATTTAAGAGATACATTCTTTATCAATTACACTATATTTTGCAACAGAGCAATCTTTAATAGTCATTTTAACCCTTTATATCCTGAATTAATTTTCCAGCTACTTTTTAATTGTATTTTTGCAACATTGGATAAGTTTTGGTGCAGAATAAACATAGGAAAGAGGAAAATAATTTTTATAATGTTTTAGTGGTTCATTATGCAACTGTAACCCCCCTAAATTTTTTACCCTATGATATAAAATAAAATAGAAATTTCAAATAGTAAACTTAAAATAAAATATAGGAAATGTTCACCTGTAGAGTATAGAAAACAATAGAAAGTAATAGCACTAAATAACCGGTAATAAACCACTAAAATAACTCAAATGAAGAATAACATGCATGTCAATTCTATTGCAAAATGGATTTCGTGGTAAATGCAAAATTCTTACAATGCAAAGAAAGAGGATATGTGCTTGAATTTGCAATCTCCTGCCTGCTGTCAGAAGTACACCCTTTGTGCCATTGTAAGTACCGTTAGGAAAAACGGTCATATTACGAATATATAGGTGTTTTATTAACCCCTTGGGGACGAGTGACACGTATACGTGAAGTATAAGATGCTCAGAATCCTTGATTATTCCCACCAGTAACTTTTTATTGTAAGTTTTGCCTTATTAAATGATAGCATTTCTGCTATTCAATTAGGCGAAAATTTCTGTTTTGAAAAACCGGTGGTAAAAGATTAAAAATTCTGTAAAGGACGCTCGTCGCGAAGTGGTTAAAGTTGTACTTATAAGTACCGTCAGGATAAAAAGGGTTAAACAAATCTATAACAAAGAAATATGTGATCCTTTCTCAACTTGTAAGAGGAAATGTCCTTATTCCATAATCATATGTTACTTATGATAAAAAATCAGTAATGAAACAATAATTTTACATATATATTTGAATAGATGAACCACACAGTGTTTGTAAAGACATTTTTGCTTTAAAATTTTCTAATACTTAAGGCACAAAAATTTCTTAATTACTATAAGAAAAAAAGAACTTGAATTTTCATTTATTTATTTTTTCTTTTCTATTGTTGTTAGTAAATATATATGAAAAAATAGAGAAAAATATAAATAGGGGGAAAATTAAATTTTTATAAGGAAATTTCCAACTAAATTTTAGGAAAGACAATTTTTTTAGCAAAATTATATATTTCAAGGAAGTTTACCCCTTAAATATTTGTATCACTTAAAACATTCTAAAAACGGGAATAAAAGATCAATATATTTCATTGAATTATCACACCTTTACATGAAAAGACTAATTTTCAGCATGTGATGTAATAAAAATATTTTTCTCTTTTGGGATCAGCCTTTAATTATGTCACACAAATTTTGTATATTTTTACGCCTCCTTTCCCGTATCTAACAAATTGTCACTCCCTTGCCTGCCCCTATGTCACTCTCTTGATGAGCTGCCCCTGACTGGGAGGGACGAATTTAAAGGATTAGTACAAAAATGTAATAAATATAAAAGAAAATAATTAGTAAAATGTACAGAGATTTTGATGATTTTAAAACTCTGTGAGCTGAAAGAGAAGCAAAGGTATTTTTTTCGGGGGGGGGGGGGCAGGTATTAGATGACTATTTATTGTTATTACAGAGCATTGTGCTGGACAGGTCGAATTGCATACAACACAAAAACAACAAACAAAAATCTCTCACTCTGAAAGCTGACACGCTTCAACATGCACCTAAATATTGTCTAAATATTGAAAATAATCACCTAAATATTCTAAATATTGACACCCGACGCGAAAGTGAAAAAAAAAGAATAAGAATATATATTTTAATATAATTATGGAAAAATATCTGACTATATCTTCAATGTCAATTTTATCTTTTTTGTATATAAATGAACATATACTCATTAATATTCAAATTGTATATACACATTAATATTGAAATAGTATATATTTTTTTCCAATTTAAATATTCTGGTTGGTTGGTTGGTTGGTTGTACAAAGTTTAATTGTAAAAGTTCCTTTTAGGGACATGCTACGCCAAAGTAAAAATATAAAAACAAAACCTTAGACCATCCAAAAAAAATTAAAAAAAAAAAGCTGAACAAGAAAGGTTATCTGGATGTGAAAGCATACCCAGATATAGTCATACAAGTGCGGAGAACTGAAACTGTCAATTATAGAAACAATCATAAAATTGAGTTATTAAGATATCAAGCAACTGTAATCTGAAATAAAAGCCTAACTGCTTTAAGAAAAGAAAAGAGATGCTTTCATGTAACATGAGATGCTTTCAAGTAAGGATTGTCAAAGTAGATGCTGATGAATTATAAAGTAAATTCTAAACAATTGCCTTCAGCCTGTACACTCAGTTTAAAGATGCTTAGTGAGAGGCTCAAAGTGACAATGAGGATACATAGGTACATTCTCTCGAAGTAAAAGATGTTAGTGAGTGATTTATGAATATCAAATTCACACATGAGTCAAGTGAGCATCATTTTTCCTTAGATAACTAATAGACCAGGTCACGATTGGTGTAATTTGTTATTAGTCTAAATCCTAATTTTTTTTTACATCTGCGAATGGAATCTAATAATGTAATGGAGTAAGAGAATATTTTGACACCTTATCTCCTTTCTCATTTGGATGAATACCTATGTGTCAATGACATGCAATAAAATAATGTATTATAACCATGCCTTGTGAGTTGACTATAGACTCAAAATTGTTGGGTAGAAGAATGCTTTTAAATGAATAGGTATATCATATACATAGTGTTTGGGATAGTTATTAGAATCTTTATCAAATGTATTCTATGAAATAGAAGTCAGAAAGTGGTCACTGCTGTGTAGGTCATTTGAGAACCAGGAGTTCCAAAAAGGATTGATGGACGAGGAGCATATTTAAAGATCTATTGAATGAAAATTTTCTGATAGCTTGTGAAAATATGTGTGATCACAATTACTGAGCAGGCATAAGCCATAGTCAAAAATGAAAGTTTATATCACTTGACTATGTGGATTAGAATTATGGTTGTCTCAGATTTGGCTGTGAGCATTGAAATCTCCAACAATAATGCACAGTCTAAGTAGTTGTAGAAACAGTTTATCCAGATGATTTGGCTAAACAATCTCATTTCGTAATAAATATATGGAACAAATAATGGTGAGATATTTGATATGCATACAGACTTCAACAGCTTGTAGGTTTGTATTTCAACAGACATGAGTATGAGATTAAACTGCAAGAAACCAAATCTATAGCCCTTTCCTTACATGTAAAGTCGTTTCTGTAAGTTACATAGAGTCATAATTTAAATTTGTGAGTAGGCTTCAAATGGGTTCTTTGTAAAGCTAAACACAATGGTTGGTAGTTATGAAGAATACTGAAGATTTCATCCTATTTATTATGTTAGCCATGACAGTTTCATTAAATAATATTATTCATTTTTTCAGATATCTCTATGTTATTTTGTTCAGATGTAGTCACTACCATTTACTTTTCCAGTTAATCCGCCACAGTTGGCTATTTACTGGCAAAAATGCATTTTTGCCAGGACAGTAGAAAAAAAATGGAAAAAACAGGCAAAAATTGGAAAAACAGAAAAAAGTGGCAAAAATGAAAAAATGAGGAAGAGACAAAAAATAAAATTAGAATGGTATGATATGTTTCAATGTTCACCCTTTACACTTGACACATTAATGAAAAACATTTTTTTGAAGATTTTTCACATAAAACCTATTTATACTTAATCAATTAATAATAAATGTCAAAACCATAAAAACAAAACTACTAACACTAATGCAGAACACAAAATTACTGCATTAGTGTTTTTTTAACATTTCATTGCAAAATAAAAGTTTTGTTGAAGTTTCCATAGAAAGTTTGTTTCTGATATTAGAATGAATAAATGAAAAATTTTCAAATGTTTTTTCAACAGCAGCCAAACTTGGGCAACAAATTTGGAAATGAGTAATTAGTTCACAAAAGTTTTTTAATATGTCATAAACAGATGAAATACTTTTCCACCATTTTTGAGCAGTAACTGATTCAACAATCAACAGTAAAGTAAATTTGCGGAAAAGGCAATTCTTTCATGTCAAATTTTATAGCAAGTGGTACATAGTTAGGATATCTATTTCTTGGAAACACTTTTGTTGATAATTTAATAACATTTTTAATGATTTACAAAAGAAACAGTTGACAGAGATTGTAATTTAAGTCACTGATTTTAATCTATTAAAATTATGATTTAAACATTGAAATCATGTAATTAAAATAAAATCCTTATAACCCTGTTTTAAAATACTAGTATTTTTTGTCAGGGGCAAAAAGTATTTTTGCTGGGATGGTTTTTTCCACTTGGCTAAAAATTGGCCAACCATGGAAGCAGCGTTCCAAAATATGATACATTTATATTTAGCAAGCACAGTGTTTTGTCCAACTGATTTGTTAGTTGTTTGAATTTGAAGAACTTTTAGATGTTTGATTCTTTTTCTTTTTTGGAAGATTCTCTGATGACACATTAGATTTAATTGTTGGAAGATTATGTTTTTGAACATCAGGTCTATGGTTTTGTTTCAAAAACTATGTTAGTGTTATTTTGAGAATTTCTTTTATGGAATGGAAGTTTAAGAAAGATAAGCTGTGGTGACTTTGAAGGGGCACTTTATAGCGATTTAGGAGAAACAGATTGGGATGATTTAGGGGGAAAGATTGTATTGATATAGATTTCAGACCAGGATTAGTAAACATTTTGTCTTCTTTTCTAGCGATTGACAATTATTTTCTGTAGAGGATTCAGCTTAAATTGCTATAGTGTGATAAGTTTTATGAAATTAGTTATTTTTCCACTTCTCACAAGATTTTGAATAGGATGGATGCTCTTTTTACAATTTACACAATGGGCTGGGACATTGCAGTGTACACACTCATGGTCCACTGCACTGCATCGACCCATGTGATATTAACCTTAACATGATGTTTTACAGTGCTCAAAGTATTGATGTCTAAAGCAATGTAGTAGGTTTGGAATGTATGGTCTGAAAGAGCATGTTAAACATACAGCTTTTATAGAATTAGGTAAATTAAGAAAATTACATGCTTAGAAGGTATTTGTATTTAATTACATAGTATTTGTTTGCTCCCATGGTAGATTGTTATTATTTTAGTTTCAACAGCATTAGATTCTTTTAAATTATCTACTATTTCTTCTTTACTAACATGCAAGACATCAGATTTCAAGATCACTACATAAGATATATTTAGACTTCTATGTGGAGTTATAGACCATCAATGTTTGGAAAATGTGTCAATTTTTTATGTTAATGTCTGTTTAATATCATTTACTTTAATTAAAAGTTCCCCAGACCAGAGTTTTTTGTTTATTAACCAAAGCTTAAATAGATTTATGAATCAAAATGGAAGATGTCTGATCAAAACTCCCTTTATGGCATTTAAAAATGAAAAATCTTTTTCTTGTTTTGCAAGATTTACTTCCACATCAGGAAGCAATTTTTAACCTCCACATTGGAAGAAAATTCTTTAAATCTATGAGCCCAAGATTTCATTTGGACCTAATCAATATTAGCTTTCAGGCCTGAATCGGACACAATAGGTTATTATTTTCTTTTGAGTCATTTTGATACTTTACAGCAGGCATGTCAAACACGTGGCTCTCGGGCCATAACTGGCCTGCTGACAGCTTCTCTGTGGCCCGCAAAGCCTTTGGTATTTTACTTGTATTTAATTTAGTTGTTAGAAAACATGCTGAAAATACACGTTACACGAACACACTTTCACCGACCGTAGTCTTAGCGATGTAGTAAACATAAGAAAGATACACATATCAGTTTTATCAGTTTTGCAGGCTTTTTTTTTTTACTCAGAAGGCTACCAGTATTTTTCAATAGTAATATTTGTCTTTATTCTGTCATTAAATAAGTGAAATATTTATCTTCAGTGTGTTAGCATTCTTTATTTTAAAAAAAAACCACTCAATGATCAATAGTGATGCATATAGACAGATATAACTCAATTTTACATTTTAGCATAAAAAAGTTATGGATACAAAAATAACCAATCAGTGCGTAGCAAAACTTTGTTTACTCAAACTTTGTGCGTAGCATCCTATTTTAATCTTGAGTCTAAAAATTAATTTTTTTTTTAATTTTTAAATTATTTTACATCTAATTTTTGTTTTATGTCAAAACTAATACTTTATTTTACTACTCTCTTTCGATTTACACCACTTAACAAATAATATAGTTTATTTATTAAGTACTAAGAAATGTATTCTAAAATTGATAGAATTCAACTCTAATTAAGAATAGCTAAAAAAATCAAAATATAAACTTAAATAGCTTTAAATGAGTTGCTTTAAAAGTGACAAATATTATCACTTTTGTAATTGACAAAAAACCCCTAATATGTCATTCAGATTCTTTCTTCACTTGGGATTTAGTCGAACATATGAATTTTGGATTTTAAGCTCTTTTATTATTTTTGTTACTTAGGTTTGTAATTGTGTGCGATCTTTCTGAAATCCTGCATGAACTTTCTTTCCTTTCTTTCATTTTTTATTGATATACACACATTTTATTGACATATTCTCATTCATACCAGGATTTATATAAAAAAAATTAAAGATCCTTACCACTTTGAATAAATCTGATAAACTGAAGATAAACATCTCAGATTTTTTTTAAAAGGCCATTTACAGTACAATTATAGTATTCAAAGGAAAACTGAAATTTTATATTTGATACGTAGACACTGTTGCAGTTTGAAAATAAAGTAACATTAAGAGGTGCTACAGAACAATGTATAAAGAAAACTAAACATCAGAAAGATAAAGTGTCAAAATAGAAACCGATACTTTTTAATAGAGAATCAAAGTGCTTTTACAAAGTCTATTGAAGAAATTACATTTGGTTTAAAGCTATTTATTGTTTTTTTTATATTAAATGTTCTGCGAGTTGAAACCATTCACTACGAAATTGAAGAAATGACGTCTAAAGCAGTTAAAGAAATTTGAAAATATACTATAAGCATAGGTACGATTGATAGAAAGATTTATATATAGCGTATAGATTTATAAAAGCCGGATATGTGCTTAAAACTTATAAACATACTTGTAGGCAAGCAAATGGTTAAATTATCAGCAATCCACAAAATATCTTGGACAGATGGGCAGTGAAGATAAACAAATCTACCTTCTTATGAAGATATTTGGTGGCTTTCCATCATGAAGTTTTAACTGTTAATTTCGAACTGTTAAACAAGGTTACAATTTTTATTTTAAACTGAAAAATTATAAATGTAGATTATTAAAAGAGCACCAATAGACAAAGTATTTGGAGTCTAAATTGTAAATTACAAAGCAGCTGAGCAAACTTCAACTTCAAGGCAAATTTATAATGCTATCTCATTATTTGATAGTAGTAGCGTTTTCAAACAGAATTTATTACTTTCTTAAAACAATTTTCAAGAAGAAAATGTATTTCATTTTAAATGTTGACAGGCATTATTATAAAAATTGTCTAAGTAGAAATTTTTAGAATATGCTAAAAATATATTAAAAAATTAATTCAAAAGCAGATTTTTAATAAAAAAAATTTAAATCAGTTTAATCTATTTGCTACTCCTCTAATGATTTATGTTGAAATTATTACTGCAGTTAATCAAAATTCAGGACGATTCCATATTAGAGCGAAAATATATGGATATTGGGTTTCCAAATTTCTGTAATTATTCATCAATTGGCTGATTTTTTAAAGTATAGTATGTAATTAGGCATAATCTACCTATGTTCGGTAGCACGTCATTATAGGACAGCTTTGAGTAGCTTCTAACTTTTTGTTATTTTTCAAGTCAATCATAATTTCAACCAGAAAATACATTTAATAAATGAAATAAAATAAGCAATGAAAAGATATGCTACATTTTATTAAATTTCCTGATTCAAAAGACTTATTTTTTGCTTGAAGGAAAAACGAATATTGCTAGCCATGCCTTTGCTAGATCAAGATTAACAGACCAGCATGTTCAATCAATTTTTAAAATGAATGCAATTTAGAAAATTCAATAAATTTAATATATTTGATTGCTAAAAAGTAATTCTGAGTATTTTTTCGAAAAATAAGAAAAAATAAACTGTGTATAACACTAACTTTTGAACTTTGCGTGAATATTTCATTAACATGGCTGTGTTTTGTACATACAAATTTTATTCTGTGCAATAGTAATATTATTATCCACTTTTTTTATGTGACCCAAAGCTTTGTATATAATGCATAATTTGGCCCGCGACAGTAAATGGGTTTGACATGCCTGCTTTACAGTATCAGAAAGTTTGCTGATTGAAATATGGAAGCCGAAACTACATCTGAAGACAGTCAAAGTTTCTATATTTGTTGCCATATTAGGGTTAGGTGGAGGAAAGTGGTTGTAAAATAAAAATGCATGTTTTATGTCATAAATGTACTGTAATTTCTGGGAGATAAGCTGCATCATTGTATAGGCTGTGCAGCAATAGAAAACATGAGATAAAAATTCAATTTTCATGAGATAAACCCCATTGGGATATACGCCACACATATGAAAATGAATAATTTGTTTACATCGAAAGATTTTCCTAATATGCTGTCAAATTTAGTGCACAACAAATAGGAATGCATTATATACTTTGAATATCTCTCTATATTAAAAAAAAGTAACCACCGCCGCCGTGTCAGCTGTGAATGAAGTTTTTGTATCTTGAGGTCTTTCTGGACTAATATTCAAAAAACTATTGCATATAAAAAAGTGAAAATAGGTAGTTTTATAGAGAAATGTTCAATAAACACGCTGAAGCAGAGTTTTTAAATAGAAGAATTATTTTAAGAGATATTTAATATTAAAGTGCACAAAACAGTTCTCTTAAAAAAGTTTTATAGGAACAAAAACCATGCATAAGAATTTAATAATTTTTGAAAGGATATACTTGATAAACTTGTGGTGTGCAGAGTGCAATTATTTTTTTTATTTGACTAATTACTTGACAGTTTTTTCCAATTTTGTATTCAATATTTCATCATTTTTATTGAGATTTATTTGATATTTAAAAAAAAGTCCATCACTTAAATTGTTGCCAATTTTTAAAATAGTGCACTTAATAATATTCCCTTTCAATTAAAAAATGTATTTACATGTGACTATTAAAAATAGAAATAAAACTTTAAAATAATAATTAAATTATCACATGCTAAAAGCAGAAATGGAAAAAATCATGTCATAAAAAATGTAATTGCGCGTGAATATTAAAACAAGAAATAAAACTTGAAAATAATAATAAAATTATTTCACGTTCAAAGCATTAAATAAAGAAACTTCCACAATATTTAAAATACTCAAATAATAATATTTCCAAATAGTTTCAAATTAAAAATTTATTTACATGAGTGATTCATTTATTTTGAAGAAATCTTTTACCTATTGTTGCAAATTTTAAAACAGCATAAATAATAATATTTCCCTTCAATTAAAAACTGTATTTTTACGTTTAATAATAGAAAGAAAACTTTGGTGAAAATTACATCATATTGGAAATGATACATTTAAAACGTCTGACTGAAAACAAAATTTAGCACTTCTCCATTATACCGTTGACAACTGTCTATTAAAAAAAGGTACCGCCAAACTCTAACAACCAAAATACCAATTAAAAAATGTTGCAATTCGAATCTAGAAAAACAGCCCCACTCACTAAAGTATCAACTATCTGAAACTTTAAACAATAAAATTTATAATACATTAATGGAAACAAGAGAAAAAACTAATCTTAAATATTTATTTATTTACAATATTTTTCTTTATTATCCCCCTCAGCTGGTGGATAAGTATTTATGATGTCAGTTGAAACGGATCTATTATATGTAAGTATGCAATGCAATATTTTTTTAATACTTTCTCTCTTTTAATATCATGATGGCACCAGTTACAGTCGCAATTATTATTTTAATTACGAAACAACTAATAAATTAGTAAAATATCATTAAAAATAAGATAAATGTTGAATTAAAAATCACTCGATGACATAACAAACACGTGTAAAGCATCTGATGTCAATTGAATGTGACGCCAAGGTAGTGCACTTTTGGCGTTAAAGTCTATATTTTGGAGACAATTTTTTTTTCTTTAATGGAAAGGGGCTGACAGGATAATGGAGACGTACCCAATTTTCATATAGCATCATTATAAAATTCCCCAATTTAGCAACATTATTTACTTAGCCATTTTACACAAGTTAATTTTCAAATCTTTAATTAATCTTATTTAACAAATCAAGAAAACAGTCGCTAGCATTTTTGACAGCAGTGGATTTGGCCTTAAAATCCCTCAGTCAAAGGAAAATGAATAACAGGAGATCGCCACTGGTCTTTTAATTATAATTCAATCTTTCATAATCGTTTTAGAGTTTCTCTAATTAGCATGGTTTTAGAGTTTGTGATGACAGAACGGGGTTGGTGAGCATAGCTCGTAGGAGGTAGAGTCCCCTATTATTTAAAGAAAAAATATTTTTAATAAATAATAAATAAATATAACTTGCCATTCTTTATACTTATAATGATGTAATTGACTTACTTATAATGCATTAATCTGTTTCCGCTTTAGGTATTTCCCCGTATAAAACCGACAAAAAAAAGGAAATAAATCACAAAAAGTTTTTTAAAACAAGCTTTTTTAATTGCAGCAAGCTTGAAAGCAGCAGTATAACTTTTTCACGGAGACATAATCTAGACATCAGAAGAAAACAAACGTACGAAAATTAAAAATTAAAACAGCACATAGCACAATAAGACACCAAAACACACAGAGTAAACACTTTCACCTCAATGCGACCTTGACCAGATGGGGGGGGGGGGGGTGAGAAGAAACTTTATTTTATAAATGTTCCTGAAGCTCTCTGAAGACCACTCATCTGTTGTTACTTGTAAAATCAACTGTAAAGCTGAAAGTACGATGGACAAATGACCTTTGTACAGTACAGATGAAATTTTTTTATTCTCCATGCGACCTTGACCTAGAGGCAGGTAGGCTAAAAGGAAGATAATAGAAAGACAGAGGAAAAGTAGAAAAGGCACATACAGATTTTCTGTTCTTGTATTCATTAGATGATATATATATACATTAAAAAGAAAACAGATTAATGCAAAACTCATAGGTTTCTCTTTTTCCTACTTTTATGAGAAACACTCCTTTTTATCAAAAAAATTTCTTTTCCTTTATTTCTACTTTGATCCATTAAAATTGATATTGCAATTTTTTTTAAAATATTCCACCTGTAATGGAAAATTATCCTCCATAACCGAATCCAGTGTGTTTCATTTCCATTTCAGATGTATTAGCAGTTCGAAATATGGCCTCCATCTGAAGGGGAAAAAATCTCAGCTTAACAATGAGAATTGTCTAATGCATATACAAAGTCATTTTCAACAAAAATGCATGGAATATTTGGACATGACTGTTTACAACCTTAAGAATCGAGCAGCGTTTTTCAATTTTCTCTCAATGTGGCATATCTTCAGTTATAATCTATTGCTTTCCAGTAGTGCAGCCAAAATTTCATTTTGGGGAAAAGGTAGGAATCTGAATAGTGATGACCTTACATAAGGCTATGGAAATAGAATAAAAATGCCTTTGATTATATAAAAATCACTAATTTCATGGGGGGGGGGAAGAACCCCTTCCTGCCTAAGCCTTTGTTGCTTTCTGATTATGACATATTTTTGACTCATTGTAAAATAAGTCCAAATTCTAACTTTTACACCCTTTTCTGAAATATACAAGGTGGCCATAATTAAACTGACGGTACTCAGAGTGTACTGTAGTCCGATCTAATTGCGAGAATGGCGCCAAATTTTGTAGGAATATTAAACAAGACGGGGGACAAAGGATTCCGCGAAAAAAAATTTAGTTCTAAAAGTCACCGCCAGGGGAATATGTGGCACTGTGTATTCGAAAATGAGAGTTTCAAAAAATGAAGAATCAATACTGAAATGAAATTACCATTTATTTAACGAATTTAGCAATTTAATCCAAGCTCAAAATGGTAACAGTTTATAAAAAGATAAAAATTTACATAAACACTGCTAAAGTTTCTTTATCTGCAATTTCACTTACAGAGCCCCAAAGAAAGCAACAGCAGAAGAAGAAGTTCTTTATTCAAATTTCACGTTCCATCTTTTGGCCCAGTGCCAGCTTGTTCGGCTTTAAAAGGTAATGTGCTACTGTTAGAAGCAATTTCATTGAAATTTATCTTTCATAATGTCTCCTTCTTTAGTCGAGTGAGCTCTACTAGTCAAATTCTTTTACCTCAACTAGTGCATTGCTCCAGCTGCTCTTCGGGCTTTTAGAAACCACAAAAAATGCATAAAGGTAACGGTCCTTTGTCTGTTAATGGTTTAAAAGCAATGGTTGAGAAGTTTGAGAAAACAGGTTCTCTAAAAGTTCCGTCAGGCAGAGGATGAAAATCCGTATCACAGGATATAATAGAAGAAGTGGCAATGGCAATTGTCGACAGAGCACCAGACAATATTGCTACCACTTCCAGCACTCGTGGGACAGCTTGGAATCTGGATATGCCTCATTGTACGGTATGGAAAATCCTACGAAAGATTATCCACTTCTATCCGTACAAGATCACCCGTGTACAAGAGTTACGTCACACTGACCATGATAAGCAATTGACTTTTGCTCTCACTTTTCTTGCCAGAATGGAGTTGGATGATGCTTGGTCCTGCAAAATCTTATGGGGAGATGAGGCCCACTTTTACCTGAATGGAACTGTAAATACCCAGAACTGCCGAATTTGGGATAACAAGTCACTAAGAGCATTCAAGGAAATTCCTTTGCATTCACCAAAGATAACTGTTTGGTGTGGTTTCACAGCAGATATGATCATAGGTTCATTCTTCTATGAGAACATTACTCCGATAGGACCTGTAACTTGTTCTGTTACCTGATACAAATATCGCCAAATGCTAAACAACTTTGTTATTCCGGCACTTCAGCAAAGACAGTGCCTGGAGAAAATCATTTTCATGCAAGATGGAGCCCCTTCACATATTTCTTTGCAGGTACAGCAGCTGCTACGATAGAAATTCACAACAGAAAGAGTAATTAGCTGCTGTTTTCCAACTGCATGGCCACCTCGGTCCCCTGATCTTACACCCTATGACTTTTGGCTATGGGGTTACCCTGGCCGAAAGTCCAAGGTCTATCACGGAAGTGTTCAGGACCTGGCTACGTTGAAGGATAGCATATCGTGAACATTACGGGAGATTCCTGCAGACATGTTATTATCTGCTGTTGTAAATGCTGTGCACAGAATGCAATATGTGGTCCACAAAAACGGCAGCCACATCGAACCTGAGTTGGATGTGCTAAATAAATGGTAATTTTATTTCAGTATTGATTCTTCTTCTTTGGATCTCTCTTTTTCGAATACACAGTGCCACATATTCCCCTTGCGGTGACTTTTGGAACTATTTTTTTTTCATGAAATTCTTCGTCCCCCATCTTGTTTAATCTTCCTAGAAAATTTGGCACCATTCTCACAATTAGATCGAGCTACAGAACACTCTGAGTAATGTAAATTTAATTATGGCCAACTTGTATTTGACCTTGATATAAAAAAGGGAAACGCTATTTGATGACCTAGCATCTGAGCAAAAACAAGTGCAACTTATAGGTCTTCAGAAAATGACTACGTGAATCTGTCAGAAAGTAAAGAGATTGAATTTGAAAGAAACTTCAACAAGTGTTTTCCAGATCCAAATAACATTAAAGATCCTGGACAAAGATCCATTTGGATGTCCCTATAACATTTCTTTTCTCTGCAATTTGTATTTATTTTTAGAGAAAAATATCTAATTTTTAGTAGTGGGGATCTGAGCTGATGCCCCATTTGTCCTTGCGATAACCAAGTTGCATTATGAAAGAAAATATAAATTATCAAACGTTGTGATTACAGACAATAAGATCAATAGACTTCCTTTTTGTTGAAATATTTAACACGTCTTTGAACACCAAAGTTAGTTTAATATTCAAAATATTTATATTTTTTAGTTTATTATTTTTGTTCACATATAAAATTTTAGAAAATCAGTTTAATAATCAGGATTACATAAGAAAGAACACAATTCGTGGAAAAGAGAAAAAAAAAGAATTACACATCTAAAAAATAGCAGTTATAAAACAGTCCTCAGATAAAGGTTATTTACCCTTCACATATACAAGTTTGTGGATGCTGTTGCATATTCTTTTTTGCCTGTCAATTTTTTGATTATGTTTATAGTTAAGTAAAGAAATCATTTATATTAAATTACATACATAAATTTCTTTTTTATTTGTTTTAGGTATTAGAATGAGGTCTATTTTCAGGTCTTCTTATTTTTAATTGCAATAGAAACAGATTTTAATTTTTATTGGCATTTACGGTAAAAGTGAAATTTAATACAAATTTAAGATTCAATAAAATATTTTTCTTTTTTCGAGAACACGAATCTTTCAGATACATTTACAAAATCATTTTTATAAGCAAAAATATGATATTTGAGACATTATTAGTCAAATCCTTTGAATTGAATAGTGTTTCTTGTCTTCCTATAAATGCATTATATCCTGAGGTTAACGATGATTACTTTTCCCTGTCTGATCTCTCTTAAATCAGTTAAAACAGCTACCTTTGATGTAATTTTATTGAAGATTCTGTATCTATATATAAAAAAGAGAAAAGTTATGACATGTTTATCTTAATAAGAATATCTAGAAATTTCATGCATTAAAAAAAAAAAAAAGAGAGAGAGAGATTTTTTGCTTATGAAAGAAAGTAGAGATCAGTAGCAAGATTTGAGAACAGAGATAAATAATGCTACTATAGCGAAACGCCAAAAATCAGGACTTCAAAAAACCAGAGGGACTAAAAAAGCAAATATTATTTAAACATAATTTTTAAAGGCTATTCTGAAGTTTAAACTTTCTACTTTCTGATACATTCATGCAGACATTTTCATTTATAAATGCATGAAACTTGCAAGTGCTAGAATTCACATACCAAGAAATCTGAAGGGATTTTTTGTTAACTTATAAATCTAGAAGATGCCCTCAAATTTGTGTTTTAGTGCCAAAAAGATGAATGGTTATATTGTAGAGCTGCTGGGAGGGATTTTTAAAATACAATTCATCATGTTCAAAGAGGAGAGTTTTACTGTTTCATAATAAATATAGATACTGTGTTTCAGAAATAGCCAATATCTGAAAATGTAACAGTACCGACAATTCCAGATTTTTGTATTCTTATTGTAAGCGTAATTAAAGAGCAGGATACAGTTTAAGGAAGTCTTAGATTTGAAAATTCAAGAGAGTGTTAGAAGTCTGAAAAAAATCTAACTCCTTAGTGCAGTTGTGCAAGGATAGTGTGGGTAGTGACCTGGCACCAGGCATGATAGTAACTCCAGTGGCACCTAAGTTATCACTGCAAATATATCAACAATCTGCAAGAAAATTTATTTATATTTTTGATGCAGGTACAAAATAGAGATTGCTGATGCATTTTCCTCAGTATTTTAATAGATTCGATGAAGGGTGCATCAGTCATACTTAAGTAGCTTTGATATTTATTGATGTATGAATTTAACAGTAAAAAAAACAAAATTTAACTCAGCACTTCTTGTATCTGCTTTCAAATAATAATTCAAATTTTTGTTTGTTAAAATATCTTATAAAATTCAATACCTCATTTTCTCCTGCCCTTTTTTTAAATCAAAACTTTTATTTTTGTTTTGTAGAGAAAATTAGCTATTTTTTTCCATATTGTTTCTGGAAATTTCCTTTGTGATAATTTTTTTTTTTGTATTAATTGTCTGTTAATTGACAATGATTAATAAATTAATCCTCGAAATTTGCAAGAAGAATAAGAATACATGTGCACAAGCCAGAAAAATATTGGATCCACTTAAGTTTGTGAAGCATTCCCTGGACAAGAACACGTAGCCCTTGGGCCAACAGGAGAGTCCAAGCATGAAACTATGAATGTGCATGATACAAAGTTATTGTAATACAAATGTATGTGAACATGCAGAAAAAATTAATGAAAATTATGAAATAACATATATTTTATACATATATATAATTATATATAAAATCAAATGTACATATTTAAAAAGGCTATTAAAACTTTTGTTATTTTATTCACTTAACATTTTCCTCAATTAATGCTATATTATGAATTAACAGCAGCATGTGCATGTATTGTAGGTTAGGTTCAGGGTCTTTTTTTAAGCCTGGGCCTGACACTTTGAATTACAAGCATGAAAAACCTTGTGTCATCACAGTTCAAGTGAGATACTAAAAGTACACAGTAGTAATAACATTTTAAATTTCTTTGAAGATTAATTTTTTCATTTAAAATACCCTTCATAAATAGAAATAACTAATAATCCTAAATACTCCATCCAGAAAACTTTTGTAATTTTCATGTCCCTGCAAATTTGTTTAAAATAGCAAATTTGTTATTTATACCCAACCACTGGCAGAAATCTCACAAAGCCACAATTTTTTTCTTTTAAAATATTGTTATACAATTATGGCAGCAAAAGATGAATTCTGTTTCTCAGTAATTCTGAAAAACGAGTTCAATCAAAAAGAGAGGTTCAAAAAATGATTTATCACAGCTTCTTTATGTGTCACTAATACTATACTAACTATGCCAAAGCTTCAGAATCAGGTAAAATATTTCTCTTTATATTCTATCAATAACAGTTAATTTTCCTTTAAAACTTATTTCAGAGGATTGACAAATACTTTAACAAACTTGCAATACACAGTCTTAATTCTCAAAGAGCATCTGACTCTTTTTTCATTTTGTAGGGAAAAAAAATCATTTTCAGTCCGAGCCTAAAGACTGGAATAAAAAAAGACCATTTTCAGGCCTGTGCTTGGACTAGGGCCATTTTGATCTAGCTAATGATGCATAAAATAAAATTAAAAGTATTCCTTTGCATTTCATTTTTATGATTTTAAACAGTCTTTAAAAAACTTTTTATTTTCTTATTATAGTACCCTTCCTCATAATTTTGAATTTAAAGAAATTTTTGATAAATTGGGAAAAATAGAAAAAGATGGCAATACAGTAGACTCCTTCAAATCCATGAATGCCTAAAATCCGCCTATCGTTGCAGATGTAAAAGGTGAAACTTACATTTAAGTTAAAGGAACAAAATTAAAGATAGTGCTGAAATCGATGGCGATCACAATGATTTTTTACTAAATTTTTGGCTAATCATGTTCTTTTGGCTTGGCTATTACAGTTGGTTAGTGACTAAATAAAATTTCATTACTCATGATTTTGATGTAGATTAACATATTGTATCATGCACAATATTCAGAAAGGTAAACTGTCACTTGCTTATATTTCATGCATTCATTTCCCCATTTTTCAATATTTTATTTTTGCCCTAT
This sequence comes from Maratus michaelseni, assembly GCA_963931845.1. Taxonomy (NCBI): domain Eukaryota; kingdom Metazoa; phylum Arthropoda; class Arachnida; order Araneae; family Salticidae; genus Maratus; species Maratus michaelseni. Next base: position 290,399,998 of record OZ007598.1, on the reverse strand, counting down.
TTTATTTTTTCACTATTATGTAAGCAGTTTAATAAGTAATTAAGGTTAATATGGCCAAATTCAATCTTTTCATGAAAATATGAATTTTCTTCCAATGAAAACTCAAGATGGCAGTAATATCAATGGTGATCACAATCTTTTTCCAAGCAATTTTTAATAAATCAAGCTTTTTTCTTTATTAAATCACTATAAATATGAAATAAAGTTTCATTATTTTACGATTCCGATGCAAATTATTTTCATATATAAGATAAAAATACAGTGTAACAGTAGCTTCTTCATAATACCTGCAATTGTAACTATTTATTGTTATTTAATGAGCCACGTGGTACAATGTAGTAAAAAAAGTAAAAATAAACAATGTACATTGTTTATTTTAACTTTTTTGCGTCAGTGTTCAATTTCCGTGTTAATCTGTAATCATTTTTATTTTGCTGTGATTTCATACTAAATTCAGGCTAATAGTGCTGAATGAAACAATGAAATGTTTTATTTCATCATTATAATGCATATTTAGTACTGTATCATTAATTGCTATTTACTCGACCTTTATTTTTAAATTTTCTTAATTTTTATTATTTTACATAATTTACTTACTGTAAGGATTCATTATAATTTCCAATGCTTTTCTACAGTCAAATTAGTAATTAAGTAATGTAAACAAAACATTGACCAGAAATCCGCACAACCACTGATCCCAAGCTGTGCAGATTTCAGGTAGTCTACTGTATATTATTGCTAATAAATTCATTTGTCATTTTAAATTTATCTGTATATATAAATCTTATATTATTTTATAATTATTTTTATAACATTCATTATTCTCTATTCAATGCCCAAAATAAGAATATGTATTACAAGATTTTAGAACATAGAATGTGTGCCACATTGCATCTTTACCCACAATCCTTATTTTTTGCATCAAACTCAGAAATTGTCTCAAAGACTTTTAAAAAAGATGATTTCAGTGAAAACATACATGCCTGAATTCACTGACAACCTGAAGTTTTATTCATAATATTAACAACAATTAATATAGTTTAGAAAACTTTTCAATAAACTTACTTTACTGTGAAGACATTACAAGAAGAGCTTAAAGTGGCCACCATTCATGTCTAATTTATAATGAGCTATAGAATGTAGCTGACAGGATCTATATTAACTTACCAGAAATCTAGAAGAAAGCAGGAAATTTTAATGCAATTCATTAATTTAACAATTAATATGAACAGGGTCATGTTATGCATACCACAGTGAAAAAAAAATAACTGTAAAGAAATATAAAAATGTACGAAGTACAATTTGGTAAATATAAAAGACACTCACATTTACAATTAATTACACAAAGGTTACAGTTGCGATTTTGCTAAGTTCCTATATTTATAATATATAATCATATTTTGGGGCTATAACAGTAAAGAATAGATCGAAGCTTACCTCTTAATATTTATAGATCATACCTATAAATTGCGATCATCAACATATCTGATTTTATATCTGGTGTATAAGTGGACACCTGTATTTTCTTTGTGTTTAATAAGTCGGCTCATACACCAGAAAATATGGTAAAGAAATATGAAAAATGTAAATTTTATAAATGTGACCACAGGGATAAGTTTCTCTACAAAATACAATGTTTACAGATTGCATTATACTACATTTAAAAACAAAAGCTGTACTTTCGGAAAACACAAACGATACCATAAAGTTATTTATATTTGCATGAGGTAATATAAAACGCAGCTACATGATTACCTTTATTTTACTCTACAGTCTTTAAAAAGGCTAAGTTATGCTCTACACTACATCAAACTTTTGAAAATACTTATAATAAATACCCTAAATTGGTTAGTTCGTTGGATTCTAAGGCAAGATGTATACACAAAAAGAATATCTAAAGATAGATTTTTAACACAGAGTTAATTATTTAAAAAAAATTTGAGTTTTGCTACAAAATCTTTACAAAATTCAGAACTTGGCACTCAGTTGTAAATCTCTTTGCATTGAGAGTTTTCTGTGAGTTACCTGTGCATATCTCCAGTACTGAATCATTGCAAAGAGTACGATTTAAGAGTCATTCAAATTGAATCGTTCGTTTAGCATATCTTGTTATTTGCACTTGAAAATAGATTATTGCTGTTTGTGATCTTTCGATCGAAAAACTTTTTTAAAGGTTAATTTTTATCATTATATATCGCAGGTTTTGTAATCATTCATTGAAATTAAATGTTTTGTTAAATTATCCTAACGATCTATTTTGTTATTAGGTCACTGCATATGAAATCAGCAGACTGGTTTTCCTTCATGATCTCAGATTTGGCCAACCTATTTATAAAAAAAAGTCAATTTTTAAAGTTTTATCATGCGCATATTTTCAAGTTACTATTGAAGTTTTTCTGAACATAATGCGTAAAGAGACAAAGGACAGTTTTCTTGTAGTATATTACGCTACATCTATTCGTTAAACTTTATGTAGAAGAAAATTTTAATTTTTACACATCAACATTATTGTTCATGAAGCAGAAATATTTTCTTTTTTTTATATAATGTCCTGTAGATTTAAGTTTCAAGCAAAATTTAAAGAGTTGAGTTTTTGCGCAAAATAAATATGATACAAGTAATTTTAACTAAAGAGATTCCTGACTTCAAAGAATTGTTTCTTACACCCCTGTTTGTTCCTACCTTTAATATTATCCCCATTAGAGTCCTATATTGATTGTTTTATATCAGTCTATTTAAACCCAAAAATTCTATTTGAAATCAATATGAAATCTAATGCTTTTCAACACAAAATGAAAGAAAATTCATCCATTTTTTAATTCAATTATAAAAAAATATCCTGTAAAAGTATTAAAATCTTTCTAATTTTAGTTTTATCATTTATATAGGAAGTGAGGTAATATTTTATAAAGGGTGGGGGAGGTAGTGAAAAGTACCAACCTTCGACCGTAAAAACATCTAATTTTGCAGAAAAAATAATCAGTTACACTTTCAAAGTCCATGCACAACATGTCTGAGCAGGGGCGTAGCTACCATGAAGCAATTGGAGCAAATTGCTCCAGGCGCACGAATCTCACAGGGCGCAAAATTAGAAAGAGCAAAATAAAAATTTGTAAAAATATTTGCATTTTTTTTTCATTATTATATATTATGGATGAATCAGAACTGTTACGATCAGCATATTCTTATGATATTGTATCTTGTTTTTAACCTCAACTACTTCGATTTAAAACATGTTTTTATACTCAGCTAAAAAATATTATATCTATTCCCGAAGTTTAATTTTAATTTATACTCTACCGCAGCTGCAAGTAACTTCTCCAACACCGTTCCAGCATACCTGGTTTTCTTTTCATTAACTTTTCAACTGACGATATTTGAAGATTTTTAAATCTTAAAGTAATCAAAACTTATTTACAGGGTTGTGGGCGGTCGCTTTATTGGCTACTACTATTTCCAAACAATAATCTTCTTGGCACATTTATATTGAAAATGTTGCAGAAATTTATCATGACGATTACTGTACGGAAATAATGGTAGCCAAAAAAGTAACTGCTGAGAAATCTATATTTAAGATGTAACAGCAATGCCTTAGCTATTTAGCTATTATATGTTAGAAAAAACAACTTGACAAATTCAAGAAAATTATTGACTAATTTACAAACGAAAAATTAGAAGTTTTTTTTTCTTTTGTGGAAACTAAACATGCACATGCTTTATGAATACAGATAATAATAATAATAATAATAATAAGAGCCGGAACTAGGCATATTCCGCATCCGTATGAGTCCACGGCGATAAAATTTAAAGGGAAAGGGAGAGAGAGAGAGAGGGGAGCAACAAATGAAATTTTGTGTGCAGTGTTTTCCAGAATTTGAAAATATGACAAATCTCAAATGCAGAATTTATAAGCATTTTTTTTTTCAACAGTAGAGAAAAAGTTTATCAAAACAGTGTCCCTTGCTCAGGACCTTATTATAAAATGAAAAAAAAAAAAATAATAAATAAAAATCTGAAGTTACTTCACTCAACTTTCCAAGCACTTTACAAGATACTGTGCATTCAAATATATAGTAATACAACAATAAATAAAAACTTAGATCCTAATTTTACAAAGATAAAATATTGCCATTGGTAATAAAGACATATTTGAATGAAAACGTGCACTTTCATTCATGAATCTAAAACATTTTTCTAATAATAATTTTCAACAAATTTTCATTCCACCCGTGCTGAAATAAAGCCTCTAAATTAACAAAAATAAGAAAAAAAGAATTTTACTAAATTAAGTCACATTTACACAGGCTTGGACTGACCCGTCGGGCAACTGGCCCGTGGCTCGGTGCGCACTCAAACAAGTAAAGCTCAGGTGAAATTAATAGTTACAAAAATTGGCTAAAAGTGTTAGATTTGAACACCTAAATGATTTAATAATTTTAAAAAATCTCCTCTTTGAAGCATTTTTTATTAGTGATTTTTTTTTCTATTTGCAAAGCAAAATAATTGCACTTTTTTTCCTTGAAAGTCTTTTTGTTTCAGAGGAAAATTCAAATCTTTTAAAACCTAATGTACATTCTATCTGTTATCAATGGCGGCATTATTTCCCCCAAAAATCTCCATCCTCTCTGGACCTAAGACACGGCTTTAGCCGTGCCTATGAGCATCACATCTGTTTCAAAAAATACATATATATATATATATATTTTTTTTTTTTTTTGTATAATTATTTATTAAGAATGTTTGTCTGAAATGTACAGGGGGTTTGTGTATTCATATATAAATTCAAACGTTGGGATGATAATTTCCACAATATAAATATTTATTATAGAGTTTTGTGCCTGATGCTCAAAAATATTTACAAAGAATATTTTCGGGAAAAAAAAAAGTATGCTCAACTTTCTTTTTTGTTAAAAATTACACTTTAATGTGAAAACAAGAGTGTTTAAATAGTGTCTATAAAATATGATAATCAGAACGCCGGTAACCAGTTTTGTATATACATTAGAGCAGGGCTGCTCAACGCGTAGCCCTTTGGGGGTGCTTTTTACGTCTCTTCGATAGATATATTTGTCGTAAACACATGAACCAAAGCCGCCCGCGTGTTCACGTTCTGAGCGAAATTTTTGCTGATTTTATTTTTATTTTTGAATACTTCTTGTCGTCTGAATGTTTCGAGATTTTTATAGGGGATGTAAATCCAGTGTACTAAGAACGAGTAAAAAGATTGTGATAAAATATCGACGATTAGTTACTTTCAGAGTAGAAGAAAGTCTGTTTTCGCGAGTCTTGAAGTGACCTGCAATCGCAAATTTTTATGAAAGGGTTAACATTCGTATTTTTGAAAACAAATTGCACGATCGTACTGAAGATGTTAGCTTTAAGGGAAGGTTCTATTTCTTTGACCTAAAATTCACATGATTTTTACGTTTTATTTCAGTTACAAAAAAAAAAAGAGAGATGACCTTCGAACATTTTGTATTATGTTTATTGACATTCCACTTGCATATTTAAATTTTTGAGAGGGGGTGCAACTGCACGTCGGGCGTTTATTTGTTGCCGATCACAAGTATCGTAAAGAATTTATGTCATCAAATTATGAAAGGACATTCCATTCTTTGGAGCTTATACCAACATTTAGTTTTAAAAGTTCATTTTTAGCAAAATGGCGGTCATTTGAATATAAAAGCTGAATTTTTTGGCCCTTTTTTTTTTTAACCTTTTGCGAGTTCTAAACAATATAATTAATCAATGAAAGTTATAATTTTCTTTTGTATAAGCTCCAGCAAAAACTATTAGCTTTCTTTTAAATAAAAAATGAATGAAATTGGACGAATATTTATCGAGAAAAATAGTCGCACATTGAAGAACATGCTGTCGAGAAAAACTAGTTTAACGTTTTACTAAATAGCGTTACGTTCAACGAGCAAGCAATAAAAGATTTTAAGGCATTGGAATATTGCGAAACCGCTTTAGGACAACAATCTGCACATTTAATGGGTGCCAAAAACGGGAAAAAAATGGAAAATTTTGACCCAAAGAAGTAGAACCTCCTCTTAAATAGGTATTTTTCATTAAATCGTACCTCTGAAATTGAACTCGATGCAAAGTTTGACAAAAGGGTGAAAAAGAAAAAACATAGTGAAATAAAATTTTTGAAATGTTTGTGGCATGTTGAAAATTTCAATTGCTCACATACTCGGAAGATGAAAGTAATCCTTTACGAATAAAAGGGGTCTTGTGAATTGTCACTATTCAAGTAAGATAGTACTGTAGAGGATTTGTGACAGGTTGACGTGATCAACTAATCTCTTACTTGTAGAAATGGGATAATCTCTTAAGAATGAAAATAACCTTATAGATTGGCCTCTATCTGAGAAAAATCCTATTGAATGAAGAATTTCATTGTCATCTTGAAATAAACCAGGCTGGGATGTATGTGTTGTATTGATGGCAATTCTCTCTGAATGAGTGGATAAAAATGATATCAGCAATTCCTTTGATACAAAGAACTAAGACCCTACGAAGTGAAAATTCAGACTTGGTAAGTAAGGGATTAAAAGGGGGTGTCAATCAAAAGAGATTATTGGGTTTTTCTTTCCCTATTTAAGAAAAGACTAGTTTGCAGAGAAGAGTTCACTAAGAGATATCGAGAGATGCAAGAGGTATGTTGAGGAGAGACGAGATACGGAGTTTAATGTTGAAGAAGTTGGAGGATGAGATTCTCTGAGCGGAAATCAGAATGTTATTTTCTGAAACTGTACTTATACCTTATGGATATCTTCATCATCGTTCCATTTTTATTTTTATTTTTTTAATGTGTTAATTACAATAAAGTTTTTTTCGTTTAAAACGAGAATGGAGTGTATTAATTATATCTACATTGGTTCACGTTACCACAGGGTTAATAGTAATTTTTTTTTTCGACGAATTGCGGCATTTTAAAAGTAAAAGTACAAAATTTAAGAATGTGTATTTCGTTTTTTTTTTTCTATATTTTCAACGGTTTTGCCGATGCGCGCTTCGAAAAAAGTCCGAAATGAAAAGCAACTCTCGCACTTTTGGTTCTTCTCTGCTTTGAGCTCTTTAAACGGGGTTTCAGAAAAAGAAAACGGCGAAATTGAACTTTTTAAATAGGTCAATATTAATATGTTTTCGAACGGACTGCGGCGTTTTAAACGTTAAAGTACGACATTTTAGCATATGTCTTCCGTTTGTCAGTATTTCCAACGGTTCGACCAACGTGCGTTTAGAGAAACTGAAAAAAAGTCGACATCGTATATATTTTTTTATTTTATACTTGCTGGCTTCGGAAAATTCAGAACTGAGCAAGAGCGGGAAGAGAAGTCAATTTGCAAAATGCTTTTTATGAGTTTTTAAATGAAATCTCGGCGAATTATAAAAAAAAATAATAATCTGAGCCTCAGAACCTGTTTTGAACTATCCTCATCAAAATTTTCAGACTACTACGCACGATAGATTTTCGTAGCCACCCCCCCCCCCCCCTTTTCCAACACACAGACAGACAGACAACTTCTTTCTTTTATTAATATAAATTATTTATTTGTTATTATTTCTATTTAGTGCGTTAATTATCTGTTGTTTAAAATACTTTCACTTTCAAATAAAAATAAGGTTTTAAATCAAAATAAGAATACGTAATTTTCAAATTTCAAAACAAAATTGTGCTTAATTTTTTCGAGTGACAAGAGGGCGCACCAAGTTTGTTTGCTCCAGGGTGCTGAATATGTAGCTACGCCACTGTGTCTGAGGAAAGCAAGGATTGAGGGATTCTCTTCCAAAATAAGTGAGAAGGGATCTATAACCTTTATTTAAAAGAAAGGCATTGTAGTTTAAAATATATAAGCCTCCCCCCCCCCCCCCCCCCCCACAGTCCAAAAAAAAGTCTTATTTATGAGCTTGAACTGTTTAACTTTCTTATTGTTTTATATCATCATCTTAGAAAACTTAAAGATAGCAGAAGACTGAAAACATCGATTGATTGTGGTAAGAAGCATCAGTGAATGAAGAAGCTGAAAATATAATCAAATTAAAGTTTACTTTTGCAATGAAATAAATCTTTAACACATTTTTTTTTTTAATACAGTTACAAATGATTCTGGAATTATTGAAGCATGTTCTTTTTTTAACAGATATTTGCTTATCACAGTTTTTAACATTACATAACCAGTGTTTATCTGTTTGGAGATAAAGTCTCATGTCATGTCCAATAATGCACCCATTTTTTAATAGTATAATTCCATAATCCTGGAAATAGTTTATTGCATCAAGTTCTGTGGATGGAAGATCCCCGATCTTTATTATTTTTCATTCAAAATGAGAAATAGCGGTAACATAATGCTACATTACAAAAATTAAAGCGGTTTATCCACAAAATAAATAAAAATGGAATTTCTACATTGTGTGCTAATGCTGCATTTTAAATAAAATGTGACATCATGTATTTGTATTATTTGTTTTCATCCCATTGTTTGGTGACAGTTATTTTTAAATAGAAAGTGGTTGATGGTATAGACAAGTACCCTTTTTTTCCCTACAAGTAATGCCTAACATTTACCTTTTTACTGTAATTGCTAAAAACTTATAAATTGCATAAAAACTTCATGTTTTCTTCTAGATTTCTGAATGGTAAGTTAGTATAGATTATGTCAGATCTCGGTGCTGTTTAGAAATGGATTGTGGCCAGTTTGAACTCTTTTTATAATGCTTTCATAGCCAGGTAAGTCTGTCTTAGGAAGAAAGGTACTGAAACATCTTTTTAAAGCCTATTCTATAAAAATTTAAAAAAAAAATAAATGCAAATGGAACTTTAAATTTTATTTTATGCAATAGAGATGAGATAGATTCAGCACAAGTCCAAAACAGTTTGGATTTTTATACCAGTCTTCAGACTCTAGATCAAAATCAAAATGAAAACTTTCTTTTTTTACAAATTGAAAAAAGGAAGAAAAAAAATGCCAATTGCTGTTTCTGAAGTAAGAACGCAACTAAGTTTCTGAAAGCATTTTTCAATCCTCTAAAAATAAGTTTGAAAAGGAATTCAATTGTTATTGATTGATTATAAAGATAAATAATCTATCTGATTCTAAAGCTTTGGCACGATTAGTGATATAAAGAAAACGTGGGATATCCCTTTTCTATCTTCTCTTTTTTTTAAGTCCTTTTTCAGACTTACTGGCAAACAAAATTCTTCTCTTTCTGCATAGTTGTATAATATTTTAAAAGAAAAAAAAATGGTATCTTTGGTAGATTCCTGTCAGTGGTTGGGTTTAAATAACGAATTTGCAATTTTAAATAAATTTTCATAGATATGAAATTTATGAAATTTTGTAGCATTTAGGATTAATAGTTATTTCTATTTAAGAAGGTAGTTTTTAAATGGAAAAATGAATCTTGAAATAATTTTAAAATTAAGTTCACAATTTTCTACTATGTAGTTTTGGCATGTGACTTGTGTACTTATAATTCAAAGATTTGCTGACACAAACATATCTTTGTAAATGACTTAGAAACAGAGATATGGAATTTTAAAAATTATACAAAGTTACTGAAAAAAGGGTTTCCGGATTTCAGCCAGGGGCTTTTTTGGCTTTAACCACTTAAAAAAGCCAGTTTTAATTTTAAAAAGCTGACTTTTATTTAAAAAAAAGAATGGTTTACAGTTAATTCACATTAAATGTGTATTAATTTATTTTTAATGCACTCATAAATGTCTTCTACTAAAAAATTTATAAACTTAGGTTACATAAATTAATTAAATATTATTAAATGCATTATGTCTTATAACTGCTAGAAGGCAACTATGAAGGGAATATGTCTAAAAATGAAATATTATACACATTGAGGGAAATGCATTAAATTAGACTTCAAGATGATGTTTTGAAACTCAATGTTACATATTTCCACATATGCAGGGTTGCCAACAACTTTGCATTGGGCATAGTAGCTCTGCTTAAGCTGGTTCTACTATGTCCTATGCTTCTCTTACTTGAAGCTATGTTTTTCATCTCTTGTTTACTGTGAGCAGGCTTCATTACACAGTGTTTAAATATTGATCACAGTTACGGAGGAAGGAGATTGAAATGTCTATAGGTTGTAGGTTTTCCTCATCATGAGTCCTGACATGACATACACATGCATATCAGTAAGGCATTGTGAATGGATTATGTTGGATAAATCTTTCCCTTTTGCTAGACATTACTTATTGTTGTTTGGTTTGTATCAGATCCTGCAAAGCCAATATTCTTCTATACTTGACTTGAAGCTTATGTTTTGTTATGAGTTCAGAAATTTTATTACATTTTTAATGTGATATCATTTGAAATTGCAGAAATTCTATTCATTATTCTTTTGCTTGTCAAGATGAGTGACTATGATCAGAAAAATAATTCTGATAAAATATTTAGATTAGAATATTCTGCAAAAGGGCTTTGCCTGCATCCTTCGGATAATTCACTTTATGAAGCATTCTGCCCAATTTACAATAGTAGTTTTCATGTTAATCACATTGGAAAGTTCGATTGCTCACATCATTGGTGTTGCTTGGAGTAAACTTTTAAAATTAAAAAATCCAAACAGATCAATCAACTATCAATTTTTACATAAAATCATGCTTTAAATTCTTTTAATACCACACAGTAATGAGCTAGTGAAGAAGTCTTCAGCATTGTTAGGCACAACTTAGCAGAATTTTTGATCATGCTTTATCATTGAAACATTTAATGCATGACTGACTGAAAAAGCCATTTTCTTGTATAATAACGAAAGTTGCTACAAAGGAAACTTTACAAAACAAGAAATTGTAAATGCCAAGAAAGCCGTAATCTTGAAAATAGCTTATCACATCAAGTTCTGTAGAAGCACGATCCCAGATCTTTACATATATATATATATTTTTTTTTAAATAAGAGAGAAAACATAAAAATAGTTGTTAACTTATAACCTTCGTTAAAAAAATTAAATGGCTTATCTACAAAATAAATAAAAATAGAATGTGCACATCATGGGCTAGTGCTACATTTGAAATTAAATGTGATATCACACTTTTGTATTATTGATATTATATCGCATTGTTTGGCGATAGTTTTTTTTAAATAGAAGATGGTCGCCGGAAAATATTTCTTTTCCTTACATGCTGCTATTTATTTTTTTATTGATTTTAACTAAATGATTTATTTAATAAATAAAATTATCTAATATATAATACTTGAGAATAATCATATTTAATAATCAGTCAGTTCTAATGACTTATAAAAATGATATATACTTAAAACGTTTTCAGCCGCTTTTGCTACTAAGCGATTTCATAACTTATCCCAAATAAGTCCATTTGCAGAGACTAAGTCAGAGAATGATAAATGTTGAAATGAGGAATTAAGTACATTTTAGTACATGTAATCATTGAAAAAAGAAAGAACAATAATAATAATAACCAAAATCTCAAAATAAAACTTCTGGAAATAAAATTTTGAAAAGCTTGTTCCTATATAAAACAGTTATTCAAGCACAAGTTATTCATAAAACTGTTTCCAATAGTGTGAAATAGTGTTTTTTATTAAAATACTTTATGTATGATTTAAAATATAAAATATGAAAAAAAAGTCATATCAATATAGTCCTTAAAATTAGTTAAGTAATAAAATACACACCTAAGCAACTATTGTCCAAAAAATAAATTATTTAAAGCAGGAAATCTTTTTTAAAATGTTGAAGGTTGGTGTAAACCAAATGAAGCAATTATGCCATTTTAAATTTTAGCCGACGTATTTGCCTTTCTGGCTACAAATCACTAGCAGCTCCATGTATATGTTATTCTAATATTAATATCTTCATTATTGAGAAATTATGTTATTTATTAAATTTTAACTCAATAAAATGTCTTTAAAATTGTTTAAAAAACACTTTAAAATATACAGTTTATAATTAAAATGCTTCATTGTATACAGTGAAACATTTTATACACATAAAAGCTAATTTTGGCTGAAAAAAAAACTGGTTAAAAGTAACAAATGACTCCAGTCTGGCTTTTTTAAAAATTTAGCCAGCTTTTTTGCAACCCTCCTGAAAATCAAGGTCAGCTTAATTTAGGAAACAACACAGAGACATAAATAATGGACAGTAAAATGTAACAATTGATTTTTAGACAAAAGTTCTGTTTAAAAAATCTTTAATTTGTATTATTTTACATAAAACTTTTAATTAACCTGTAAAATAAGGGAAAATATGCGAAAATAGTGATAAAACTGTTGGTACTTTTCGGTTAGCCAGGCACCAGTAAAATATATATACAGGGTGATTCATAAAAGATGGGCAGAACTTTAAGGGGTTATAGTACACTTAAAGACAAATAATATTAAATAAGAGACTAAGGGTCCCAGACGTATTCCCAAGGAGATAGGGGGCATTAAAGTTTAGGGTCCGAAATTTCAAATGATTATAAAACATGGAAAAATTGGTCGATTCGTTTGCGGTTTTTGCAAAAAATTTTCTTTATGCCAGTATTTTCTTGAAATAAAATTTTAAAGTTCAATTTCAAAAAATGCCGATAGGGGGCGCTTTAGACTTTGGAGTAACAAACAACTATTTTTTAACGTTATTTTTTGTATTTCTTTAAATGATTTCGAAAGCTTAGACTTAAACTTAAATTTTGATCTAAAAATCTGAGTCCTAACGAGTAGTTAAGTAGCGTAAACTGAAATTTGAAATTTGAAACCCTTCTCCCCCCAGAACAAAAATCAGTTATTCCCGATCTTTGTGTCGTAGATTAGGCTCTAACTACTGCCGCGTTTTGCTAAAATTATTCTTTATGTCAGTATTTTCTTGAAAATAAATTTTAAAGAAAATTTTCAAAAAATTCCGATAGAGGGCGCTTTAGACTTTGGAGTAACGAACAACTATTTTATACCGTTATTTTTTGTGTCTCATTAAATGCTTTCTAAAGCTTAGACGTAAATTTTCAGCCCAAAATCTGAATCGTTAGACGTGGTTAAGTTTCTGGGGAGAGGGGTTTGAAATTTCTACTCCTGAGCACAGTTCAGTTTACCATGTCCACACATTGTGTGCTGTGATACGAGGTAAAAAGACACAAATTAGGATTATGTTACCAAAGCATATTTATTAACATGTAATCACAATAAATGTTCAAAATTGTGACCACCAGAGGTTATGCACGCAGAACAACGGCGATGAATGGAACGGCGAACATTCGCGAAAACATCAGGCTTTTCGAGCACTTCCCCTACAGCGGCGGAAAGTCTGGCGACCAGTTCCTCGGGGGATTCAATGGGTGTCTCATACATAAGAGCCTTCAATCGTCCCCAAAAAAAGAAATCGAGGGGTGAAAGATCTGGCGAGCGAGCAGGCCAAGCAACAGGACCACCTCGACCAATCCATCTGTTCGGAAATGTGATGTCCAGATAGTTGCGGACGTCTCGTACGTAATGGGCTGGCGCTCCATCGTGCTGGAACCACATGACCCGCCGGATGCGTGGAGGAACAACGTTTAACAGGTCTGGCAGCACATGTTGCAGAAATGTGAGGTATGTTTTACCGTTGAGGCGTTCAGGAAGAAGGTACGGTCCGATTAGGTGGTCTCCGAGGATTCCTGCCCAAACATTGATGGAAAAGCGTCTCTGATGAGCATGTGGATACGTAGCATGTGGATTGACATCCGCCCATACATGTGCATTGTGTGTGTTAAATGTACCTTCACGTGTGAAGGTACATTCATCGGTGAAAAGCACAGTTCGTCCAAAATGTGGATTTAGCGCGTTCTGCTGCAGAAACCAGCGGGCGAATTCAATACGATTTGGATAATCCCCTGGAGACAGTTTCTGGACTCGTTGCACATGAAACGGGAGCAAATGTTCATCCTTCAGTACCCTCCAAGTTGTGGACTGTGAGGTATCCACCTGGCTAGCCACTGTTCGTGTACTTGTACTTGGCTGCGCCGCTACTACATCCAGAATGGCTTCTGCAACAACTACTGATTCGTCCTTTTTTGCACGACCTGCATTCGACCGGGAAGCGAGAAATGATCCCGTCTCACACAACTGTCTGTGCAAGCGCTGGAAAGTTTTGCGGTTAGGCAACCGCCTGTTAGGAAATCGCTCTCCGTACATTCGTTGTGCCTCTGCACCATTTCCATCTGCCGCTCCGTAAATTAAATGCATCTCAGCCTTTTCCTTATTCGTGAAGGGCACCATCTTCCGATTCATTACTACAGCGACTTACACTTGACTCACCGTTCAGTGGTTTTTATGCCTGAATCGTGTCGAAATTTTGCATACGTGTTCTTCTTCTTCCCCATTTGACATTTGCATACTTTCTGTTTCCTTCTTCACCCGGTGACTAGCGTCAGGAATGGAGCTTTAACGTTTGCATGAGCGACGTTTCCAACTGTGCCAGTGCCTTTATGAGTGAATTCCGACTATGCAGTCCTTGACAAAAGTTGTATTTTTGCCTCGTATCACAGCACAGAATCGTTGGGCATGGTTAAGTAGTGCAAACTGAACTACAGTCAAACCCCGATTTAGTGGCATCTCGAAATAGCGCCAATTCCGTTTAACCGCCAATTGCGTCTATGAACAAATCTGCCAAATAGGAATTTCAATGTAATGTATCCGTTAAAGCGCCAACTCGATATACCGCCAAAAAAAATGTCTAGAAATTACTGTATTTTCTTTGCATATCTTTCTTTTTTAAATTTTTTGTTAGAATTTCAAAGGACACTTCTTTTTCATGTGTCTAGATGTTTTCAAGCTCAATTCAAACTTTATTGAATAGCAAAGAATTTATATTGTTCTCAACACCTGCCAAAATGCACCTGCTACCCATTCTACTTGTCATTGGGAGAAGAAAAATAACGCACACTGAGTGCCGAGCAAGTAAAACTTCTGATTCAGACTGGCGAGTCACGGGATCCGATCCGCTTCTGGAGCGGGGAGAAAACAAGGCATTGCACGCCATTGGTTGAAAGGGTCTCTCCTCTCTCAGGTGAGAACAATGTAAAAAATAACTTCTCCCTGTACTTTATGTCGATTTCTTAGAAAGAAAACGGTGTGCAGTGCAAAATCTCTCATTCAAAATTTTGGTCGGACGTTGATTGAAACATCGAAGAATTCACCAGCTAAATCTGTAAAATATCATTCTGTCTCTTTATTTTAACTCATTATGGCGAAAAGAGCAGTTTTATCAATTTCAGAAAAGCGGGAAATTTGTGAATATAAAGAAAGAAATGTGAATGTATCGCAGCAACACATCTCCAATCATTTTTCTACACTCTGGAAAAAGCCTGTCAGCAGGAGCTGCATCGGAGACATTTTGATGAATACAGAAAAATGGATTAACACCAACGAACTGCAATCATCTGTAAAAAGACTGAAAACAGCGAAACATGAAGACTTAGAGGATGCCCTTTGCACATGGATACAACAAATGAGTGCTAAAAATGCCACTATCAACGGAGATATCATCAGAGAGCAGGCAAAAGTTCTTGGCCAGCAAATGAATATTACAGATTTCGAATACAGTAGTGGCTGGTTGAACAGATTTAAAAAGCGACGAGGATTCTCTCAGTACATACGAAGTGGTGAAACTGCAGGTGTTGATGAAGATATTGTGTCAAATGGTCGCAAAAAACTGAGTGCGCTGATTTTAGAATATAAACAAGAGGACGTTTACAATATGGATGAAAGTGGCCTTTTTTACCGCTTGCAGCCAGATAAAACAATTTCGAGTGGGCCTGCTAAAGGATTAAAAAAAAAAAAGATCGTGTGTCTCTTGTGTTCTGTACGAATAGTGATGGATCTGATAAAAGAACTATGACAGTGATTGAAAAATCATCTAAGCCACGATGTTTTAAAAATTTTAATCCTGCTCTTTATGTAGATTATGAGAATAATAACAAAGCGTGGATGACTTCAGCATTATTTCAAAAATGGTTAGCGAATTTCAACATAGAAATGAAAAGAAGCAAACGCCATATTTTATTGATTTTGGATCATGCCCCTTGTCACAAAGCATATCCAATGAGTAATATCCGCATTGAATTTTTACTTCCTGACTGTACTGGATTTTTGCAACCTTTGGATGCTGGTATAATAAACTCATTCAAAGCTCATTATCGAAAGTATCACGTCCGCCATATCATTGAAAAAATCAGTAAAGATGATTTTTCTCCAATCCTTTTACATGATGCTATTCGCATGATAAAAAAAGCATGGGATGAAATTTCATCAGAAACTATTGTTAACTGCTGGAAACATACTGGATTGATTAAACCTGAAGGATCTACTAAAAAACAAAACAGTACAGCACTTCAGGAACTACAAGACGAAATACACAAATTAACAGAAATTGAGCATCCTCTATCGGCAATTGAGTACATTAATATAGACAAAAGTGTTTCAACATTTGAAGATTTGACAATCGAAGAAATTGTTGCCAATCAAAATGAAAATGAAAATTCATCTGACAGCGAAGCTGAAGAAGCTGAAACGCCGCATGTTACATCTGATGAAGTTAAAAATTGCACTGGGAAAATAAGAATTTTCTTAGAAAAACATGCAACTGATAAAAAAATGATGAACAATCTTTTAGTTGTAGAAAAAGATATTGAAAAAATCAATATTGAAAGGAAAACTCAAACTAGCATATTAAAATATTTTCCTGTAAAAGATAATTAAAGTAAAATAATTCAGTGTGATATTTAATGCATGTGTGTGTCTGTTATGTGCATAATTATCTACTTTATCTAAAATTGACTATATAAAGAGGTAAGTGCATGTTAATTTCATACATTAATTGGATAATTTTGAATCATGTAGCATTAATTATATTATGTATATTAATTATATTATATTAATTTATACTATTATAATACAGTATGGAACCAGTTATCCGGAATGGCTGTGTCCAAATGCATTCCGGATAACTGGTTTTTCCGGATAACTGGTTGCTCATCGACACAACACCCATTATTCAGACTTGTGTGTAATATATTTGGCTCTGGATTTATTTGTGAATCAAAGATTAATCAGAATATGTAAGAAGTGTAATTGTAAAAGAATTCTTTTCAATAAATTAAATAATTACATATAAAAATTGAAATCTGTTAAATGCTTTAAATCTTGATTAATCAATGGTTTTTAAACATGAAATATTACTATACTTACACATTACAATGAAGGAATAGAAAATAAAAAAATAAGACTTACTTGCAGGTTAGAATAGTGTGTAGGCTCCCCCCCCCCCCTTACAAAAATTTAGTTATTTTTATATTTTTCAAGCTAGTTGAAAATCCTGATGTTTTAATTTGACTCCATCTTTGAACTCCATCTTTTACAAAAATGCTGAGACATTCATGAATTTTTAATGATTGAGATTTTATTTAAAATAAATTAATAAATAAAAAGTAGGACTTTACAAATGCATTTTTAAAAAATAATGGAATGCTTATTTTTTAAATATGTCAACAATTTTCATTTGTTTAAAATTAGTTTTTTGTTTAAGAAATAATTCCTGTATTTTATAAACTGCCATGATGTGCGTTTCATCTACAAAACTCTTTTGTTCCATCCCTTTTATTAGTTCTTGTGTTAATTCGATGCATCTTGCATTAGAAATTTTATCTTCAGACATTTCATCTGCACTCTCCTCATCCTCAGTGTCATCATTTTGTTCAGGATGTAGAACTTTTTGTACAATTTCAGAATCGGACAGGGTACTGGTTATAGGGACATCATTGTCAATATGAAAGCAGTCATCAATGTCAGCTTCAGTTAAGATGTCATGTCTTAATGTACTTTCTGCATATTCTTTCAGTTCTTGCTGAAGCAATTTTTCTTTTGAAATAGTGAATCCTCCAAAATTATTGTCACTATCTTCATCAAGGAATATAGAGGTAGGCATCAAGTTATGCCATGCATGGGTTAATGTATCTTTTGATACATCTTCCCAAGCCCGAGCAGCCAGCCAAATTCCTTTCTTGATATTGAATTCCTTCAGAAATTCATGCACAGACCTATTCTCGTTGCATGCCTCCAAAAGTTCTTTTAAAAAATGTGTCTTATATTTACATTTTAAGCTACGTAAAACCCCTTGATCCAAAGGTTGAATCAAAGAGGTGCAATTAGGAGGCAAATATTCAACAAGAACATTATGCTTCTGTAACAGACTTGATGGTGGGTGGGCTGCACAATTATCCAAGAATAAAATGATCTTGCAATCTGATGGGAGTCCAACTGATAAACAGTGTGCCCTTGCTTTTGGCACAAACTGTGTATTAAACCATTCAATGAATAATACTTGGGTTACCCAAGCTGTTTTATTTGCTTTATAATTGACAGGAAATATTTTAATGTTTTTGAAGCAATGGGGTTTTTTGCTTTTTCCGATCACTGTTAATTTTATTTTACAAGTGCCAGCTGCATTTGCGCAAGCTAGCAACGTCACTCTTTGCTTCGATTCTTTCAGTCCACTGCTTGGTGATTCCTCATTTGCAGATACATAGGTATGTTTTGGAACATATTTATAATATAATGCAGTTTCATCTGCATTAAATATTTGGTCTAAACTGACATTTTCTTTTCTCACTAACTCCATCACATAATCAACATAATCTTCTGCACTTTCTCTATCTGCAGCAGCTCTTTCACCTGAAATTTTCAAAAGTTTCAGCCCATGCCTCTGTTTAAATCTATTAAACCATCCATGGGAATAATCACAGTTTTTTTCTATATGCAATTCCTCATGGAATTTCTTTGCTTGTGTCATAATAATGCTCCTGTTAAGTGGAAAACTTTCCACTCTTCTTTGCCGGATCCACTCCATAAGCACTTTGTCTACATCATCATTTTTTGCTTGATGCATCGTTTTTCTCTCGGATAAAAGGTTTGGATTATCGGCGTCTCCATAAAATTTTAGAATGTCTTTTTTATGCTTTTTTAAGTCATAAATTGTCGATGATCCAACGTGATAAGTGTCACATAAATTTTTTACGGAAGCACCTTCATCAAGTTTTTTTAAAATTTCCACTTTAGTTTCTATGCTTAGAACTACTCTTTTTCTTTTTACATTGCCCAATTCATCTGCCTGTCTCTTTGCCATTCCTATTTTTTTACAAAAAGCAATGTAAAAAAATTAATTTGCAGAATGCTTCACGATTTTGAAAATAAATAATAATCGTAGTAAGCACGCGATGTTGAAAGTAAACTAAACAGAACTGTTGCCAATCTGAATGAGCACTATAGCAAAACATTCTTTCACTGTTTATTAAAATTCATGGAGATATGAAAAGATAAGTAATTCGTAATACCTTAATAAAATATTCAAAAGTTTATTCGGATAATTTATAATCGGAGACAATTTATTACGAAGTTAGTTTTTTTTTCTTCTTTTACTGCCATTACTTTGCATTTGGTTTGGCGCCATCTACTGAGAGAAATAAGAAATACAATACCTGTCGTGATGTCAAACCGTAACTTTTGGCAAACGGTTACCGCTCTTTTTTTTATATCTCCATGTAGATGAATAAACAGCGTATTTTCGACGTTGTTTCTTCCTCGGTTTCTTCAGATTGGCAACAGTTCTGCTTTGTTTATTTGTTCGCGCTCTAGATTCAGCGTTACGATACGAAGCAAAAGTATTGCCGTATGCCGTAGCATAAAGCATGTTAGTCTATTATATATATGGGCAATAAAAACACTGTTTTCCAAAGAAACAGTAAATCCTAAATAAAGAATACTACACCACAAATTAAAAATATATATATACGCAGTTTTGAAGATTTTATGATTTTTTTTTTCTGGAAAGATTCCGCAGTTGGTCGATCGAAAATACTATTCCGGTTAACTGGTTTTCCGGTTAACTGGTTTCCGGATAAACGGTTCTGTACTGTATACTATATACCATTGGATAATTTAATAAAAATGCATTACTGATATTTATTTTTATAATAATAATAATATTAGTATAATAGTATGAAAATTAATTTTTATTGCATTTTAATTCGATATACCGCCAAACTCGTTATAGCGCCAAAAATTTCTTGAACGGATAATGGCGGTATAACGAGGTTTGACTGTATGTTCAGAAGTTGAAATTTGAACCCCCTCCCCTCGCTACTGAACCACGCTCAGCGATTCAGATTTTGAGCTGAAAATTTAAGTTTAAGTCTAAGCTTTAGAAAGCATTTAATGAGACACAAAAAATAACGGTATAAAATAGTTGTTCGTTACTCCAAAGTCTAAAGCGCCCTCTATCGGAATTTTTTGAAAATTTTTTTTAAAATTTATTTTCAAGAAAATACTGACATAAAGAATAATTTTAGCAAAACGCGGCAGTAGTTAGAGCCTAATCTACGACACAAAGATCGGGAATAACTGACTTTTGTTCTGGGGGGAGAAGGGTTTCAAATTTCAAATTTCAGTTTACGCTACTTAACTACTCGTTAGGACTCAGATTTTTAGATCAAAATTTAAGTTTAAGTCTAAGCTTTCGAAATCATTTAAAGAAATACAAAAAATAACGTTAAAAAATAGTTGTTTGTTACTCCAAAGTCTAAAGCGCCCCCTATCGGCATTTTTTGAAATTGAACTTTAAAATTTTATTTCAAGAAAATACTGGCATAAAGAAAATTTTTTGCAAAAACCGCAAACGAATCGACCAATTTTTCCATGTTTTATAATCATTTGAAATTTCGGACCCTAAACTTTAATGCCCCCTATCTCCTTGGGAATACGTCTGGGACCCTTAGTCTCCTATTTAATATTATTTGTCTTTAAGTGTACTATAACCCCTTAAAGTTCTGCCCATCTTTTATGAATCACCCTGTATAGACTATATACACACATATATACATATATGACTATATATATATATATATATATATATATATATATATATATATATATATATATATATATATATATATATATATATATAATAAAACTTTTGTAAATAATAACCATTAAACCACATAAATAATAGCCAATAGATAAACCAATAATTAAATTGCAGTACACAAATATATCCAAAAATTTAAGATTCTCAAAATTAAAATATGTGGGGAAAATCCTTTATATGTGTACATGTATATATTATATATTTCACCGGCAACCATCTAACCGAAAAGTACCAAACTGCCAAATGACTGCATAGAATATGGATAAGTAATTGAAATTACAGAAATAGATTAACAACAATGTTTCATGATCAGGGCTTGACAAATACGGTTGCCACTGGCAACCAAATATTTGTATTTGGTGACCAAGTTTTTTTAACTGGCATTTTAATTCTTTTTTGTGCAAAAATTGACTTAAAAAATGAGCACAAATGACAATTTTTCTCTCGAAAAAAAAAAAGTTTCCTAGCTTCAGTATTTCATCGATGTCTCTCTCATCAGATATAGATTTTATAGCACTAAACTATCCAGACATTTGAAGCATTCAGCAGTCATTATTTGAAAAGCATGCCGGTTAATTCAAACTTTACATTCTTTCTTTCTTTTTTTTTTCCGGGATATACAATTTTTATAAGTTCATTAGAAAACTTACTTTATATCTTTCCATATTTCTTCAGTATCGTTCTAAATTATGAACTATTCTAAACTATGTAACTAATAATCATAAATTATGCTTCTTATTATTTATACTCAATTAATTCATAAAAAACTTTTGTGTTATTAGAAAATGATGGGGAGGGGGGAGGGTAAAATACTTTTTACTGGCGACTAGAAATTTTTGCTGGCTACCAGATTTTATCAATTTTGTAAAGCCCTGTCTGTGACTAGATGTTATTCAAACAATTGAAGATGACAAGGTTTATTTTTCAGTTCCATTTAAATTTATTGTAAAAAAAAGTATTGTGTTTTCTATTGCAACAAATCTTAAACTGTTATCAGCAAAAGACTCGCATTCAATGCAATTTCTTTTATTTCTTTATGTAGAACCTGTTTGAATTTCCCAAGTGCTAGTAATTTTGTCTTACTAGGCTTTACTGCATTTCAGTTAGTTTACATATGATTTATTTAATACTCGAAAAAAAAAACTCAGTAATTTCAGTTGTAAATCCAAGAGTTCTGCAGAGATAGAGAAAATAGGAAAAGGGGCCCATCAGACCTAAAAGTTAAGAATTGTTAACGATATGTAATTTAAAAAAAGAGGTGTAAATGTTGAATGTGAATAAATGTTATTGAAACAGATGAAATAATATGGATTTTTATTTTTGTTTCTTTTAAGTTTATTGTAATGTAATTAAAGAATGCAGTTGTAGCTATAAAATACCAAAAGATAAATTCAAAAATGAATAGATTGAAAATCAGAATTAGTTGTTATTTAAATATTTGCTTTTGATTTTACTTACTTACTGATTTTACTCTACAAATAGAATATGAAAATAATTATGTCTCTATCATTTTCTTTAACTATCTCATATAAACGATATCATATAAAACACAATATTTTAATTAAACTATATTTTGGTAATTTTTAGAATTGTGTGCTATTATTATACATTTATATTTAATTTTGAAAAAGTTTAGAATAGGCCATCTGAATCTGACAAATTGCTGAGATTTTTTTAATGGCTTTTCCATAAATAAAACATTTAGTAAAATTCATCTTGAAATTCAGTATGTAGCAGTTTGATTAAATAGAAAATGTTTACTTAATCACAGGTTGAATTCCCTAAATTAAGGAAATACATCAAAGTTCATGTTTAGTCCTAAAACAAGAAATAAAGCCCACCCCTTTTTACTCAATCTGCTGCATATCATCGCATAAAATTGATATGTGTACATATCGATTGGGAATACTATTTACTATTTATCAGTGTACATGGTTAGGGTAGCCTAGCTTAAACTGTGATCTGCAGATATCAAATGTATACATATTGTATTTGTCTACTGTGGAAAAAGTTCTACGAGAGCTCGTGTTAATTTTAGTGAATAGATTGTTTAAATCATAAACTGTTTTTTTTTTAATATAAAGAAATGATATTTTCAAAAAATAACTTTCACTCAGTTTAAAAAAAAAAAAAAAAAAAAAAAAAAAATTAGGATGAAAGTTGTGGCTAAAAAGTGGTATAATATCAAATTTCCAAGTTTGCATTTTGATACTAATTTAGCATTTTCTATTAACTAAATTACAATATGTTAGTACAAAAAAGCATAATCATTGAAATTTACAAATATGTAAATAAAATATGTTTTGTCACATATAGGTATGATTTTAACTATGAAATTTTAAAACTTTTAATTATTTCATTAAATGTAATAGAAAAAAGTAGACAATTTGTATTTTTATAGATCAGAAATTTTTGTAGCTATTTAAAATTACTTAGTTATTTAAATGAAAAATCTGCCATTTTTCACAGAGAAAGAAATTAAAATGTGTGATATATAAATCAATAATACATTGTTTTAATTTCGTTTCGTTATCCAAATATTGATTCAATTTCATGATTTATATGATTTCATGATCTTTCATATATTTATATGCTAACTGTACTCTATCAATACACAAACGTTCACTGTATTCCATGTTCCTGTCCTTGAAATGTTCCCTTGTAAGTTATCATATGTATGTCAAGTGCCTATGTAGGATATCTTCATAGAAATCTGTCTCTATTACATTAAATGCATAGTAGCAAGTTTCCAAAAATAAAAAAAAATTAAAAATTGTGCATCATGGGGCAAAACTAAGTTTAAAAGTAAAATATAAAGATGAAAATTAATTCTTGAGTAATGCTTTCAAACTTCAGATTTTAACTATACACTTTTGGATGCTTAAAAATGTATGTAAAATATGGAAAGATGGCTACATGCATACTTTAAAAAATAAATTTAAAAAACAGTTTATGATGTACATGATAGAAGGATTTCTATCAATATATGTAGGCACTTAACTTATTTACAGTTACTTAGTTAATATAAAATGTTAAATAAATACCACAGTATAAGCTTGGAAATTTGACATTACATCATGTTTTAGAGACAACTTTCACCTTTTTTAGGTTTTCTTTCATCTCATGAAACCCTATTACTCCCGCTTCATTGTCTGTCTGTCACAGAGTCGGTTCTCAGAAACTATATAACTTACAGGCATGAAAATTTGTGTACTTATAGCTGAACACCTACTATGAATCTCAAAATATTATAATTTGAAAAAATGGTATTATTTTAATATACAGAGATAAAAAACTAAAATTCTAACCACATTTTCTTTTTAAATTTAAACATTTTTCATTATTGCAGTTGCCAGCAATTAAAAAACCACAATAAAATTCTTTCTACAATAATTAATTTATACTGAAAGATTTCCATGTGAAAAATGAAATAAAAAGTTTCACCAATTGAAAAAAATATTAATATGATGTCATATTGGTGATAAAACGGAAATTTTCAAATATTTCTCAATAATACAAGGAGTATAAGTAAGTACAGAAAGCTGGTTATTATGATGTCATTAAAGAATTAAAAAGAAAATTAATCTGACGTCATATTGGAAGTTTAACAGACTTTTTCAAATGTTTGAGAATACAAAGACAGTATCAATATGAGTAATAGAGAAAGCAAGTAGATAGGACATAAGCAAGTGATTATAATGTCATATGAGTTTGAGGAACATATTGAACCATGATAAAAACCCTATTATGGAAATATTGGCATATTTTAACATTTTGAAGGTCTCTGTACAACGTGTTTAATTTTTAAATTGATTTTTTTTTAAATATCGCATTTAGTCCACATGACAGATATTGTTATGACAGAGTATAATAGCAGGCTTCACCCGCTATCAGACCGGTTCATATTTTAGAAAAAAACGCTGGTGGTGGCTAGCGTCAAAAGGTTGTCTGAGTGAAATATCAAAAGGTTGTCTGAGTGAAATGTCAAACGTTTGTCTGAGTGAAATGTGCCTGCTAGATTTGTCCACAATAGCTTAGTTGGATGAATGTTGACAGCTTAAATCCTAGTTTCTGGGTTCAGATCCCAGTAGGGACACTTTTTAACTGAGAAAAAGTATGACTCGTATGTTTTGTACACAAATCAATATGACAGTGTTAAAATATTTAAATTAAATTGAATAATTCGTATGTGTTGATATTAACATATTGTGACTCACAAGAATGGAATCTCTGATAGCATACCGGAAAAGGGTCTAGCAGGATAAGTATGACAAAATGTTCTCCAATGGCAACCTACTCTGAAACTTTTGGTATGTTATCATCTCCAATACAACAATACAAACACATTTTATGTGTGTTAGGCTGTATATTTCAATGTGACTTTGAGATATGAAGTTACTACACTTGCATACAAGAGTATTATTTTTATTTTTAATATTTCATAAATTAATTATGTTACTTATAATATATATTATGATTGTATTAAGATTAATGTAGTGTTATTCAGTATCTAATGTTTCTTGGAATTTTAGTACCTGTGATTGATTTGCTTGAGTAAACTTGGTTTCGCAAACTCTTCTCCTAGAAGAAAATTAACTTCAAGCTCTGTAAATAATGGATTTGTTTAGCCTTTAAGAACATGGATGGTACATTGTGTATACCATGGTGTAAAAACAGCCACAAATTTGAATATAATTATGTGTTAAAACCTGCATCTTTTTACCCCCTTTCCAAAAAGACTCTTCAGTATTTAACCAATGTTTAAAATTTAAATAAAAAAAATTACACTATCTTTACTTATTTCTACTAAAAAGCCACCACTGGTGTATAAAATATGTCACTAGGTTTATCCAGGTTATTCCAGTTTTACATGCAAAAAAATATTAAACTATTCAAGCTCATTTGGGAGAAATATCATAATGGTTCAATAAATCCCAAAGGCATATCGAGTTACAGAAATTCGTTTTGTCATCTTGAATTTATCTGCTTTCTTTTTAACTTTGTAATGCTATAAATTAATTGTCAACTATGTTTTTTTTTATAATACTTGGTTATATTATTTCTAATAAAATTACTTTTTTAGAATTTCATATTTATTATTTTTATACTACTTCTTGGCATTACATTAATCAAGAATATCATTAAAAGCTAATATTTACACTTTAAAATGTATGGGCTTACAGAAAACGTTACTGATGTTCTTTTGGTACTACAAGCCATCCATCTTCTCAAAGGTTAATATATAAAATAGTTTCTAAACATTTTTTTTCATTTTATGTCTGTTTAAATTGTTGAAATTTTTAAAAATTAACATGCATTTAAATCTAATGATAATGAAAATGTTTCATTAACCTTACTTAAAATATTTTATATTATAAGGAGGTCAATTGGAAGACATGTTTCTAAAGAATTTTCTTGGAGAATCCCCAACAAGAATCTTTTAATATAGATCCTTCAAATGTTCGGTGTTCTACGAAAATAAATAATTTCTCAAAAGAAAATGTCAGTGCTTCATATTCCCTGTCAAGGTACAGAAAAAAACATTTATTTGTGAAATATGTTTTAAAGGATTTTCGCAATGTTGTAATCTGATAAGTCACTTGCGTTCACATACAAACGAAAGACCTTTTGTTTGTGAAATATGTTCCACAAGATTTTCATAGAGGAATCAACTAAAAGTGCATTTGCATGTCCATACAAAAGCTAAACCTTTCGTTTGTAAAATATGTTTCAAAGGATTTTCACAAAGTGGTCATCTGAGTAAACACCTGGGTGTTCATTCTAAAGAAAGACTTTTTGTTTGCGAAATATGTTTCAAAGGATTTTCAAATAGCTATAATCTGAAAACTCACTTCAGTACCCATACAAATGAAAGACCTTTTGTTTGTGAAATATGTTCCAAAGGATTTTCACTGAATGGTAATCTCAAAAGCCATTTGCATATCCATACAAAAGAAAGACCTTTCGTTTGTGAAATATGTTCCAAAGGATTTTCACTGAGGGATAATCTAAAAGCACATTTACGCACCCATACAAACGAAAGACCTTTTATTTGTGAAATATGTTCCAAAGGATTTTCACAAAGTAGTGATCTGAGAAAACACTTGCCAGTCCATACCAAAGAAAGACCTTTTGTTTGTGAAATATGTTCCAAAAAATTTATAAACCATTCTAATCTGAAAAATCACTTGCGTGTCCATACAAAAGAAAGACCTTTTGTTTGTGAAATATGTTCTAAAGGATTTTCACGAAGGGATAATCTGAAAGCACACTTGCAAATCCATAAAAAAGAAAAACCCTTTGTTTCTGAAACATAATTCTGCTCCAAAGAATTTTCAGTGTCAATCTAAGCAAACTTTATCTTACCTATACAAATTGAAAGATCTTTCATTTGTGATGCATGCACGAATGCATTATTACAAACTGACCATCTGAAAACACATTTGCATGGTCCCAAAAATGAAAAAAACAATTTGTGTTATAATTATATATTAGAGGATTTTCTTAAAATGATATCTTAAAAATATATTTGCATGTTTTCACAAATGCAAAACTATTTCTATATGAAGTATGTTCTAGATACTTTTTTAACAGTCTCTTATAAATACATCCTACATCTCATGTAAAGGAAAAACAGTCTGTATCTGTAATATGTTCTAAACAATTGTCCCAAGATGCTTCTGTAACTCTGACCACTGCAATGTTAAAATAAAACTATGATCCCTTTTAAGTTGCAATTTTCGAAATTTCCATATCACATATTTATGTCAATCAGAAAATTTTAATTTTTTAAATGTCTCTTATCGCCAAGCAATATTTATTTTACATTGTTTACTAATTTATTTTTATTAAACGACATATTTACACAACAAGCTCCCTTATTCAAAGGAAATATGATTCAGGTGGTGTAGTGAACAAGTGTGGTGTGAATGGAATATGACTGATACAGTAGTAAATCTGTTGATAAATGCATAACTTGCTCATACAAATGAAAAATGATTTTTATGTTATTTTAAGGTTCTTGTCATGAAGAATGTTTGTGACAACTTTGTCTTGATGATAGGAGAGGAAAGAGAAACTTCTGCCCATGATACAAAAGTTTGATAATTTTACACGGATTTTTCTAAATGAAATTTAAATTTTTTTCTTTGTACCTATGCAGAAAAGGCTTTCATTTGTCAAGCTTTTTAACCCCTCACCTGTCTTGTCTAAACTTATCTCAGATTACTAAAACATACAATTTTTTTTCAGTGAAATTTCATATGGGCTTTACTATAAAATAATGTGAATAAGAACAGTTTTCTATTTCAAGTGTAAAAAAATCAATATTAAATATGCTTTAAAGCAAAAAATCAGATATAAGATTTTGGATCTTACCTTCTATTTATATCAAAACAACATAAAGTTAAAAAAATTCATTGATGAATAATATTTTTTAATGCCAAATAAAATCCACGCATATTCCTATTTCTACTTGTGTAAGATCAAAGCAAATTAGTAACAACTTTAAGGGGTTATAGAAATGCAAAGTTTTTATCAAACGAATATATATTGTTACATAAAAGTAATTTTTTGTTACATAAAATTTCTATGAAATGCTCTATTAATGTAATTACAAATACTAATCACTCAGGTCATTCTTCAAGCTTATCATGTTCTTAAAACAAGAAAAAAATGAACATTTTTTTTACTTAGAAAAAAATATTAGTCTCAATGTTTTAATGCTATAAATACTGTGTTCCTATTAACTCCACTCATTTCAAATATATGGTTGTCACAACAAGAAACGATTGCTTACATGAACCATTTCATAAAAATGAAAGACCTCATTTGGAGTGCTTTTTCATTGGCCTATATGTAAGAAAAAATAATTCTTTACCTCTATTAACTCTAATTTTGTAATTACAGAAGTTTTAAGGAAATCAAATGCTTGTAATTTTTGTTGGTGATTGCAATCTTGTAACTATGAAAGTAGTGATGCCAATAATGTAAAACCTAGTTTATCAATTTAATATTGATGCCAATAATGTAAAACCTCATTTATCAATTTAATATTGATGCCAATAATGTAAAACCTAATTTATCAATTTAATATTATGTTGCAAACTCACACAAAAATAATATCTTAAAACAGTAGTAAAAATGTTCAACATAAATATTGTAGTCATTTCATTTAGTTAGTTTCTGTTAGTTAGCTTAGTTTGTCTTTATTCATCCCATTTTATGGTATTTGATTCTTTTACAGGACTTAGAAAATATGGAAATATTGGAAAAAATTTTCAACATGTAATTATCATAGAAATTATCCGAAAAAGTAGGAAATAAAATAATTTTGTTTCCTATAATTTATCAATCACAGTAATCTGGAGAAAAATTCTCAAAAATATACAAAAATATTACTGATCTGAAATGTTTTGATCTTTTTCAGTGAATCATTGAATTCTCGGCATCAGTTCATAGTTTGAAAATCGCCAATCTATGTAAAGTGTCTTTCACTGAATATAACTTACTTTTGAATTATGAGGTGTCCCAGTAGACCAAAATGTCCACTACACTACAGATTATATGGTTTAGAATTTTCCAAAGCTGCTGCCTGGGGAGTTGTTATATACAGTTCCTCTTGCTGTCCTTCCAAATTTGTTTGCTCCATTTGCAAGAAATTGTCACTGTGTTAAATTCATTATTTTAAAATTATTATATTATAGTTAATTTAGTGTATTACTAATAATAAATGCAGTATTCATTATATATTGAATACAGTACATAAAAATTGCACCCATCTTGCAAAATATGGATATGTACCAATGTATCAAGCTTGAATTTTATGTGGAATGAAGTATAAATTTATATTTTTCTATCATATTGAAAGCTGAAATAAAAAATAAATGTTTTAATTTATCGTATTTTGCCTAAAAAGTTGTTTTAATTCAGAGAATTTTCTATTTTCCAATATAGTTGAAAAGAGTCAATGAATAGTATTTGTTTGTCTACCATCTGTCTTTGCTCCAACTCTCATAACTAAACTCAGATTGGCATGTAATTTAATTATTCTATTGATGTTTAGTATAGCATTAACTATAGGTGCAGATTCCGAAAACCTGGAAGGAGCCAGTTGCTCCCAAACTCATAAAATCTAATAGCAATCTTGTGAAGCAAATGTGTAAAAACAATAGCGTTTATATGGGAAAAAACTAAACAAAAACTGAGGAATTCAAAGTAAAAAATAATCTATTTCATATGTACACATTGCAACAAAACACAGTCTAATTACAGCAAATGGGCATGTGTAATTTAATCATAAAATTCTTTAAATTTGAATATTAAGTATAACAGACATCTTAAACTGTATACATTCAGAAGATAAGTTAGGCAAGATAGAGTTTAAAACTAGTTAGATGTGCCAATCCCAAAACTTTTTTGTATCTCATACAAGTTTCACATACATTAAAAACGAATCTTTACTAATTTATATCAAGGTCTAACTGAATCTAATTTTTTTTAATTCCGTGCATTAGTTCTTGAGATTTGACTGTCACTAAAATCGTGTAAATCCTGAATAATGCAACATAGCAGCACAACCTGTTGGGAGATTTACTTCAAAACCTAAACAACAACAACTTATGTCAACGTCTAACTGAATCTGAAGTTTGATGAAATTCTGTGCATTAGTTCATGAGACATTGTTATTGCGGAAATCTGAAAAAAGTAGCATAACAGTGCCACCTGTTGGGCTATTTACACCAAAACGTAATCAACATCTATTTATGTCAAGGTCTAACAGAGTCTGAAGTTTGATGAAATTCTGGGCTTTAGTTCCTGAGATATAGCTATCGTGAAAATCATACAAAGTAGCATAACAGCGCCACCTGTTGGGATGTCTACACCAAAACGTAATCAGAGTATATCTATGTCAATATCTAGCAAACTCTAAAGTTTGATGAAAATCAGGTCTTCAGATAGAGCTATTACAGAAATCACGAAAAATGCACCGTAGCAGCGCCACCTGTTGGGCGAATTACACCAAAAACTAATCAACACCAATTTAATTTATATAAGAGACTAACTCAACCTAAAGTTTTATAAAATTCCATACATTAGCTCTTGAGATAGAGCACCCACAAAATTTTGGTCCATTACAGACAGACATTTTCTAAAAACAGCCAAATCGTGTTCAAGACCTTCTAAAACGTATAAATCCATCAAAAACCAGAAGCTGAAAAGTTTCATCAATTCGATAATTTTTTCTTGTAAAGATAGAAGAAAGTAAAAATATACATAAACTAAGCAATCGTGGTAGTGGGGAATATTAGAAAAATAATATTTCTTATTTTGATTTTCTCATACAAAAGTATATATTAAAAAATTTGTGAATGTGTGTGATAATTTTGTAGTATACAAATCAAAACACACTTCAAACATTTGTTTCTCTATAAGAAAAATTTTCTTTAGGAAATCTTATCACATACTATGTAAAATTATCAGACACATACTGTTACAATGAACACTGTTACTAGAATATATTTAAAGCAATAGTTTGTTGTGTTAAACAGATCTAAGTTTATCTGTTTTGATTTTAATCTTTCTTCCTGAGTATGTTTAAAAAAGTATAGGTATTTGTTTTGTAAATTAAACCAGATTATTCTTCAAAAAATTAGTATCATGCAAAATTACATTGAATTAAAAATTCAATCCATTAATACAGCGGTTCCCAACCTGAGGAACGTGTACCCCGGCTGTACGTGGTCTGACAGTTGGGAATACGTGAAAATTAATTGTAATGGCAGACAACGCAAAAAATTATAATGAAAAGCTATAAACAAAACTTTAAATTTTTCGTTAACGAAGAGAGACTTGTGTAAAAGTAAAATAGGCTATTCGCATAAAATGAAGGAAAATGGCTAAACTTAAAAATTGGTTGATAAGTTTTTGCCATTATATCTGCCCTCTCCTAAACACATCTTGCGATTTCGTATGTGTCCCTTCTTTTCTATTGTTGTTGCTTTTTCTTTCTAATAATCCTCAGTATATCTAGAAAAAACACGAATCGTATCGAGGCTTCTGGTTTCTACGATTTCATTTTAACTCTTTCTGGCACAGTGGTCCCACTCCGGGCTCACGTAATTTTAATTCCAAACTTGCATTCGACACCAAGAATATTTAATAAAATTTTGTTTCTACAATGAAAGCTTAAAATAAGGAGTTCTTATTTTCTAAGAAATTCGTTTGTAAATTCCGGTGTCAGTCAGTAATTTCTCATTTTACGAGCAGACTTTGTCTGTGCTGGAAAAGGTTAAACTCATTTGAAAGCAGTCCATCATTTTCGAGTGCGTCAGCATTAGCATAAACTGAACTTGTATTTGGGGGTGTAGAGTTTCATCCCTTCTTTTTGATTGCTTAATTTCATATCTTTAGCTAATATTTAGTGTTTTGAGTGACTTTATGTTGAGATTGTGTTGTGGTTCAAAATGGATAATTGGTTGAAAATTGTAATTCTTAAGATAACTGCATCTAACATTGGTAACTAGCATAAGACGATAACTAATGAACGCAAATAACATATTTGAAACTGGTTTATGTGAGAAGGGGGTATGCAAAAATGGGAAGTCCAAGGAAGGGGTATGTGAGAAAAAAAATGTTGGGGACCGCTGCATTAATATGTTATCATTTATCAATAATATTGTAGACTATTAAAGTTTAAAAGTAACAAACAGTAAATTTTCATTAAAATTTGTACAAAACTTAAATAAATTAATAACTTAATTTTTTCTCCAGTAAATTTGGGCGACGGGATTTTATAGAATCTTCCTACCTTGATTGTATACGTACAGTGTGTGTAAATAAATGTTTGAAATGTAAGGCCTGGACATTTTATGAAAAAGCGATTCTCTCTTTTTTGTTCTCTATATGAATTCTTCCCCTAAAGGATTCTTCATAGCTAAAAATAAACACTCAACATAAGTTTTTGCATCTAAAAAGTTTATAAAAATAAAAACAAAAAAATATTTATGAAAAAAATATGGGGAAGGTTTATTTTCTTTTACATTTTAGATTTTAATAAAATAAATTTAACAATTTCTGACATCAGAGAGGATTTTGAGGTTGGGATGATAGAAAAAGATCGAATACAAGTTGTAGTACAATCTCATGGGACAATACATCCAACTTTGTTTAGAGTATCTGCTGAAATGAAGAGATTATTAACTTAAATAATTAATAATAATGAGGATGTATCAAAATTCCTGTAATCCGAGCAAATTCTCTGGAAATTTCTCCCCCTCGTTCATCAAATTTTAGAAGACTCTGGGAGAGAGGTGTCACATAGTTCAAATACCACTTAAAAAAGATCCATTAATGTTATGAAATTAACTTTAGAAAATTGTTTGACAATCACTACTCAAATTGAAAGAATTCTCAATTCTCGCCCTCTTTCCCCATCCCCACTATCCTCTGATCTAGAAGACTATGAAGTTTTTACCCCAGGATATTTCTTGATTGGAAGACCAATCAATGCTCTTCTTGAGCCGAATTTTATAAATGAAAAGGAAAACTTGCTCGAGCTTGAAACCTCAAAAAATTGGACCAATTCCTATCTAAGCCATTTTCAGTAGAGGTCCAAATGACTCTTTAAAAAACAAAACGGTGCACTAGGTATGATGGTTCTTGTAAAGGATAGAGACCTACACTATTAAAAATCTTGCGATTTTGCTGCAGACACACTCCACCGCTTTTAGAGAAATGGTTACGTTACTATATTATGGAGCATTTTCATTGGTCAAAACAGAGATATTCTGTAAAAGCGGTGGAGTGACAATGCAGCAAAAGTTGAAGATTTTTAACAGTGTACCAGTTTGTAAATCGGTTGTAGGTTGCATCTCAGAAATAATAACAGAAATAAATTATAATGTTAGAGTTGTAGTAGTTCGTACACCATCTGGACTTTACAAAAGAAGTATATCAAATATCTGTGTTTTACCTATTGTAAATAATGATAATATCAATTAATCTTAGCACCTATCTATTTAATTTATTATTTCTTATCATTGTATTATAGTTAGTGCATTATGTGCAGCCATTAATTTATAATTAATTTGTATGTTATTGTATATACATTTGTTGTATCTCATTGAACAATCAGAATCCTTCAATGGAGGCTGGTATGTGATCTCCCGAAGTTTGATTATTAGATCAGCTGATAAAAATGTAAAAACGACCTGTTAAGCTTCGTTCTCAAATGAACAACATCTCTTGTTATGAGTGTCATTGCCCTCAAATCAGAAGTTCTATATATCACAGAAGAATCGAAACTACTTCATATACACCAAATATAAGTTACTATTAAATATCTAAACTAAAATAAGAACTTCCCAATTTTAAACTTAATTTTCTGAAGCAAAATTTAATTCTATTTACTTTTTCAGTATCGAGACATTGTCCAAGACTGAAATCAGTCCAAAAAATGAAATTAAAAAAATTCTCCAAGACTGAAGATTTTACCCATGCATGTATATTTTAAGGAACTCTCAAAATTTTCGCTTCAATACCTCTCACAAATCTCACATATACATAATACTTTATTTCGAAATAAAAGAGCATATCAGGACTTACTAGTGAAGATCCCTAGCTGAAAGATTGGGATTTTGTCAAGAGGGCTGTTGTTGGAAAGATCTTACCATGGGGATCAAGGAAAAGTATACAACTACCTGTTTGAATGCAGCTGGTGAAGAGTTGCCGATGGGCCGATGTATTTCTGTCATTTATTGATATCTCCAGGTCCTTAGCTATGCAGGAAAGCCACTTTGTGTGGTAGAAAAGACAGCTTACAATACACTTATTTAACCTGTTATTGCCAGTGTGAAGTTGGTGAAGGTTCCATTTTCCTGCTAGTAAGAAATAGAAGATTGTGACGACATTTTCACAATCATGTATAACTAATTGGTCTGCACTGACTTGGAGTATGGTTTAAAGAATATCAGGAACAAACACTATGCCGGATCCTACGGGATGAAAAGAGGGCATGGGCAGCGCCTATGGAGGCAGTTCCTAAGGCGCTCAACCATGAAGAATTTTAGCAGTTTCTGTGGCTTGCCTTCCAGGCATGCTAGTTCAGGAGAGGAGGCACGCATCCCTGTCACATGCGAAGTTAAATCCAGTTAGGAAGATGTCGGCAGTGAATTATCAGGCTGTAATGCTATCGTCGACAAAGCGAAGATTGCAAATCTCCTTAGTTTGCAACTGCTGGAATATTTTGGAGAGTACAAGGAAAAGGAGTCACGGACTAAAGAGAAGGCAGGGACTATTCAAGACAGAGAAGGGGATGATCGAAAACAAATTTTTTCGGTCGCTCAAAATTCTGTATGAGAGCAGCATCGATGAAAATGAACTAACTTTTAATATGGAAATAAATACGTATCCCACTTTCGAATATGAAGAACCTGCAAAGAAAAAAAGTTGAAAAGAATTGAAGGAATATCCATAGAAATAATGGCGGAAACAGTAAAAATGTATAAAAAGGTAAAGAAAAATAAACTAAAGGCTGTACAAAATATATTTAGGCAGGTAAAACCCACAAGATGATTCAACGTTGGGCACAGTATTAGGGAAATGTGGGAACATGCAGAGCAAAATGAAATTAATTTCCAAACACGTGTGGTCGCAATTTTATCATCATCGCAGACAGTTAAAAGCCACCGTTCATGACAGGGACCTCAAAGTGTGGGCCACTGACTCATTGAAGCTTGGAATTCCCAGATCCACAGCAAGCTCACACTTCCTGAAGGATTTCAAACAGACACATAAAATAACAAGTCGAAAGGTGACACAAATCGTAGCAAAAGAGATTTGTTTCTGGAAGTGTCTTTGAAACCTGTGATCGATGAATTCCAAGAAAACGTGAAACGATGATTGAGCAGTGAAAGCGTTCACTGTCCAACGTCCTAAACACTGGATCAAAGTGACTTCCAATACGAGATTGTATCCAACAGAATTCTCGATATGAAGGAATTTGAAGATGTAAGTGCATCGGTAATCCGTAAAAACAAAACGACTCATTCCTATACCACGCAAATGTGTATTAACGCCACTGGAAAATTTATGGGATCTTAACTACTTGTAACACAGGAATATAAAGTGGAATTCGGTCCCAAAGATTAGGAAAATGTGCAACAAATATTAACCTCAAATTTGCTTATTACATGATTTAAGTTCAGCAAAGAGCACAAAACAACTAACTGCGGCATACTTCAATAAACTAAAAGAATCATGGTGCTGGATAGTTGGAGTGCCCAAACAGATCTACATTTATGAAATAAGAAATTTAGATTCAATATAGAGCCTGTTTTCCTCCCACCGGGCACAACAAATTTTCTTCAGCCATTAGACGTTTATTTCTTTCAACAATACAAGTACTTCATAAAAAGAATAGTAGAATATTTAAAAACTCACCAGAGTGTTTGTGGAGATATTGAAATGACTACTAGAGAAAGCATATTATAATTGCATAAATTGGCTTGTAACCAATTCTCCTTGCCCATCTTCGATGACATGCATCGGTATGCCTTTCAAAAGCCTTTAATTAGAGACATTGATCCCTTCTTTCGATCAGTTACACAGGCGTACTTTAACTTAACCAATAACACTTGTGACAACTGTGAATCACCCCTTTTCACTGTTTATACCTGGTGTTGGAAACACTCGTGCTTCAGCCATTTCTATTCAGAAATGTACTACCATCCATGAAGCTACTATTTCCACCAAGCATAAACTGTCTTCTCTGTAATTTGTCAACTCTCTTTTCTACCACACAGAGTGTCTCTCTTGCATAGCTAGTGACCTGCAAAAATCAATAAAGGACAGAAATACATTAGCCTATAACTCTTCATCAATTGCATTAGGATGGGTAGTTGTATACATTTCCTTGATCCCCATGGTAAGAGCTTTCAGCGTCACCACTCTTGACAAAATCCCGATCTGGCAGTTAGGGACCTTCCCTAGTTAGTTGCGTTTTCTTGTTAAAAGATACAATACACGAAAAAATCTTTAGACTTCTATCAAAAGAAAATAAAGTAAGATAAATACCTATAAATATGAATGCAAAGGAAATATTAAAGTTATTTTTTTAATAAGAAAAAGAAATTGCCTGATAAGTTTGAAACAATGTACATCCTTCATATAGAAATGTCACATGTATGAGGACAAAAAAGTTTCCTTATTAATCATTAATTACAAGAGGAAGCTTATAAAATTACATCAAAAGTATGGAAAACATGGTCTTTTTCTAAGGAATTTTACTACTTTTTATTTCATATTTGGTATAAGCTTACTAACTTTAAACAAAATTGCATACAGTATTTCATATTTATCTTAGCTTCTTAATCTTGCAAATATGATTAATGAATGGAAGGTTAAGAAAAATATATATCTCCTTTCACTAATTCAATACAATTCTACAGAGTAGCTTTTCCATTGCATATATATATATATATATATATATATTTAATATTTAAACATTAGCATAACTGCTTGAATAAAAATGTTGCCACAATTTGAAAACAATGGAAGCAAAATGAAACCATACATATTAGTAGTGAAATCATAGTAAAATTTGGGTACATCCTTCTTATAAAAGTTTGACAAGAAAAGAAAACACTTGAAATATTTTCTACCAACTTTTATTTACATTATAAAACCTCATCGGACAGTTATTACTTTATGAAATAACAATCAATATGTCAAATACACAAGTAACTTTTTCAATATTTACGCCATTTATAATTTATACATTAAGATTATTTAATATACACATAAAATAAACAAACTAATACATATTATAAAAATATATGACATATCATTACAAAAATAAGCAATATAGAATTAGAAATCTTTTCATTGACCACTGTTTCAATTTCTTGTTTACATTTGGCAAGAAATCACACTCCCTTAAAACTAAACTATGCTAAAGCCCTAATAAAAATGTAGTAGTTAGTTGATAGCACACTTTAAATTATGAGAGTGAAAATGAACACTTAGATTACGATTTTGTGAAAATTTCTTGTTGCATATCTCACATGCAAAATGTTTCACACCAGTATGAAATAACTAATGTCTTTAACAAATACCCTTGTCATAAAATTTCCTGTTGCATATCTGGCACACAAAAGGTTTCTCACCAATATGAATTAAAAATGTTTTTTTGACTGACTGATTCAACAGAATTTTTTGTTGCATATCTAACATGCAAAAGGTTTCTCACCAATATGATATAACAGATGTGTGTCCAAATTATCCTTGACAGAAAATTTCTTCTTGCATATCTCACATACAAATAGTTTCTCACCAGTATGAACCAAAGAATGTTTTTTTAAATCACTGTTTCGTGAAAATTTCTTCTTGCATGTCTCACACTCAAACGGTTTCTCACCAGTATGAACTAACAAATGTCGGTTTAAATCACTCTTTCGGGAGAATTTCTGGTTACATGTCTCACACTCAAAAGGTTTCTGACCAGTATGATCAAACAAATGTTTTCTTAAATCACTGTTTCAAGAAAATTTCTTGTTACATGTCTCACACTCAAAAGGTTTTTCACCAGTATGAACTAACAAATGTCGGATTAAATCGGCCTTTCGAGCGAATTTCTTGTTGCATGTCTCACACTCAAAAAGTTTCTCACCAGTATGAAGTAATAAATGTCTGTTTAAAATAATCTTTTGAGAGAATTTCTTATTACATATCTTACATGCAAATGGTTTCTCACCAGTATGGACTATCAAATGTTTGCTTAAATAACTCTTTTGAGAGAATTTCTTGTTGCATGTCTCACGCTGAAAAGGTTTCCCACCAGTATGAACTAAGAAATGTTGGTTTAAATGATCATTTTGAGTAAATTTCTTGTTGCATATCTTGCACTCAAAAGGTTTCCCATCAGTATGAACTAACAAATGTGTGTTTAATACACTCCTTTGTGGAAATTTCTTGTTGCATATCTCACATGCAAAAGGTTTCGCATTAGTGTGGACTAGCAAATGTTTGTTTAAAGCACTTTTTCGAGAGAAATTCTTGTTGCATATCTCACATACAAATGGTTTCTGGCCAGTATGAACTAACAAATGTTGACTTAAATCACCGTTTCGAGAGAATTTCTTGTTGCATGTCTCACAATCAAAAGGCTTCTTACCAGTATGAACTAAGAAATGTTTGCTTAAATAACTCTTTTGAGAGAATTTCTTGTTGCAAAGCTCACAAACAAACGATTTTTCTTGATGTGAGTCAGAAGCTTCTTCTCCGAAATGCTTTTGTAAAGCAATGTTTTGTTCCATATTTCACACTTTAAATACCTTTTTTCGGCTGTGAGTGATATAATGGATAACTAAGTGATCTTGTCTCTTGAACTACTTATATATATATATATATATGGATCTGCAATAAATAAAATTGTTAATCCATCATATTTTGCAATTCCTCAAAAATATATTTCAAAGCAAAAGAGCTTCTGACAAGAATTTAAAATGAATGAAAAAAATTAAATTTAAATAATTTTCTAACATAGCCTTAAAAAGTATATTAATTTTTCAAAACTACAGAAACACAGCTGCTGCTGCTGCCAAATGCAATTAAAAATAATTGCTGCAGCAGCCTCCAATGAAACAAATCGTGGTATTTGCAAAAAAATATTAGCCGAAATAGCTGCATATTTACTTTTTTTAAAATCCATTTCCCATAAAACAACCAAAACTGTTTCAAGAAAAATCTTTTTTTTTTTTCATAGTTTATGCTAATTTACAATTCACAGTTTTGTAATTTTATCATATACATTCTTTTGAAAAAATTCCATAGCTTTTGAATTTATTGTCAGATCATTAGGTTTCAGTTTGGTTTACCCAGACTAAATTGAATATATATTTGCACTTCAGCATTACAATGAGGTTTTTTTAAACTGCAAACAAAAAACTTTTATTGCATGATATTTAGCTCAAGTTTAATTCCATTTTGTAAAAATAAACAAAAGTAGAAAATCTGTCTAAAAAAAAGTTTCATTTTAGAAGATGCATTTGATATAAGAAGTAGTATCTGCAACTTTTGTGCATAAGTGATCTGTTCTTCATAAGAAATTTATGTAGAGAGTCTCATTTTATAACAACCATTGGGTAAAATATAGCAACTAAAAAGGTAAAATAGAAATGCAATATTCTAAGTTGTTATTATCAACATTTTAAATTTGATATTAACTTGAAAAAATGAGATTATAAACATTTTTTTAATTTTAAATGAAGGCTTGATTAAAGAATGTCACAATGGTTTTGGAGTTTATGATTTTTAAAAGCCCAAACTTTTTTCTGAATTTTTTTTTTAAATGATGAAACTTTTAATCAGTTTTTTGTCCTGTAATGATTATAAACAACAATTTAGACTTTTAGAATAAGGTAAGGTTCAAAACAAAAGCTATAGTTATTTACATAAATATGAATATTATATATTCTTATATGCGTATGAAACTTTATCATATAGAAAAATGACAATAAGCACTAGAAAAACAAATTGAACGAGCGTCATAAAATAAGGGTTTTTTCTTTCGATAATTTCCATATTATGATAGTTTTTCATTTAAAGTACATATCTTCTACCTAAATGATGCTATTATTAGTTGAATTTTCAAGTTGTGATAATTTTGTAACACTGGTACTTTTATAGATTTAGGAGATACATTCTAAATCAATTACACTATACTTTGTATATACGTTGCAACAGAGCAATCGAGTAACAAAGAAATATTTGAACATTTCTTAACTATTAAAAAGAAATGCCTCTATTTCACAATCATATGTAACTTGTGATACAGAATCATGAAACGGTAATTTTACATATTTATTTGAATAGATGAACCAAACAGTGGTTATAAAGACAGTTTTTCCTTAAATTTTTCTATTACTTGATGCACAAATTTTTTTTAATAACATAAGAAAAAGTAACATGAATTTTCCTCTGTTTACTTTTCTCTTCTTTTGTAGTTAGTTATAAATGTATATGAAGAAATAGACATAAATATAAATAAGGAGAGAAACAGGGTTGATAAATATCATGGTTTTATTAGATTTATTAGATTTAAATCAGATTTTTGTATTAACATTATTTGTGTACTGTGTATGCATTTATTTTCTTGGTACTTTTCGGTTAGCCGGGCGCCAGTGATATATGTACATATATAAATATATATGCATAGACACATATATATATATATATATGTATATACATATATATATATATATATATATATATATATATTTCATACATATAAGTGTATATATATATGTATGTATATATGTGTAGATATATATGTGTGTGTATATATGCATGTATATATATCACTCGCGCCCAGCTAACCAAAAAGTACCATTTTCTCTGTAGAGATTTACACATTTATTATAATTTCATTACAATTCCTAGATAAAAATTTAAATAATTTAAATAAAAATAAAAAATTGCTGTAAAGAAATTCAGCTGATTTACTTAAAACTTAAAATCATATTATTCTACTATGAATTTCATTAATGTTTTACTCCAATAATTACTCCAATATAATGTACAATGCAACAATAAATGCAGCAAAGAATGCTTAATATATATATATATGGATTTTCAACTGAATCAGATTCACTAATGTCATTTTTATCACATAGATTGAAAGTTTCTTTGTGTTTTTTTTATTCTTGCCACAATCTCCACCATTTCTTTACTACATGGTTTGCATATTGTTTTCACGCCTTTAACAAAAATAATTTTTTTTTGTAATATAAAGCCACATTAGATCTTTCTTTCTGCCAGCCATTTTTCTTATGTATCAATACATCCAAAAGCTTTCTGTACTGTACCTGATATTAGTAAATGATATTCATGTCTGAACTAGTGTTTCACACTATACTATATTAATGCTTACAAAGCAGTTACAAGATGAAAGGAAATCAATCACGTATAACTAAAAGTACGAAGCTATTAATGGTCAGTGTCCAGCCCTCAGCCATTGACAATTTCAGCAATCAATCCTGCTTACTTGACAGTAGAAATGATTGCTTAGAAATAAAATACAATAACATATCTTATATTTTCCATTGCAGTAAGCAATGAATTCTAGGAAAGGAAAATGGAAGGGGATGAGTCATAGGGATTAAATTATTTTCAGTTATAGAAGAAACTGGAATTCTATAATTCTATGTTAGACAAACAGTCCAAATATTTATTATGTTACAATTAGGCCATGTATTGATTATATTATATGATCAGCCATCAACATATGGGATATTGTAATTGGCAGATCTAAGTAACTAAACACAAAACAAACGTATTATCTACTTTAAAAGAAGTAACTCCTCACTGAAAATACTACTGTATTAAATACTTTTAATTTAACTTTAGCTTCTGCATCTAACTTGCAAAAATGAAGTGATCATCTAGGAAAGAAAAAATAAATAAAAATGAGAGATCATTTAGCAGTATTTATTTTGGAATGCACGATGGATAAAAGCTATTTTGAATGCAGAGTTGCATTTACTTTCATAACAAAATAGTATTTTCAATTTATAAAAGATTTATTTAACATTATGAAAGGGTAATTTTTAATCTGACACAAATGATTAATTTTATCCTTAATCCTTATTCAACTACTAAATATCAATATTAAAAATACTGATGATTTAAATCCAATTTTTTTAAAAGTCATGATTTAAATCACAATTTAAATCAAGCAGATTTAAAACAAACAACCCCGGAAAGAAATAAAATTTTAATAAGTAACTTTCCAAAGAAATTTTAGGAAAAGCTTTCAATTGTTTTTATAGCAAATTTTTACATTTCAAGCAAGTTGACTTCTTAAATATCCATATTATTCAAAAATCTCTTAAAACAGGAATACAGTAGACTCCCTTAAATCCACATAGTTTTAAACCAAAGGTTGTATGGAGTTTATAATTTTGTGGATTTCTGGTCACTGTTTTGTTTAAATTTTTTAAACAATAATTTGAATTTAATAATGCACTCGAAATTATAATGAATGCTTACAATAAAGTAAAATAATAAAAATTAAGAACATTAAAAAAATGTAAAATATTAAAAGTAAAGGTCAAGTAAATAATTAATAATGCTTATCAAAATATGCATAATGATGATGAGATATTTTTTCTTGAATTATTCAGTGAAACTCACCTTATAAATGTACACTAATAATTCCCATCAAATTCTTAAAATAACAAAATTTTATTTCACAGTTAGCCATACTTATAAACAAAAAAAGTTTGATGAATTACATAAATATATTTGGTAAAAATATCGTGATTGCCACTCATATCAGCACTATCTTGAATTTTTCAAAAATAAATTTATATTTCCTGCATGAAAAAACATGAGTTGAATCATATTAATCAGAATTGCATATTAAAATGTGTACAAAATGATGTAAAAATATTTAAAAAACTTGAATTTTACACCTACATCTTACCTGTAAGTTTCATTGTTTACATTGAAACAGTGTGAAGATTTTAGGCATTTGTGGATTTTAGGATGGTGGATTTGAGGGAGTCTACTGCAAAACATCAGTCAATTTCTTTGAATTATCGCACCTTCACATGAAAAGGCTCATTTTCAGCATGTGATGTAATGAAAGCACATTTATCTTTTTGAATCATACGTTATTTATGTCACAGAAACATTGTAGGTTTTTTATTCCTCTTTTCTCCTGTGTTGCAAATTCCAGGACGCAATTAGGTTCGATTAGATGATTATTTAGTGTTAGTACATAGTAGAGTACTGCACAGGTCGGACTGTACTAAACACAAACAAAACAAACAAAAATTCTATCCCTCTGAAACTAGACACACTTCAACATGCACCTGAAATATTCAAACCCAAAGTGAAAGAAAATTAATGTATATTTTAATACAATTATTGAAAAGTAGCTGACAACTATATCTTTAATGCCAATTTTATCGTTTTTTGTATAGAAAGGAACTTATCTTCTTTAATATTTATATAGTATACAGTTTTTTCCAAGTGAAAAATATTCAGGCTGATTTGTTATAAAAAGTTTAATGGCACAAGTTTCTTTCAGGGAACTCACTCGTGCCATTTATGCTGTGACAAAGTAAATATTAAAAGAAAACACCAAACCTTCCTCAAACACTTAAGCTAAAAAATAATATAAATAAAAAATAAAAATACAATTCTTAATAAGAAGTATTCGATATAGTCATACAAGTGTAGAGAACTACAATTTTTAATTGTAAAAACAATAAATCATAAATTGTGGTATTAAGACATCAAGCAACTATTATTCAAAATAAAAGTCTGCCCGCTTTTAAAAAAAAGCAAAGGTTACCCTATGAGGTGTTCTCCCAATGAGGTTTGTCCAAGTGGATGCTGAAGAATTAAAATAAATTCTATACAAGTGTCTTCAGACTGGACAATCAGTTAGAAGATAAATAGTGGGAAGCTTAAAGTGACACTGGGGATACATGGGTGCATCTTCTCTATGTATAAGATGTTTGTGAGTGATTCTTAGATGTTCGATTTGTAGTTGAGTCAAGAGAAGTCAGTTTTACTTAGATATCTTAGAGGCCAGGTCATGATAGTCGGTTTAATATGATGAAGTTTGTTATTACAGTGGAATCTTGATTATCCAACCCTCGTTTAACTGGAACTCTCTGTAGAGCTTCGAGCACGCAAAATAAATAAATAAATACATCGCTGGATGCAGAAACCTCACTGTATTGGGAATCCCAAAAACATACAAGAAATTTGGAAAATCCCTGATCACTAAATCATCAACTGCCAGTAACTTTCAACAGTAAAAATTAAATCTATTAATGAAAAGAGAAAAAGGGAATCATAGATATTTATTTATTCGTATTACCTTACTTAATTATCCCTTTAAGCTTATGAAATTCACAAATTTATTTCAATTCTTTTACTCTTTTAATATCATCATGTCACCATTTAATGATGTAGTTGTTATTTTAATTAAGCAAA
This sequence comes from Maratus michaelseni, assembly GCA_963931845.1. Taxonomy (NCBI): domain Eukaryota; kingdom Metazoa; phylum Arthropoda; class Arachnida; order Araneae; family Salticidae; genus Maratus; species Maratus michaelseni. The sequence goes on along the minus strand of OZ007598.1, from coordinate 290,355,067 downwards.
ATTTAAAAAATAATAAATCAGAAAAACATACTTAAAAATACAGATAAATATTGAAATTAAGAATCACTTGATGATGTAACAAACACATGTAATGAATCTGACGTCAAGTGAATGACATTTTTGGTCAAAATTTTTTTTAATGGAAATTGGTCGACAGGATAATGGAGAAGAACCTGCATTTATATTGAGTGTTCCTGTAATGAACTATAAAAGCTACACTCTTCCTTTTGAAAAGTGAACATACCACAGAAAATGTCATTAACATATATCACATACATAGAAATCTGATTACATTTACAAGAGTTAGAACACAGACAGACAGCAGAGAGACAAACTGAAATTCTAAACAGCTTTTAACTATGTTGGAAAATCTTAAACAAGGCAGGGAACTGCTTATAAGAAACGGGCATGGCAAAATCCGGTACTTACGTATTATCCGTGCCAGTTTTAAGCCAACTGCACCAGGCATGGAGCCAATATTACTAATTATAGTAACACTTATATTTTGTTTTCTTGATTCATGGTACATGCCTGGGAATAATCTATAATATTATTCTTTCTTATTTACTATGCTATTTAACATTTATTAATTTTACTAAAATAATGTTATTTACTAGTTTTAAGAATGTTGAAAATTTAATAAACATATTGTTGTGAGCTCGGGGTTCGAAAGGACTGATGCCAATATGTAAGAACAATCAAAAGGCTTTATTCACTATAAACAGTGCAATACGATCACAAATATCTTCAGAAAATTACAAGATATTCAGTAATCTTCAAATCCAATAAAAGCGCAGCAAAATTTCACACAAAAACAATGTGTTCAATACGACGTATCAACGACAAAATCTGAGTAACACAGTTCTCAATGCAAAGCCTCTCGTATGAATTCAATCGCAGTTGACAGACAACTCACTAACTGAACTGGTGGAGGTCCCTTATATAGACTTCAGAGATCTTTCCAGGTTATTCCAGGACTTTCTAATGCTAGAAATTACCAGAAGGTCCTTCAACTCTCGATAGAGTACTCCAAACGTGAAAGGAACCCAATGTAAATATATAAGGGGGGGTTGCACAAAAAGTCGCCAAATCCGTCGCCAATTTGGCGACAAAAATAAGTAGCCAAAACCATCGCCAACTTGGCGATAAACCCATTCCTTGGCGATTTTTCCATAGACTCCATTATAAAAACCGATGCTGTAAAGTTGTTTTCCTTGCAAACCACCTGAGGCCTTTAGCATTGAGTTACATGATGCTCAATAGGAAATACATTAATAATACTGCAATTTTCACAATAATAAAATAAAATTAATTTAAACAAATGGAATATTTACAGATATATACAAAATTCATAACATTGCCCCCCTCTCAAGGACTGCACGTCCCGGGCAGTTCAACCTTTGATCGGAAAGCAAACCCGTTGCCAACAAATGCTATACTATTCAAAACACATTCATAATGCTGAATTATACAAAATATACACTTATTTAATTTAAAAATAAAATGAAATTAAAGCATAGACATTATTACATACAAGTATTTAAATAATAATAATAATGATAATGCTAAGCAAAATAAATAATTACATTAACTTAATACAAGACCATGGTCACACTAATTTACATTATTTACATTACACTATTTACAATCAATGAACTAAGTACTATGGACTATGTACTATGGCCATAGTATGGAGCTAGCCTGTCGTAATGAACGACTCTAGGTTTCGAATTTGGTGACTTTCGGATCCGAATTACGACATCGTTCAGTCTGTTTAGGACTGTATAAGGACCGTCCCAGTGCGATTGCAGTTTGGGAGAAAGTCCTTTGCGTTGAGTCGGATTATAAAACCAAACCTTGTCACCTTCTTTGAATTGATGTCCCGTGGCTTTCGTGTCGTACCTGGTCTTCATCTTCTCCGTCTGTATATTGATCCGCTCTCGAGCCAAGTTGTGGACGTCTTCAAATCGTGCCTGGAGATTCTGCATGTATCCCTCTGGCGATGAAGGTGCATCTGGAGGGCGACCAAAAATCAGATCACAAGGTAGACGAAGATCACGACCGAAAAGCATCTGAGACGGGGAATATCCGGTTGTTTCATGGACGGCGCTGCGATAGGCGTGAAGAAACAAGGGAAGTTTTTGGTCCCAGTCTTGTTGGTTTCTTGAGACTAGCAGTGACAGATTGTTGAGGATGGTTCGATTAAATCTCTCAACCATGCCATCTGACTGTGGATGTAAAGGCGTCGTCCTAGTTTTGTCCATTCCGAGAAGTTGACAGAGACCCTCAATCACAGCAGAGATAAAATTTCTCCCCTGGTCCGAATGCATTTGGAGAGGGACTCCATAACTTGATATCCACTGGTGTACCAAGGAATCCGCAACCGTAGAAGCTTCTTGATCAGGGATGGCATAGACTTCAGGCCATTTCGTGAAATAGTCCATGACAACAAGGAGGTATTTGTTGCCATCAGCACTTCTTGGCAGAGGACCTAGGATGCCAAGGGCGATGCGTTCGAAAGGTGCTCCTACATTGTAGAGATGTAGTCTTCCTCGGCTACGTTTCTTTGGTCCTTTCCGAGCTGCACATGCATCGCAAGATTTGCACCATTGTTCGACGTCAGCTCTCGCTTTTCCCCAGAAGAAGCGCTCTCGGACTCTGTGTAATGTTTTCATGACTCCAAAATGGCCACCAGTGGGACTGTCATGTAACTCTTCGAGAACCTCTGGGATTCGAGATCGAGGAAGTACCAACTGCCACCGAGATATCTTCCCATCTTCCGATTCGAATTTTCGGTACAGGACACCATTCCTGACATGGAGGGAGTTCCAAATTGCCCAATATTGCTTTGTCGTAGGACTATAAGTCGAGATGTCTTTCCAACTGGGCTTTGTGCTAGAAGATTCTAATAACTCCAAGATTGGTTTGATGTCAGAGTCTGCCATTTGATCTTCTCGAATCTTCTCATTGCTCCAGGGATCTGGTGGCGTTGATAGCGAAGTCTTCGTCTGGCGTATGACATATTCGGGATTATACTTGCTTTCTGCTCTGGAACAATAGCGACAACTTTCGGGACACGGTCTTCTTGATAGGGCATCGGCGTTTCCATGCGATGAGCCTTTAGGATGCCTGATGTCAAAGTCGTATTCCTGGAGTTGTTGTATCCATCTGGCTACTTGGCCCTCTGGGTTCTTAAAATTCATCAGCCATGTTAGGGATGCGTGATCAGTACGAAGGAGAAATTTCCTGCCATAGAGATAGTGATGGAAGTGTTCTATGGCTTTTACTATAGCTAATAACTCCTTACAAGTGACGCAATAATTCCACTCTGGTTTCGATAAACATTTGCTCCAGTATGCTACGACTCGTTCTTGGCCATCTATTTCTTGAGAAAGTACAGCGCCGACAATTTCGTGACTGGCCTCCGTGTCCACAATGAATTGTTTGTCAGAGTCTGGATAGGTAAGGACTGGAGAGGATGTGAGAGCTTCTTTCAGCCGCGCGCTGGAAGGAATTGTCGCATTCTTGTGTCCATAGAAACTTCTGCTTGCTTTCAGTGAGCCTATGCAAGGGTCTTGCAATGTTGGAGAACCCTGTACAAACTTTCTGTAATAAGTGCATAGTCCCAGAAAGCTTCTTAACTGATGGACATTTTCCGGACGCTTCCAGTTCTTTACTGCGGACACTTTTTCAGGATCTGTTCGAACACCTTCAGCTGAGATGATGTGTCCTAAATAATTTACTTCGAGTTGGAAGAACTTGCATTTCAAAGGGTTCAGCTTTAAATTCGCCGCTCTTAGCTTCGTTAACACTTTTCGAATATTCTCTAGATGTTCTTCAAACGTGCGGCCACCAATGATGACGTCATCTAGGTAGATGAGACAAGCTTCAAAAGTCAGGCCTTTTAACACTGTCTGCATGAGGCGCTCAAACGTTGCTGGGGCATTGCAGAGCCCGAACGGCATAACTTTAAATTGCCAAAGTCCTTGTCCAGTAGTAAATGCTGTCTTCTCTTTGTCATCAGAATGGATCTCTACTTGCCAATATCCACTCTTCAAATCCAGTGTGGAAAACCATTTATCTCCTGAAAGAGTATCCAGCGTGTCGTCTATTCTTGGTAGAGGATAGCTGTCCTTCTTCGTTTCATTTTTTAAGTCGCCAAGGTTGGCAGTCATTTTCTCATCCATCGCTGACATATCCTTCTTCATTTCTTCTTTCATCTCGCCAAGGTTGGTTGACATCTCAGCCTGATTCGCAGCTAATTTCTCCAATAATTGTTTCAGTTGCTCTTCCATTGCTCTGGTGATCGGCATCAACCCCACTCCTGACACCAAATGTTGTGAGCTCGGGGTTCGAAAGGACTGATGCCAATATATAAGAACAATCAAAAGGCTTTATTCACTATAAACAGTGCAATACGATCACAAATATCTTCTGAAAATTACAAGATATTCGGTAATCTTCAAATCCAATAAAAGCGCAGCAAAATTTCACACAGAAACAATGTGTTCAATACGACGTATCAACGACAAAATCAATCTGAGTAACACAGTTCTCAATGCAAAGCCTCTCGTATGAATTCAATCGCAGTTGACAGACAACTCACTAACTGAACTGGTGGAGGTCCCTTATATAGACTTCAGAGATCTTTCCAGGTTATTCCAGGACTTTCTAATGCTAGAAATTACCAGAAGGTCCTTCAACTCTCGATAGAGTACTCCAAACGTGAAAGGAACCCAATGTAAATGTATAAGGGGGGGTTGCACAAAAAGTCGCCAAATCCGTCGCCAACTTGGCGACATTTGGCGATATATCGCCAAATTTGGCGACAAAAATAAGTCGCCAAAACCATCGCCAACTTGGCGATAAACCCATTCCTTGGCGATTTTTCCATAGACTCCATTATAAAAACCGATGCTGTAAAGTTGTTTTCCTTGCAAACCACCTGAGGCCTTTAGCATTGAGTTACATGATGCTCAATAGGAAATACATTAATAATACTGCAATTTTCACAATAATAAAATAAAATTAATTTAAACAAATGGAATATTTACAGATATATACAAAATTCATAACAATATATTACATTTTATTTATTTTATATTAATTACTATTTTTAACAATGTTACTTGATAATGTTAAATTACTGCATTTGAAAACATGATTGGCAACGATAAACAAGACTGGTACTTGGCAACCAGTTTTGGCGATCAATCTCCTGTCACGGATAATACGTAAGTACCCAAAATCCTAGAACAAGCAAAACGCCTGAGTTGGCAAATTTTTTAGGCCTGCCAAGCACTGATGTGCCAACCAAAAAATTGGCAACCTCCAAACTCTACCCAATCAGAACACGTGCTTTATACAGCAAGCTTTTTCATAAAGTAAAAATTGACTTTTTCTGTTTTTGGACTATTTACAAAGTTTTAGCAAGTTTTTCTTCATGATTTTTACAAACTTTTAGTAATATTTTCCTGTGCATTTTTGTATTTTTACAAACTTTTAGCAATATTTCCTCCAGATATTTTGATTTTTACAAACATTTAGCAATTTTTTTCCTCTGCATTTTTCTATTTTTACAAATTTTTAGGTATTTTTTCCTCTTTGCTTAAACTTAGTAAATTGTCACAAAACGGAATAAAATCAATGTTTAATTTGTGAAAGAAAATCTCATAGGAACTGTGTAAGTAGTGAGTTCTCTACCACAAAGCACACAGTTTATGATTGGGGAGCATCTCTAGATTCCTGATTGTTCGAATGCACAAAACTCAAACAAGCAGTGGTTAGTAACTGACATATATGTACTCTTCACATACATTAACAAAAAAAAACCCCTATGGATCCATGAAATTCGAAGTGTAGCAATCCCTAAAATGCATGAAACTCATACAAGCAGTGGTTAGTAACTAATATATATGTATGCACTTTGTGTACATTAACCGAACAACTCCCCTTCCCCTGGATGCATGAAACTCAGGGTACAGCAATCACTAAAATGCATAAAATCATCTTATCAAATAAAATCAACAAAAATTCACTTACCTTTTGTTATTATTGTTTGTATTCCTCTTTTAATCACATTACAATTTAATCAGCATTAATAAACATATACAAGCTTCCATCGAATATTGAAATGAACGGTCTTGTTGCCAAAATGTGTATAGAAAAATAGTGTTGCCACTGTAATAATATATATAACACCTTTATTTCTCATCTTTTATTTTTTTTTAAATATTTCACTGGAATTATTCTTCTATGACATGCGAATAAATGCCAAACCATTAAACTTCACAGAACAAAATTCCATAAACATAATTCAACAAAACTGACACACAATAGACCAATCAAGAGCTTCTTCTATCGTTGTTCTAAACTCAAAGCCGAATCCAATTTCCTGAACAAACAACAATAAAACAACGAATCTACCAGAGTAGGCAAGGAAGAAACGCAAGAAAAACTCATTTATCACTTCACCAAATTTGACGCCGCCAAGCGTCTAGCTTATTCTAGGATTCAACCAAGGGCACTTAGATTCTAAAAGAAACAATATTTAGTTCCTTGAAGGCACTTTTTTGATTTCAAAAGGAACTTATGATATTTAAAAGTTAAGGTAACCTTTATAAAACACAACAATAAATTAGTACATGTCATGCACACAACTTTTTTAGTACAAAAGGCAGTGAGGGATGAGATAGATGCTATTTTTTAAATGAATGGCAAAAAGGGTGCTATTTTTAAAATCAAAAGCAAGCAGGGTGTAACACCCTTCTGAAACTGCCGGGGAGGAAACTCTGTTTATATATATCATATTACGTATAACTTTGTGATACATCTTGGCAGGGTTGGTCATTTTGCCGGCAAAAAGGTATTTTTGCCGAGACTGTGGCAAAAACTGGTAAAAACCGGCAAAAATTCAATTTTGCATAACTAAATGCAGTGATGCAGTTTATATGAAAAGGAATCATACCAACAAATGAAACCAAATGTTTTCTTGGTAAAAATAAACAAAAGTATAAACCAAAAGTATATCTTATTCTGTTTTCTTGCACTACTCTTGCCTCGACAACCCCCCCCCCCCCCTGACCAAAAAAAACAGATTTTCATGCACATGCCTTTCCATTCATTATCCACGAACCTGTTTCCCACCTGCTCTCCATGAGCTAAGCAAGTGTGGATTCTCCCTCCCTACACAGGTGGCCAATTACCAATCAGGAATCAGCACAATAGCGGGTGCACCAAATTCCTGTTTTCAGTTCTCACCTTATCAGTTTTACAGTTAATCTGAGAAGTAACTTTAGCCATTTTGTTTTTGATAGCTTAGCTTCTAAACTTGGTTGCAGAAAATAAAGAAATAACAATTGCAAGAAATAATGAATAAATGAAGAAGAAGACAAGATCCAATTTGGGAGTCCTTTTATTATAAGTTATCTGTAGATGGAAAAACTGTTGCTAAGTGTAATAAATGTGGAAATATTCAGAGCAATAAAGCAGCCAGAATGAGGGCAGTGTAAAATGTAGTGTAAAATGGCAGTGTAAAATGCCAGAATGAGGGTAGTATTTTCAAGCTGTGTAAAAATTGTTACAAATGAATGTGTGAATGTGGAAGCATCCTCTTCATCTGAAAGACAAGCAGATTTAAATCAAAATAACACTGATACAGTGACTGATGTAGAGGTGGACAAGTCGCAGTCTCTTTTAAAAAAGGCAAGATATTTAGAAGGTAGTATAAACAAATTTGTGTCAAAAATTTCAGATCAAGGTAAAAGGAAGATTGATCTGATTGTTGCAAAATTCTTTTATGCTTACAACATATCATTTAATGTTGTGGAAAGTGATGCATCTAAAAACTTAATCCACATCTTGAGACCAAGCTACAAACCGCCTTCACGCAAAGAATTGGCAGGTAATCTTTTAGATTCTGTTCACAGTCAAATGGAAGAATCAGTACATGAAAGTTTGAAAGGCAGAGAAGGTACACTTGTTATCGACGGATGGAGTAACATCCACAATGACCCCATAGTTACTTCATGTGTTCAAGTTCATGGAAAATCATATATTGTAGACATAGGGGATACAGGTGCCACCAAAAAGACTGCAGAATTCTGGTAAAAAAAATGGTGATATTATTCAGACTGTTGGAAAAAAGTATGATTGCCAAATAAAAAGCATAGTAATTGACAATGCTAAAAATATGGTAAAAATGAGACGGGAGCTGGAACTAAAGTATGAAAGTGAAAATTCATGTCTGATATCATATGGTTGTGCAGCTCATTGGTTAAACCTCCTTGGGGAAGACATTACACCTTCTACTATCATTAAGCATGTAGTGGAGGTTTATAAATATTTTTGAAACCACCATGCTCCTTCAGCATGGCTGAAAGAATGTAGTGAATATGTTTCACCTCAGTTACCAGGAAGTACTAGGTGGAATAGTCAGTTGACTTGCCTAGAAACTTTTGAACGAAATCATAATTCATATATAAAAGTATCAAATGACCATTTACAAGAAATGGACCAAAATATCATTGCTGGCATACGTGATTTTAATCTTTTGCAACAAATAAAAGATCTCATTAAGCAATTAAAACCAGTCTCAACAGCTTTAGATATCTTACAGGCAGATTCAACAACAATAGCAGATGCTTGCCATTTATGGTGCAATTTGCTGAAAGATGATAATTTGAAAACCCCATTTTGTAAAAGTTAAAAAAAGGTTTGAAAAAGCAATTTTGCCCTGGCATCTTCTTGCCTATTTGTTACACCCAAAATATAAGGGTGAGCACCTTAGTTATGAACAAAAAGAACAGGCCAGAAAATGGCTATAAAAAATAAATCCAACTTTCCTATCATATGGCGTGAACTTTGAACTAAAAGAAAAACCTTTCCAAAGTACACTGTTTTCAGAACAAGTAATTATGACAATTGATGCCAATAAGTGGTGGATAAGTGATGCAAAGTCATGTGAAATTTCCAAAGAATTTTGTGGGTTAATAGCACACCTGCAAGCATGCCCAGCCAGTAGTGCTGCAATTGAGAGAATATTTTCCAACTTCTCTTTTGTACACTCAAAAATTCGAAATAGGTTGACGGTAAGTAATGTTTCCAAACTTGTTTTTTGTTATGGAATGCTGAAAAAATAATTATTTTGTAATGGTGATGATGATGGTGATGAAAGTGCCGCTAAATGTTGAATGTGTAATTTTTTATGTTATTGTTATTAAAATATTTAATTTTTTAAAAGAAATTTAAGATTTCATTTATTTGAACACAATATATTAATACATGTACTTACTACTATTGCATATGTTTTGCATCTCTGAATTATTGCATTACACTGATTGATAGCTTGATACATCTTATTTTAAAACTAGAAGTGTTTATAATTTTTGTAGATTTTGCAATATTGTTATATTATTGCAGCATAAAAATCAGACTAACAATGGCTTTTTTTCAATAAAAGAATTTTTTTTTTGATGAAATTAATAATTTCTCAGTAATTAAGATGAGTATAATAAGTTATCATCATCATGCATTGTACTACTATTCTGTGATTGTTAATTTAAGACAAGTAAAATAAATGAAATGTGCATTTATATGTAAAAAATCAGTTTTTGTCATTTTTACTGGCAAAAACCTATTTCTGCCAGGACGGCTTTTACCGGTTTTTACCACCTGCGGCAAAAACTTGGCAACCCTGCATCTTGGTTGCATGACGAATAACGCACACAAGCTGCTATAATACGGAGCACCACAAACACATTAAATAAGTTCAGCTAATTTGAAAAACTTTCTACACAGGTGAAATTTACAGCAGAAATGAAACTCCCAATATGGTTTTATTAGAAAATAAAATAAATGAAGAACGTTATTTAAAACCCTTTAAATCATTCATGAAAAGACATATTCTTTTAAGAAAATAAAAGTGTTGGGGAAAAGTTATCTGTAAAAAAATCCCCAATATATATAAAAATATACTGAATTTTTTACTTGAAATGGTAAATAAAGCTTTTAAAATGTGTATCATCTCTAACTTCTTGCATGCTGAAGAACTGCATTGAAGATTGTGATCAATACAACTAGGGCGATAGTGGAGGGTATATGGTGGTATACACCATATATTCCTTTTTTTTTTTTTAAAGAAGCTCTGTATACCATCTGTTTCTGAAGTAAATCTTTAACTCTAGGCATATAACCTCTGGTGTAGCGTGTATCCTCAGTTTTCTTTACGAATACAGCTCTGTATATGATGATCCTATTAATGAAAATTTACCAGAACTTTTTTAATTTATCAGTGATTTTCCAGATAAGCAATTTTCAAGATAAGATAGAGCTAAATTCCTCTTTGTATTGATATTCCTTGTTTAAGATACTTGAAAATACACAAATTTATACTACTTTATGATTCATTTATCTGCAATTATAACTGCATTTTTCATTATAGTTTATTATTTCTGTAAAATCTTCTTAAAAAGCACCAAGCTAAGCTCTACTCTACATATTTTTTTTAAATGCTTTCGCTATCTTTCAATTGGTTAATTTGTTAGATGCAACCTTTTTCATCTAATAAATGCTGCCAGATTTGCTTGTCTAAAGAATAAAGTTTTTTTATTAAAAAAAAAAAAGGTTTTTAATGCAAAGTTAAATATTTAAAACTTCTTTCAGTTCTGCTGCAAATTCTTCCCAGGAAATACAAAACTTTATACTCTAATTCATTTCAAAATTATAAAATTTCCACTAAGTCAAATATATTTTTTTTTCCAAAATAAAATTATTTTTAAAACAATAATTCCTTGCAAAGTATATCAAATATGGTAATTTTTTGGGGTCATAACAGTAAGGAAAAAATCGACACTTACCTCATAACTATAGCAACAGCTATAAATCGCGATCATCAGATGTCTGATTGTATATCTGGTGTATAAGTAGACCCTTAAATTTACTTTGCTTTTGGCAGTTTAAAGGGTGGACTCCTACACCGGAGAATGCAGTAAAGAAAAATATGAAAAATGTTCATTTTATAAATCTAATATAGAGATAGGATTCTCAATTGAATACAATAAAAATATCAACAGACTTTATTATACTACATTTAAGAACAAAAATCTAAAATTTAGGAAACCCCAAAGGAAACCATTAAATTACTACGATTACATTTATGTTTCTGTACAATCTTTTTAAAAAGCCCAGCTAAGCTCTACACTGTATCAAACTTTAGAAAAATGCTTTTGATAACCCTAAATTGGTTGAATCTTGGATGCAATTTTTTTTATCTAAAAATGTTGCAAGACTGTACGGACAGATTTACTTGTATACACCAGATGTATCTTTTAAAAAAGATTTTTAGTGCAAAGTTAATTATTTAAAATTCGTTTAAGATCTACAACAAAATCTTTAGACAATTTCTGACCTGCCAAATACCTGTGCATACCTATCTCAAAACTTCATGAGGAATTTACGAGTCATTCAAACTGAATCGTTCGTTTAGTGTAACTTGTTTCTTTACACTTGATAAAAAAAAAAAAAAAAAAAAAAAATATATATATATATATGAATATTTCTTTAAATAAGTTCGGAGTAAATAATCAGAAAATGCAGTCAAAACATAAATCAGGTAAAGGCTTGTGGTAGTAATTTATGAACTCTGTAATTTTTTATCCAGTTAAAAGGCATCGTTTAAATATAATGAAATAGTTTGTCCTTTTGGAATGTGGCATCACACAGTGTTGGCGTTGGCGTCGCTTTGCTTGAAAAATGCTTTAAGTAAAATTCAACCGAATTGCCTTCAAATTTTCTCTTAAACGTAAGTTTATTGATCATTATTTTCTACCGAAAATGAAATAGTAACTTTTTAGGACTACTTGGTAAGATTTCATTGTATTGTATGCTGCATCATATTTCAGGTATTGTAATATGCCGCCAGATAATTAGAGGATTCTAAAAGCCACCCTCTTTTTCGTATTAGCAGTGATGCAAGACTTGACATTTGCTTGCTTCCCCCACTCTAAAATTGGAGATTTTTTTTATTTTATTTGCTGATGAGAATGCAAAGATTGTGGCATGCATTATTTGATAGCTTTCTAGGTTAGATCCTATTTGATTCACCATTTGGCGAAATCTTTTCAAATCATCGATAGTTAGTCAGATAATCTTTTCTATTATTTGAAAAGCTGAGCTTCATATTTTTTAGTGATGGCGTTTACTTAGTATGTTGTGTTTGTTATATTATCAGGTGACTCTTAATTCGACATTTATCTGTATTTTTAATGATTTATGATTTATTTATTTTTTAATTAAAAGGACAATTAAACATTAAGCGATGATGTCAAGATATTAAAAGACAAAAAACATTGAAAAAACGATATCACAAGCTATTTATTTAAAACATGTTATTTTTTTCTGTTTTTGCAGATGTGAGTGATGTTAAGAAAAATATTGTAAGTAAATAAATATCCAAGATTATTTTTTTTCAATTTTCATTAATATAGTCTAAATTTTATTGTTGAAAGTTACTAATTGTTGATATTTTAGTGATTGTTGCATTTTTTAATTTTTGTATCGTTTTGGGATTTTAATAAAGCCAGGTCACTGCATCCAGTGATGATTTCATTTTGTTTTCGTATAGTATACGAAGTTCGGATACATGCAGCATTAGCAAACTTAATGTATTTTTATGGATTCCACTATAGCGAGGTTGCCACATCCAGTGAAACACTTTTTATTGTTTTTGTGTGCACTAAGCATTCATATATGCAGTACAGTGATCGCGGCATTCGAAAATTTAGTGCAGTTTCAGGCATTCTAATACAATCATTTTGCTGTATTCTGTGATGGAGTTTATTTTGTTTTCATGTATGAGAAAAACTCATAAAGTAGTACAGTAATTATGGCGTTAACGAATTTCCTGTATTTTTCAACTTTGAAATAATTGTTATCATTTTTTGTAGTAATATGGATATGTTTGAAAAAATGTTTATTTTTACTGCTCTTATTATCTTTTTTATTTCTATATTATTAAATTTGTGCAATGAAATATTTATATTTTATTCCAAAATGCAATATTCAAAAGAACTCCTTACTTTCTAGTTTAATTGAGTAAGTATGCATTTAAATTCCATGCATTAAAATTATGCATTATGCATTAAAATATGCAAGGAACTGAATAAACCTCCGACCCGAGTCCCTACTGCCTTCGGCACCGTATACCAGTTGTGCTATGCATGCACCAGATAATCCCTTAATTTGCACATTGAATAGTATGAACCCCTAACTGAATGAACCTTCGGCTTGTGTCCCCACTGCCTGTGGTACCATATAGCAGTCATGCATCCCACACGCTGCATAATATGATTAAGCGGTCACAGACCTTTTTACCGACATATCACATGAGGGGTGTGTGTAAAATTTAGAAAAGTACCCCTTTTGGTAGGGAAAAGTAGGGGGATGGACACTGGAAGTGCATAATATGATTAAGTGGTCACAGACCTTTCCAACGGTATGTAACATGAGGGGTGTGTGCAAAATTTAGAAAAGTTCCTTTTGGGGGAGCAAAGTGGGGGGATGCACACTGGAGATGCATAATATGATTAAGCGGTCACAGACCTTTCCAACAATATCCCACATGAGGGGTGTCGCACAGGGTTCGTTGATTTAAATCAGCTTGATTTTAATCATGATTTAAATCAACTGATTTTTTAAAAAAAATCATTGATTTAAATCAACTTTTTAAAAAATACTTCAAACCAGGGGTGCAAAAATCTAAGCGCCAATGGGTTGATTCCACCATAAATTTTTTTAGTATTCTTTGTCAAATTTTATTAGTATACTTCGCTTAAATTTTATCAGTATTCTTATTACGCGAAGAATACTAAAAAGTTAGTGGTGGGAATCGAGCCATTGGCGCCTAGATTTTTGCACCCCTGCTTCAAACGTAGGTCAAGATGTTTGTAAAACATTTGTTTAATCAAAAATACATTGTAAATTTAAGAAATGACTAAGAACTCAAAATGTATGCTTTTTTAATTTATTTAAATCAAATATTACACTTTAAATTTTAAATCAAAAATCTTAAATTAAAAGTAGAGAATATTACCTGAAAAATGTTAAAAGATTAGTCATATATTCACCTATTAGAAAGTAAATCTTATTTTTTTTCTTTAATACAGAAACAGACTTTCTGTATTTAAGGTGACTGTGTAGTTTGAGGATATGAAAACTTCAAATTCAATATAGGTCATTGAAATTTAAATATAGGTCATTCAAAATTACTTTTACTGATATTTATATAGGTATCTCATTATGTCCTCAAGCATATGTAAATAACAAATTGTTCAATTTTCAATGTAATTTATTTATGGAAATATTTCAAAAATAAAAATGATTTCAGGATAGAAATGGTCTGAATGTTTATACATATATATTTAATATAATTTCAATTTTAATTATTTATAAATTTAAAATAACTAAAATTTTTAAAGTCTTTAATAACAAAATATTTGTTTAAAAAATAATTTAAATATAAATTAATGTAAAAATTATTGTATTTCAAACTTATTGAAATTTATAACATAATCCGGATGATTTTATGTGTTGAGTATATTCTGCAAATTCATTAAATATGTTTTTTATACATTCCACAGTATTATATGTAATCCAGAATAAATATTTTGTTTAAAACAATGTATATAAATAAGTATCTAGTTCCACAATCAAATGTTTCAAAATTCATATTTTTTCTTCTGAATAACATGCTTACATTATCTTTTATATTTCCAGATTTTAATAAAGAAATTTGATTTAAAAAAAAAAAAGTTTTAGCTTTTAGTAATGAAGTATACATATGTGATTTTTTGTTTTATTAAATGGGTAAGTTAAGGTAATATAGAAGATATTTTATATAATGTAGAATATTTTTTAAATTACAGTTAGTGTAAGTGCGGATAAAACACAAGTGTTTTTGTTTCAAATTAACCAAGTTAATGTTTTTTTTACAAATAAAGTTTTTTTTTTAATTATTAATATTAATTTTAGTGATTTTGTGAAGGGTCATTTACTTTAAAATGTGTAGCTTTAAAATTATATTTTGAATTTTTTTAAAAATAAAAAAAAAGTCTGATTTAAATAAAAAAAATCTGATTTAAATCAAATAAATCCGATTAAAAAAAAAATCACAAACCCTGGGTCGCCATAATTTAGAAAAGTAACCCCTTTGAGGAGGCAAAATTGGGAGGATGGGCACCGGAGATGCATAATATAACTAAGCAGTCACAGACCTTTCCAACAATATATCACATGATGGTGTCAGCAAAATTTAGAAAAGCACCCCCTTTGGGGAGGAAGTGGGGGATGGACCCCGGAGATGCATGATATGAATAAGCGGTCACAGGCCATTCAAACAATATATCACATGAGTGGTGTTGGCAAAATTTAGAAAAGTGCCCCCTATGTCGGTAAATTACACTTCTACTCCATAATTTTTAATGTGGCCTCATTTTAAAAATTTATGTTATGTGTTATAAATTATCGTAAAATTTCAAACAGATAACTTTATTGTATTTCCTAATTGTGTTCATGACCCTCCCCCTTCCCTCCTGAAAGGTCAAAATGTGCACTCCCCCCCCCCCCTTCCATAAAATTTTTGATGCGTTTTAATTCTTAAAATCATAATATCTGGCCTGCACTGTAATAGAAAGTTTTAATTTAATTACCCATAATACAGTTTAAACATCTTACCAGAAATTCTTCGGTTCCCAATCGGCTTTTCATTTATTATTTTAATCAGGGTATAGATGAAATATTAATAATTATATCTCAGCTCGTAATGAATATATAAGGAGAATTTTTAGACTTTCTGAAAGCAGATCTTTTTTCCATCGTCCTATGCAAGTTTGGAATGTCTATGCCCCTTAGATTCTGAGATGGGGAAGGCCCCTCTGAAAAATCTTACTATACAAAGTCACGTCACATTTGGTTAATTTGCACCTTAGTCCAGCACTTTATCTCCAGACCTCCTGTCATTGCGTGGAGAGCAATCGAATTACACCTATGTCTGGAAAGGAAGAAAAAAGAATTTTTCATCAATCGATTTTTAAAGGATTTTTTCAGTTCTATGTGTCGTAGAGAAATGATTTTTTGAATTCCTGCAAGTGCATCGTCTCCTGTGCCTGTCTGTCCAAATTTCGAATTTCTAGGCTCAAAACTTTCCGAGATGCAAGTCAGTTTTAAAATGTACAACCCACTTTTTTGCTTAATTTCCTCCTTAGCAACCTCAACATTATTGTCTGGCAACTCTTCGGAAGGGAGGTCTTTGTGGTTTTTGATAAAATGCGAATTCTTTTGTCAAGTTTGTTTCGAGTAATTAAAACAGTTTTGTTAATTAATAACTGTCTTAATTGTGGCCAAACTTTATCAAAAACTTTAACTCCAGAAGGCTTGAATATTTCCAAATATTTTTAGAACAAAAGCGCTTATGTCCATCGTGTGCATATACAGTTTTTGTGTTTACAGACGGCAGACAGACAGACAGATGTTTACCAATATTAATGTTATAGACTAGCTGGCTTTGCCCGCTAGTGGGCCTAATTTACATAGGTGCCTCGAATCTTGTAAAACCTCGAACCGAACGAACCTCAGACCCGGGTCTTCACTGCCTTCGGCACTGTATACCGGTCATGCTATGCACGCACCAGATAATACCTTAATTAGTTTATCAAATAGTATAAACCTGTAACTGAATGAACCTCGGGCTCGGGTCTCTGCTGCCTGCCGCACCGTATAGCAGTCGTGCTGCGCATGCGCTGCATAATATGATTAAGCGGTCACAGACCTTTCCAATGGTATATCACATGAGGGGTGTGTGCAAAATTTAGAAAAGTACCCCCTTGGGGGATCAAAGTGGGGGCATGGACACTGGAGATGCATAATATGATTAAGCGGTCACAGACCTTTTTAACGTTATATAATATGAGGGGTGTGTTTAAAATTTAGAAAAGTACCCCCTTAGGGGAACAAAATGGGGAGATGGACACCGGAGATGCATAATATGATTAAGTGGTCTCAGACCTTTCCAACGATATATCACATGAGGGGAATCGGCAAAATTTAGAAAAGTATTTCCCTTTGGGGCAAATTGGGAGGATAGACACCGAAGGTGCATAATATGATTAAGCTATCACAGACCTTTCCAACGATATATCACATTAGGAATGTGTGCAAAATTTAGAAAATTATCTCCCCTCTGGGGGGGTCAAAGGCGGATGGTCACCGGAGATGCATAATATGATTAAGAAACACTGTCAGACCTTTCCAATGATATATGACATGAGGGGTTTTGGCAAAATTTAGAAAAGTCCCCTCACTGTGCCGATCTGATAGTGGTCGAAGCCCGCATTTCCCTATCATAATATCTGGTTGGCACTCTAAAAAAAAACCTAAATTACCCATAATGCAATTTAGACAATTTAGATTATTTTTTTTGCTTAGCTGAGATTCTTCGGTTATCAATAGGCTGTTAATTTATTATTTTAATCTGGGGAAAGAGTTGTCTGTATGCCTGGCATTGAAATTACGAAAGAGATGGGATTAATTAAAAATTAAAAAATGTTTATCTTCCACTAATCATTGTAGCTTTAAAAAAATTACATATTCTTGATCGGGATGCAAGAAAACTGTAGAAAGTATTATTTTCAAATCTGTAAAAGCATTATTTTTAAAAAAATTTTACCCGGCTAAAAAAGAACAGTAGTACTTCATTTTGAAATTTTACCTTATTGGAAGATATCAGATCATGTGGTCAATTTTCCGCATCTATTGCAAAGACAGTTATAAAGAAAAGATCCAATTAATGAAATAATAATTAAAATATATTGTAATTTCTGTTGTAATTAATGGAGAAATACGAAAATTACATATTTAGAATTCTTGTGAAAATATACAGATGTATGTATAATTTTTGAATCTATAAATGCAATATTTAAAAAAAAAATTATAGACCAGCAAATCTTCTGGTATAAAGAAAAGTGTTTTGTTTTGTTATTTCTTCGCCAGACATTTGTCACCGTTAGAATGTTGAGATTAACAATGATCATTTTTCAGACTTAAAATAAAAAGTTTCTAATTGATAACTTCTCTTCTAATCGGAATATTTTTACGAATTTTACCTTCATGAATTCGCAATTTAGTTTTACATCCATTTGTAAATTTTTGTGTCTATCGGGCGATTTTTGAGATTTTTTTTTTTTAAAGGCAGAATGACCATAATATGCCATTTAGCTCGAATGAAGTACCGTAATTTCGGGTAGATAAGCCGCGGCTTATACGTGTTTAAAAGTTAAATTTTATCTTTTACGGCTTATCTGCCAGTGCAGCGTATACGAAGTAATAACGATTTTTCCAGAAAAAAAAATTATGATCATGTACATATTATAGAGTGAAAATCTGAAAAACAATATTAAAAATGCTTCACATTTTAGAAATAACGATCGCTCAAAATATATCGGGAATTTGATGACGGACATTTACACAATAATATCAAAGATATAGAAAAACTAAAGCAAAATGTTTGTTTTGGTTCGTGAAAGATGTCATCGTTGCACAGTCACTTCAGTTCATTTCAGCGATACTGACTATAGCACAAAGAACTACTAACTAAAGAACTCTTCAAATTATTTAACTCTGATAGTGATTCGTCATGTTTTGATGGATTCGAATAATTAAAAAAAATTCCAAAAATAACCCTCCCCCCCCCCTTTTTTTTAACAAATTTCATTTTTCAATAAAAATCTGTTTTTAAGTTCTCTATCAAAAATCTTTTGTAGAAATTTGTTTTCACTGATAGCTTCATGACTACATTTTTAAAAATACACAAACCTCCCTAAATTTTAATTGATTTATAAATCTGTTATGATTATGATGATGAATACATTATCTAATCTATAATGAAATAAAAGTAATCGCCGCATCCTCTTTACTATTTCTGTTACTCAGATTGCTTTTCTAAGCATGTTATTGAATATCCCATTTAAGTTCTTTTTATTTCATTATAAAAGAAAAAAAATCTATACATGGTTTCTTTTTGCATACCGAAACGTATTACTCAAAGATAATGATCTCATTCTGATAACGTTCAACTTCCCGCTGCTGCTCCACTCCAACTCCGCAGAGTTTTGAATAAACAAACTGCAGATAGCTCTCTCCCTTTTTATAGTGTGGGTTTTGTGGAGTGCTGTAATTTTCTAATAACTTATTATATTTTAATAAAATTTTGTTACACAGCTTAATTTACTGTTATTGCAACTTGCTGAAAATTTGAACAAAATCGGACAAATAATAATGGAGATAATTTTTTTTTAATAGCTACGATAAAATACCGGTTTTGCTTTTCATTTTTTTTTCTTTTAAATTATTTTTTCTGTTTGCTTGCAGCTCAATAATTTCTTTTTACTGCACTTACGCAAAGGGAAACAGTTGACACATTTAAAGAATCCTTTTTATGCTTAGTTTTGCATAATCGCGGTGTTTTAACAGAAAAGAAAGTACATTCTCTTGTTTTCTTTACGTGTGTGTACTTGCGAATGTTGTATTTTTTATTTTCAATAATGAACATATGTATTTAATTTTTATCTGTTTATTTTAAAACTTTCTTAGAACATTTTACTTTAAATATTTACGGAATATATCAAATAGAGTACCAATTAATTTCTGTTAATAGACATTAATATTTACGGTTAGTAGTGAAGAGATTTTCAAAAAAACGATCCAAGGCTGAAATATGCAATGCAATTGGATAAATTCACAAACTAAAAGTAAGTTATTTATTTATTTTCATTATTTGTATTAAATTTAAAATTCTAATTTTAAAAGTGGTTTAAAAAAATGCGCGAAAATATTCAATATGGCGTACACCACTTTCAATAAGTGCGGCGTATACGATGGAATTTCGGCTTTTTTTTACCATTTTCGGACGTAGCGGCGTATACGCCAGGGCGGCTTATCTACCCGAAATTACGGTATATGCATTCTGGAATAGCTGGAACGAAAGACATGCGAGCCTCGACAACGGCCTGGAAATAGATGGAAACTGATTGGTCGTTGCTTTCTCCGCTACTCTCGTCTCGAGGTCCGAATGTAGGCAGGAATGAATTTATTTCTTTGTAGTAGAAAAAATGTTTCGTTTCGAGTAATTAAAAGAGTTTTGTTAATTAATAACTATCTTAATAAAGGTGGATTTCTTCGAAAATTGTAACTGCAGAATGCCTGAACTTTACTGAAATTTTTTATATCAAAGGTGCTCCCGTGCGTTGTCCCGGACCTGAGTTTATCTGTTTACAGACAGATAGACACACACAGACAGACGTTTACTGACATTAATATTATAGATGATTTTTTTTTAAATCACAATTTCTGATTTATAAATACTAAATAATAACACAAATCACAAAAATAACATATGTAACATGAAAAATATTGCATATGAAACAAATTTTCTAAAAAAGAAGAGAAATGTTATAATGAGAAATTTTAATACAACTACAATTAATTTTCAAAGTAACATTGTTTTGGCGCCATCTATCTCAACTTTAGAGAAAGGAAAAAAACAAAATGATATAAAATTAATATGAATTCTCAAATTATCTAATACATAATTTAAAAAAAAACTGTATGTTTTTATTATGACCATTATTTGAAAATAGTTAACGATGGTAGTACACAAGGCTAATAGTATTATGAAAATTTATAAATTGCTTATATATATAAACAGAAAATTATTACAATTTTAAAATTGGAAAAAATAAATTTTTATTAAAGATTATTACATTTTTATTATTTTTGAAAAACTGTACCATTTAATATGCCTACTCTTTGGAAACGTCATATAAATAATACTTTGAAATATCCAATTTTGACATAAATTGAAAGCTATTGAGAAAAGGGAGAAAATGAAAGCTGATTTCACATTGATTTGGCCCCCTCTGTTGTGACTTAATATAGGATAACTTTAAAAATTTAATATTACTTCTGAATTTATACAACATTATATTAAAAAAAGATATCTGCTTTAATATTTGGAAGAAACGCTGTAGCAGCATATGTACCGCACCATGAAAAATTATATAAAAAAGAAATGGTTATAAATGCCGCAGTTGAAATTTTTAGTATATAGGCTGTAATCGCAAATGATATGCAAACAGAAACACATTAATAAGTTGAATTTAAAAATAATAAAAACATAAAAATGAAATTATTAATTTAAAAGAAATAATATAAATAAAAAATTACAAATATGAAAAGAAAACCCACTAAAATTACATAAACTCTGCAACCTATATTTCGGCATATGGGGGTTACGATATATCACGAATGATATACGAACAAGAAAACATTAATTAAAGTTAATTTAGAAATCTAAAGTACATAAATATGAAATTAATTATTTAATGTAAATAATATAAATTTAATATTCAAAATTATTAATACACTATAAATAATATTTAAAAGAAAAAAAATCCTGCTAAAATTGCAAAATATGGACTTCAATCATGAATGATATACCAACAGAAACACATTACCATTTTAAACAAACCAAATTTAGAAACCAAAAATGTAAACATGAAATTATTAGTATGTTATAAATAATAAATATGGAATTCAAAAGAAACAGAAAAACTGTAAGGATATTAACCACTTGAACGGCTGCCCCGAGTTAAGTTGGGGATAATAACACTGTTTCCCTATCTACATGGCCGTTGAATTTGTTAAAATAGTGAAAGGTCGATTTTATTTTTATTTACATTACTGACTATAAGAGTACTACAGTAATTTTACTGAAATCCATCAAAATCTGATTCATCACTCTCTGAGTTTAAAAGGCTTAATATGTCCTCATTTATGCTGCTATCCAAATCTACGTCATTGTTTATTTATTTTTTATTATAATTTCTAGTTTATTTTTTTATTATAGTTTATAGTTTTTTGTTATTTATTTATTATTGTTCATTTACTATGTTTTATTTATTTATTTATTTTATATTATGTACCATTTTTAACAGTGTTATCTATTTAATAAAGTTAAATGACTGTTTTAAACATGATGTGCAAAGATAAACAAGATTGGAAATTAGCTACCATTTTAAGGAATTTATGTTATGGCCTGGAGAATACGTAAAAATCTAAAAGGCTATTCATTTTGTTGCGTTTCAGATTGAAAAGGCAACATTCTATTTTTGGTTTTGCCTCAACAAAATTTTTTTTTTCATGTTTCAAGTTGATTTCAAATGAAATGTTCATGTTTAGGCCGAGTATAACCCAAACCATTTAGAGCTCTAATGCCAATCAACTGGAAATTCTACTAATTAATGCTATGCATAAAATATATTTTTGAGGCCACCTACATGTTAAAAATAACAGCAATTTTCATTTTTGAAATGGCAACACCCACTTTTGATACTTTGAGTTCCTTCAATCAATCACATTGAAACATCGTATTAATTTTCTAATGGTTTGTAGTATGCACTACATTTTGAAAAGTGTAGTAATGTAATGAATAGTGCGATAGAAAAAAAATTAATTTGTTGTGAACAAGTTGCTACTTTCAGTGCTATTTCAGGATAAAAACATTATATGCTATTCTTCAAATCACATGATCATAACTTTCTTATTTGTGCAAAAAATGTGTTCTGCACAATGATTTGTGAATCTCAATGCAAAATATCACCTTCAGTGTTTTGCATTGCATTCATTGTATGATGTTATAGATTTTTTCATTGACACTTGCTGGTAAAATCAAGCACTGATCCACCAAAGAAAATATTTTTCTCTTGGCAGTATTTGTCTACGTATTCATTGTTAAATTCCAGCAGAACTTAAACTGCATTAAAATTCAATTACACTGACAAAGAATATCAATTAATTTACACTTTGCTAAACATTGCATAACCAACAGAGTGAAAAATGTTTCCAGACCAAGGATCGAACCCAGATTACTTGTTATAGCACACCAAGGGCTTTACCATTAAACCATCTGGGTGGTATTCAGCCTGGCATTCTTCACTTATACATTGGTAAGGCTGCAACTTTGCAATGCAAGATGGAATGTATAGCACACTTTCCAGTGGCATACATGAGCTGAATAAATTTCCAGCATTGTATAATATCTAAATTTCCAGTAGGACTGAAACTGCATGTAAATTTAATAACACTGACAAAGATTGTGAATTAATTTATTAGATCTTCATGTTTTAATATCAGTTTTTTTTTAATTGCTATTTTTATAGATTTAGTTTTTTTCAATTTAAATAACTCATGAGCCACCTCTGTTTCAATTATATTGTATTTGATGATTTTCTGGCAAACACAACATGACAAGGAGTCACTGTGTTACTTAATATGTGTCCACACTTTTGACTGTAGATTAAATTCTTTGATAAAATCTGAAAGTAACAAAGTAGTGACTCCATTTGTAAAGTAGTCTGTGGTCGCTATTTTTAAAACAAACTGTTGTAGTTAATTAGATTTGTAATATAAAGTACTTGTAGTTGATTATAATACTTGTAATTCATTAAAAAGAAAATTAGTTTTTCTGACCACTTGTTTGGAATGAGACATCCTGTACTTTTGTCTTCTTAAAGTAGATTGTGACCTTAGTTTCGTATATAAACATTGTTTGTCCTTGACATTTATTACCACCCCTAAATATTTATACTAATAAATTTGTGACTTACTGTATAAAATAAAATATTCTATTCTTATAAATTTATTTTGTCTGAATTGATATTTTAATTTTCCAACTATCCTTTTTACAAATGCTTTTCTAATTTAAAAAAAAACAATAGGGTCAAAACACCAGTAGTCGGTCACTTAAATTTTAGTAGTCGACTAATATTATAACTTTTACTTTTTAGAAAAAATTTCTGATTACTACTGGAAAAAATACAAAATTTTCGTCTACCCACAATACTTTGCACTTGGTTGATGATTGGTAAAAAGATTCTGAGTGTTGCGAAGTGATATTATTTCATTTGGAACCATAAATAAAATATTTATAAATCATTTTATTTCATTGTTGCCTACTATTGGTGCACTTATCCATTATTTATATCCTTCAAGCAGCATGGTTACTTACAAAGTCTTAAGAGCCTTTTTTTACATTTTTTTAAAACTTCAATGACTGAATTTTTTTTTAACAGTTATAGAACTCAATGAAAATTTGTGTTGACCATCTCAAAAAGCATATGAGAATAGCAGTCCAGGCAGCTGAACAACATCACAGTTGCATTTGACATTGGGACAGCTAAAGCATAAAATAAAATTTAGGTAGATTTTTTAAAATTTATTCCTTAGTCCTTTTCTATTTTCACCAGTCACATTTCATTTCTTATATTGCATGCCAACTACTGGTGTGTGTGAGTGTTGTATGATGTTGCTCTAGCAACCCCTTTCCACTTGTGTGCCAACTGATTTGTCGTTTTATTATATGTAGTTTCTTATCTATCATGTATACAAACATCATCAACGCTAACATTCATTGTCTTTATGTGGCATTGTTTTCCAGAATAGTGATGAGCGATTCTGGAAAAATCGAGTATTCATAAACATTGACATGGTATAAAACAGCATTGATCGTAATAAGAATCGATTACCAAATTCTAATATTGGATGTTTTAGAATTGCTACTCACTTAGATTGGCTTTATAAAAGTAGGTCCAAAACTTAGGGATCAAATGGCACAAAATTTTATCATGAATCTTTATAACTGGGATTGATTGATATTTTTGGCTCTAATTTCATTGCAATACATTTCTTCCTTCAATTTTACTATTTTAGCAGCAGAGCTATTATGAAACTTTATAAAGGCCTTTTTTCTTTCTAGGTTAAATTGTTATATTTTTAATTTAGAGCCTAATTATTTCTGTTACTAGTTTATTAAGTTGTATTTTTACAGTTCGTCCCCTCCCCCCAAATCATAACTTTCTTAGATATGGTCTGATTTGAACCATAAAGGTATGGTTTATTTTTTGTTGTTGCTTTTATGCGTTTACTTTTTGTTCTAAAATTAGATGCGTTTTCTTTTTGTTCTAAAATTAGATGCAAAAGCTGGCCCTGAAATATGATGATAATCACTGGAACTGCAATATAGACCATTTTTTGATTCATTCATGGTATAGAAACTTACATTCCAATCTTTACAACCTTACTGGATTTTTTTAAGTATGGTTGTTTTTGTCATTTTTTTTGGTAGATTTCTTTAGAAATTTCCTTATTGCAATCCTATTGACCTATTGCTGAGTATTAAACTGAAAAATTCTAAGTTCTTTTAATTGCATTTAAAGGCAATAAATCTCAACTGACAACAGAAGAACATATAAAAGATAAATAAAATCAGATGGGTAGTGAAAAGCATTCTGGTAGTATTGCCATAAATATTGATACATCATTGTGTTGATAAAAAAATGCTATGAAAGAAAAAGTCGTTATGCAAAAGTGATTGTTTTCAGCACAGAAAGTATGATAAAACACTTTATTCAAATGGGAAATTAACTGAAAGTATAACACAATACATGACAACTACAATAAATGTAGTTATCTTTCCTGACTTAGTTTTTTCCGTTGTTTGTTGATATTTAGTGACCTTAAATGCCTTAATAGGTGAAAGAACCTAAAGCCCTTTTCAGTTAAATATTTCTCAACAACACAAAATCCTCAATCTACAGTGGTGTTTGGTGAGTGTACTAAATACATTGAGTAAAGAAGTTTCAGAACAGCAATGGAAATGAAGAAAATCTACACTTCAACAGTTGAAAGCAAGTGAACTTTAATTTTCCCCACTTAACATGAATGGCATCATCCGTGTCATATTAACCCGAGTTAATAGATGATGGTAACCAGGGCTTTACAAATTTTATAAAATACAGTAACCAGAAAAAAGTACTGTCCCAGTAAAAAATATTTACCCCTACCCCACAACCTTCCCCATCATTCATTTAAATAAAACCAAGTGTTTTTTTTAATAAATTAATTGAGAAAAAATAATAACAAACATAGTTTAGGTTTATTAGTTACATAGTTTAGAATAGCACAGAATTTAGAAAGATAATATAAGCTAAGTTTTCTAATTTGAAACTTATAAAAACTATAATCACTGTATGTTATTGTGATAAAAATTATAATCACAATATATTGACGACTTATATAAGCACAAAAATCAGATTTGAATCTTACAAAAAAAACCTTGAGAATTTTTTAGCATTGTATCCAATTTTAGATGCCACAGAAGCTGAATTTATACTATTTTTTTCTGTTTTATTGAAATTATTCCCTCTTCTCCTCCACACCCCCCCACATTCTAATCACGTGACATATACTAGCTCGTTATGGCTGAAAAGAATCGTGTTTTCTGTTCTTAAGTTGAAAAATGCTGTTTAAATTTTGTTCCTCCATTAAAAGTACGAGAGAAGAGGAAGATCACTGCTTGGCCGCGCACGAGTAGGAGTAGGGAAGAGAGAAAATGACATTTGTGCTCATTTCTTATGTCAATTTTTTTTTACAAAAATCTGCCCGAAAGATGATTTAATAACTTGGTCGCAAGATAAAATAAAAACTTGGTAGCCAGTGGTGACCTGGCAACCGCATTTGTCAAGCCCTGATTGATAACAATAATTGTATTTGACACATGAAATATACTTACATCTAATATACTTAAAGCAGAAGTAAAATAAAGGCACATAAACAGCAAATTCATCAATTGTAATAACATATTATACATTCTTCATGTCACCAATGGTACTAGTATTAGGCGTTACTATTACAAGTGTCTAAATTGAAGTCCCATAATTGGATACTGTTTGCATGTTACTACTACTGTCTATATTATTTATGATATGGATACTATCTATTTATAAAATTTTAAGTTTGTTAGAAGTATTAGCAAAGATATTTGAAACCGAAAACGTTTATGTGGTTGGCAAAAAAAATAATGATTAAGGTTTTATAACTACAGTAAAGCACCGATTATACATCTTTCAGAGGATCATTCTAATATAACGTATACCTGAAAAAGATGTAGAATCGAAATCATAACCTCCTAAGGTCTGAAATCTTTGACTGTAAAAATATAATAATGCAATGATACAAAAATAATTTCGTTATCATATTTGGCTGTTTAAGATGTACTATATATTGAAAAAAAGTTAAAACATTAGAAAAAAAATATTAAATAATCATTTCTAAAATTGAAAATTAAAAGTAAGAATTATTAAACCTTATATTAGTTGCACACATTGAATTACACTTTTTTATTCCATTATCGAATGTACAAACAGATTTTAATTAAAATAATCTTTAATCGCCATCTGACGTGCCGATTTATTTTGAGACGTGAGAAAAACATTATGTATGGAGTTAAGTTCCTGGTAAGTTTTCTGGGTAGTATTGTGAGAAACAAAAAGGTTCTAAGTGTGTCAGTACAGTTCAACTCATCTTTGAAAAATGTTGTGATAACTTATTCACTAGGTGTTTGTTCAGAAGAGACCAAAAGAAAGAATAGAAATCACGTTCAAACATAATCTAAATTGCAACAAAATCAGGGAATGAAACAACGTTTACTAATCTCAAACTTGTCTCATGAACAGATCACCCTCTGTCCATTTTTTTCATCCCGCCCCTCCATAGGTTCCAGGAACTTGAAATACTCGTGCTGTAGCCATGTGTGTTCTTTGTCCTTCATCTTTCTGCAAATATTGCTAGAAGAAAAGAAAAAAAGAACGATGTTGGGGAGGGGAATTCTGAGAAATTTAGTACAGCATGAAGGAAGCTATGCATAATCAAAATTATGTTTCATATGAACGAAACATTACCGTAAAATCCCGATTGTAAGCCCCCCATTTTTCAAAATCAAAAAAGGTTAAATTTGGGAGGGGGGCTTATAATCGGGATTTTTTCTAAAAATCATTTAAAAACCTGTTTTTATCGTTAATTTAGAAGTAAAAAAAGAGGCGAGAATCTTCTATATTTCGGCAGATTAAAAAAAATATTAATAAAATAAAAATAAATTCCCAACCCTAAAATCCTGAGCCCCCCCCCCCCCAAAAAAAAAAATAATTTAAATCATTTTTTAAATATTTTTCTTTATTTCTTATTTTATTGTAACAACAAATAATCAAGCATATAAATATGCTCTCAAAATTACTGTTTCCCCCTTTGCCCCCTCCTCTGGTACCAAAAATGCATAGTTTAACCGTTATAACATTTTAATTTTAAACTTCTTTTCAGACATTAAATATTCTATATTAAAAATAAATAACTCTAACCTACCATCTAAATTAACCCATCCTCCTAAAATCCCTGCTTCTCCCCCCCTGCCCCCCGCCCTTATCTCATAAAGATCCTCCCTCTACAAATGCATCTCGTAAAATTTAAAATCTGTAAAATTATAAAATTTAAAAAAAGGGGCAAGAATCTTCTGTATTTTGGTAGATTAAAAAAAAAAAAAAAATAAAAAATAAATTCCCAACCCTAAAATCCTGCTCCCCCCCAAATTTCTTATTTTATTGTATAAAATAAATAATCAATAATCTAAATCTGCTCTCAAAATTACTGTTTCCCCCCCCCCTTTGCCCCCCTCTGGTATCAAAAAATGCATAGTTTTGCCCCCCCCTCCCAGTACAGTCTTTAAAGTCTAAAAGCTTTTTTTTTAATCTATTTAGAAGTTTCTTGCAACTATAATTAAATAATTATCTAAATTGCATCCCCACACCTCTAAAAATTTGCTTCTCCCTCCCCCCCCCCTCCCCTCAGCACACAAACTTAAAAATATTTAAAACTATTTTTTAAAGATTTTATGTGGTATTGTCACTTTGTTGCAACAATAAATAAATGATCATCTAACTCCCTTTAAAGTTCCATTCTCCATCCCCAGAAAAAAAGGGATGAATTTCTAGACATGGAGGGGGGGAGGGCAAAGAGAAGATTTTAGTCATTTAGTAGTTTGGCTGTTCTCACAGATGATATTTTGTTAATGGATGGGCAGTTATTTTAGAGAACATATTTATTTCAAAACATAAAACATACTCGTGATTCAGGGAAGAACAGCCAAACTGCCAAAAAGGTGAAATTTTTGCTTTCCTCTCACATATTTAGAAATCCACTCCTCTTCTTTGGGAGAATAGGACAGAGAAAAAATTTCAAACGGAATGATGATTTTAGATGAGTGATACTTATATGAGATGATGTAAATGAGATGAGTTACCTTACTGCAAAATAAGAAATAGATCAACATTTAAAAAAAATAATATTATTATTGAAGATTTTAAACTATTTGCTGGGTGAGAAGACAGAGGAGGAAGTGGAATTTTTGGGAGAAAAGGGGTTAATTTAGATTATTGATTATTCATTAATATTGTTACTAAAGAGAAATAAATACAACAGTTAAAAAAAAAAACTAGTCGTTGGGGGCCACCGTAATACTTACCCATCATGGATATGCATAATGTAAAATATTAAAATAAAAATGTGTAAACTACTTATAAAATGCATTGCAATTCAAATAACATCGTGGATTGATGACGTCATAAACTTTAAAGGCTCGATTACTGAATTGCTTGAAAGAGGTTTTTCCTTATAACTCCAAAAATAATAATCCTATTAACTAGCGGTTTATTGTATCTGATTAAGCGTCAAATGTCCAATTAAAATATATCTTTGAAGTGAAATTTGGATGAAATACAGGGTCATGAAAAATCGAAGAGTGTGGTAAATAGGATTCCAAATATCTAGGCAACTAATTATCCGATCGACTTCATGCTTTATGCAAAATTTATGTTTTTTTATTGTCTTTTATGTTCATTTCTTAAAATAAACAATTTCGAAAATTTTTATATACCTTTTATAAGAACGAATATTTCGAGAGTCCGAAAAAAATTGTTCCGGTTAATCGAGGTTATTGAAATTAAATAGGCTTCTTCCCATTGTTACATACTAAGTACATACCAAATTGCAAGTCTCTATCTCAATTTTTTCGGGAGATAGAGCGTTTACAGACACACAGACGAACGGCAAAATTAAAAAAAAAAAAAAAATATGTTTTTCGGAATCTCCAGTGTCTGAAACGTGTAAATCCGTCAAAATTTTTTTTCGATTTTCAAAACGATTACAAGACTTACCCTATACTACGTATGATGGGTAAGTAAAAAAAGAGTTTTAAAGATTTTAAAATTTGTGTGTGTGTGTGAGGGGGGGGGGGGCAGACACTTTTGGAGTAGACAGAAAACGTAGGTGACAGAAATTAGAAGGCAACAAGTAGGACATAAAATTTCTTCACATAAAAGGTTTATAAATTTTAAACTTTGTACTCTTTTGATGAGAGGGAAATATGAATTTCGATGGAAGGAGTTTGTAATTTAGATGATTCGTTATTTATTTATTGTTAATAGAGAGCAACAAAGAGGACAGAGGATTTTTTTAATAAATAGTTTAATTTAATTAATTAATTTGTTTTTATAGGGGTTAGCTAAGTGAAAGAAGTAGACATTTTGGTAGTAAAGTGATAATTGAAATGGTTGATTAGTTATTTATTGTTACTAGACAACAATTTTTTTAATAAAGATTTTAAACTTTGTATCTGAGACGAGAGGGAGGGAAGGAAGAAGAAGTGTAAGTTTCAGAGAGAGAGGAGTAGAGTGGAGAGTAATTTATATGATTGATTATTAACTTATTGTTACTAGAGAGCAACCAATAACTTATTGTTACTAGAGAGCAACCAATAAGACAGAATATATTTCTTAAGGAGTTTTAGTGATTTGTTTGCTGCTCAGGGAAGGCAAAAGGGGGAAGACAGACATCTTGCTGGTAGAGAGATAATTCAAATGGTTGATTATTTATTTATTGTTAGTAGAGAGCAAAATATAGAGCTAAATTTTTTTATATAAGGAGTTTTAAAGATTTTAAACTATATATGCTGAGAGCAGGGGCATAAATTTTGGATGGAAAGGGAGATTGTAGTGTAGAGGATTCATTTTTTTTACTAATTGTTACGTTACTAGTGAGCAGAAAGAAGTACAAAAGGATTTAAGATTCACAAGTTTTCAAACTTTTTATGTAAGAGAGGGCATAGAAGGGAAACATACATTTCATGTGAGAGGAAGGATTTTATTAACATCATATAAAATCAAATCTGTCAAAAATATCAAAAGAATGAAAATTGCCTCCCTTGGATTTTTAAAATAAATTTTTGTGCATAAAAATTTTTTGTATGTGAGAGAGGGGGGGGGGGGGCTTTTATTTGAGAATGGAAAAGAAAATCAAAATTGCTTAAAAGTGGGAGGGGTACTTACTTTTCAGATTTTACAGATATATCTATTTTTTTGGGGGGGCGGGGCTTATATTCGGGAATGGAAAAGAAAACCAAAATTGCTTAAAAGAGGGAGGGGGGCTTATATTCGAGGGGAGGGCTTACTTTCGGGATTTTACGGTATTACATTAAAATATCTAGGAATGAATTGGACTGCATTGAAATGATGTATAAATATAAAAGACATATAAGTGAAAAATGTATAAATCGTGCTTTACTGTATTTAAATTATATATGTAAAACATTCTCTTTAATCCTCTTAATTTCAGAATAATCCATATAATAGGATGTCTTCATATATTAATCTGGGTCTGAAATTCATGGCAGGAAGGTGGAATTCATGCTTAAATCTTTAAAATTCGACCCCAGATAATTTCATTATTGGTGGCAGCCTATCACCAAAGAAATTTAATCGATTTTTAGAAAAATTGCTATTTTGGAAAAACAGCTTTATAGGAAAAACAATAAATACTTCTATGCATTTAAAACAAATGATAAGACTAATGAAAGACTAATGACGTGATTAAAGCCTGCATCTCATTTATTCTCCTTCTAAAAACTCTTTAATGTAATTCTCACATATATACTCTCATTATTTTTGCAGAAAAATTGACACTAAGGTGCAGAAAATGTCACTGAACTTTTCCAATTTTATGTGTTTAAAACATATGAAATTAGCTACCGAAAAATTCTGAAAATAAACCCTTCTTCCTTTGACAATATGAAATGTATATAGGAGTTTATAAACGGAATTTCCCTGAAACTTTCCTCAATACTAAATCTGATCATTAATGTCTATTAAAGCTGTTCTAAAATCCAAACTAGCTACTTTATGAAATTTATTTTTATTCAGAAAAGTATGAAATTCACTGGTGTTCTTATTCAAAAACATTGTAATTGAAAGTCCTTTCCGTTTTTTGGTATAGGCAGAAGATCTTTTAGAAAATACTGTCAAAGTCAACCTATTCCATCATGTATACAAGTCCGTTCTGTGAATATATACATCAAATATTGCCATTCCTGAAAGCAAAAATTGTATGCAAAATGCTATTGTTTCACAGATGATGACGTCAAAGCTTACAAGCGACTTTTGTAAACAGTGACTAACAGTGATTCGGCAATCACAGGGGTACCGTGTGAACAAATCACATGTTTACCAGAAATTGGTGCATGAATTGCCACTTTGATGTACTTTACAGTAAATTTGGGAATGGTAAAAACACAAGGTATGTCAAGTAAATAAAACTGAATTAAGGTACATTTTAACTTTAAACTTTAATAAACATACATGACATAACAAGGTGAGAGCAATAGGGAGCATGAAGACAAAGAAACTAACCTTAGCACACTTATTGACACCGTCAAAAATTTCCCCATCAAGGAAGGTTTAGGTGAAAACACATTCCAACCAGATTTTTGGTAGAGGGCTTGCAAACAGAATTTTTTCAAAAAGTGAAATATCTATTAAAAATTAGAGAGAAACATATTTGGTTGGGGGGTTATTTTTAGAATTTTACTGTAAGCACCTCTTTAAGAGCTGTCATAATTGTTCCATAAATCTCAATAAAGTGTCTAAATTACTAAAATCATTTTTGTGTACTTTAATTTGTTTGTTTTTATTTAAAATTTGTATATACTACAAATTATCACCTAAATTTTTATAATAAATTTTTTTCATTCTAGTAAATTTAGTTTCTTTTTTTAATTTCATTTTTTTGATATTTCACTATTACTTGACTTTACATTTATCAAGAATAGCATTAAAAGATGATATTTAGGCATTAAAGTGTTGATATACAGTAGTTACCTGTCTTATTCTTTGGTGTGCTACAAACCATCCATGTTCTTACCCTTGGGACTGTCCAGCAAAAAAGCAAAATAGTAATGTTGTTTTCTCTTTAATTTTTTAAAAACGCTAAAAACAGATGGTTTTTCCAACATGATAAAAACAAAACTTAATTACGTATATGAATATAATCTTTGAGAGTATTAATCATTACTCAGTGTTTTAAAACTGCACTATATCTGCAGAATTATATAAATTTAATTGTATTGCTTCTATTGCAGTGAAACTAAATATTGGTGATATATTATTGGTGATACATTATTGGTGATTGTTCACTGCATTGAGAAGGTTAAATGTTAAAAATTAAGTAGTTTCAATAAATATTTCTTATTTTCACTTTGTTTAAATTATTAAAATCATGAAAAAATTATCATATATATAAATCTGCGAATAAAAAATGTTTCATTATTTATTTTTCATATTTTAGAATAAAGAGCTCACAACTGATACTTGTTTTAAAAGTAGTTAATGGATTCTATATGCTTAAGCAACAGAAAAAACTTTTTCTTGTGAAATGTATTCTAAAGTATTATCACAGTCTCATCCTCTAACAAACCATTCACACACTCATCCGAGGGAAAAACGTTTTATTTCTAAAATAGGTTCCAAAGGATTTTCACAAAGTGGTGTTCTTAAAAACCTTTCGGGTACCCATACAAAGGAGAAACGTTTTGTGTGTGAAATATGTTTAAAAGGATTTTCACAAAGTGCACATCTGGAAACACATATGCGTACCCATACAAAGGAAAAACCTTTTCTTTGTCAAATATGTTCCAAAGGATTTCCACAAAGTAGTAGTCTGAAAGCACACTTACATACTCATACAAAGGAAAAACCTTTTATTTGTGAGGTATGTTACAAAGGATTTTCACAAAGTAGTAGTCTGAAAGTACACTTACGTACTCATTCAAAGGAAAAACCTTTTATTTGTGAGATATGTTTTAAAGGATTTTCACAAAGTAGTAGTCTGAAGGTACACTTACGTACTCATTCAAAGGAAATTTATTCTAAAGTATTATCACAATTTCGTCCTCTGACAAATTATTCACACACTCATCTGAGAGAAAAACGTTTTGTTTGTAAAATAGGTTCCAAAGAATTTTCACAAAGTGTTTTAAATAAAAACCATTTGGGTACCCATGAAAAGAAGAAACCTTTTGTGTGTGAAATATGTTTAAAAGGATTTTTACAAAGTGCACATCTGGAAACACATATGCATACCCATACAAAGGAAAAACCTTTTCTTTGTGAAATATGTTCCAAAGGATTTTCACAAAATAGCAGTCTGAAAGTACACTTGCGCACACATACAAAGGAAAAACCTTTTATTTGTGAGATATGTTCTAAAGGATTTTCAGTAAGTGGTAATCTAAAACTACACTTGCGCACACATACAAAGGAAAGACATTTTGTTTGTAAAATATGTTCCATAAAATTTCCACAAAGTGATGCTCTTAAAAACCACTTGCGTACCCATACGAAGGAGAAATGTTTTGTGTGTGAAATATGTTTAAAAGGATTTTCCCAAAGTGCACATCTGGAAACACATATGCGTACCCATACAAAGGAAAAACCTTTTATTTGTGAAATATGTTCCAAAGGATTTTCACAAAGTAGTAGTCTGAAAGTACACTTACGTACTCATACAAAGAAAAAACCTTTTATTTGTGAGATATGTTCTAAAGTATTTTCACAAAGTAGTAGTCTGAAAGTACACTTACATACTCATACAAAGGAAATGTATTCTAAAGTATTATCTCAATTTCGTCCTCTGACAAATTATTCACACACTCATCTGAGAGAAAAACGTTTTGTTTGTAAAATAGGTTCCAAAGAATTTTCACAAAGTGTTTTAAATAAAAACCATTTTGGTACCCATGCAAAGAAGAAACCTTTTGTATGTGAAATATGTTTAAAAGGATTTTTACAAAGTGCACATCTGGAAACACATATGCGTACCCATACAAAGGAGAAACCTTTTCTTTGTGAAATATGTTACAAAGGATTTTCACAAAGTAGCAGTCTGAAAGTACACTTGCGCACACATACAAAGGAAAAACCTTTTATTTGTGAGATATGTTCTAAAGGATTTTCAGTAAGTGGTAATCTGAAACTACACTTGCGCACACATACAAAGGAAAGACATTTTGTTTGTAAAATATGTTCCAAAAAATTTTCACAAAGTGATGCTCTTAAAAACCACTTTCGTACCCATCCAAAGGAGAAATGTTTTGTGTGTCAAATATGTTTAAAAGGATTTTCACAAAGTGCACATCTGGAAATACATATGCATACCCATACAAAGGAAAAACCTTTTGTTTGTGAGATATGTTCAAAAGGATTTTCACAAAGTGGAAATATGAAAGTACACTTGTGCACACATACTAAAGAAAAACCTTTTGTTTGTGAGATATGTTCCAAAGGATTTTCACTAAGGGGAAATCTGGAAGCACATATGCGTACCCATACAAAGGAGAAACCTTTTCTTTGTGAAATATGTTACAAAGGATTTTCAC
Organism: Maratus michaelseni; assembly: GCA_963931845.1. Classification (NCBI taxonomy): domain Eukaryota; kingdom Metazoa; phylum Arthropoda; class Arachnida; order Araneae; family Salticidae; genus Maratus; species Maratus michaelseni. Next base: position 290,319,369 of record OZ007598.1, on the reverse strand, counting down.
AAAGTAGCAGTCTGAAAGTACACTTGCGCACACATACAAAGGAAAAACCTTTTATTTGTGAGATATGTTCTAAAGGATTTTCAGTAAGTGGTAATCTGAAACTACACTTGCGCACACATACAAAGGAAAGACATTTTGTTTGTAAAATATGTTCCAAAAAATTTTCACAAAGTGATGCTCTTAAAAACCACTTTCGTACCCATCCAAAGGAGAAATGTTTTGTGTGTCAAATATGTTTAAAAGGATTTTCACAAAGTGCACATCTGGAAATACATATGCATACCCATACAAAGGAAAAACCTTTTGTTTGTGAGATATGTTCAAAAGGATTTTCACAAAGTGGAAATATGAAAGTACACTTGTGCACACATACTAAAGAAAAACCTTTTGTTTGTGAGATATGTTCCAAAGGATTTTCACTAAGGGGAAATCTGGAAGCACATATGCGTACCCATACAAAGGAGAAACCTTTTCTTTGTGAAATATGTTACAAAGGATTTTCACAAAGTAGCAGTCTGAAAGTACACTTGCGCACACATACTAAAGAAAAACCTTTTGTTTGTGAGATATGTTCCAAAGGATTTTCACAAAGGGGAAATCTGGAAGCACATATGCATACCCATACAAAGGAAAAATCATTTGTATGTGAAGTATGTTTACAAAAATTTTCTCAAAATTGTGTTCTTAAAGCACATTTGCATACCCATACAAAATAGGAACCTTTTGTATGTGTAATATGTTTAAAAGGATTTTCACAAAGTGGACATCTGGAAACACATATGTGTACCCCTACAAAGGAAAAACCTTTTCTTTCTGAAATATGTTCCAAAGGATTTTCACATAGTTGTAATCTTAAAGAACATTTGTGTAGTCATACAAAAGAAAAACATTTTTATTTGTGAAATATATTTAAAGGGATTTTCAGAAAGTGAACATCTGAAAAAATACTTACGTATCCACTTACATAAAAATTTTTTTCCTGAAATTGAATTCTTAAGGCACATTTGCATACACATACAAAGTAAAAATCTTTTGTTTTTGAAATATGCTAAAAAAATTTCATGAAGTGGTGATCCATAAGAAAACTTCCATACCTATGCAAACTAGACTTTGTGAAGTATGTTTTAATCTATTATCACGATGTTGTCATTTGAAATAATTTATGGATATCCATTCAATGGGAAAAAGCCTTTTGTTTGTGAAAAAAAATTCGGTATGTGGCAGACTAAAATTACTTTTGTATACTTTTACAAATGAAAGAGTTTTAATTTTTGAAATGTGTTCCAAAGAACTTTAAAAATAGATCATCTGAAAAAATATGTCAAATATGTTCCAAAAAAATGTTCAGTAAGTGGCAGATGAAAATCACACTTGTATTCTAATACAAATGAAAGCCCATTTGTTTGTTATGTATGTTACAAAGGATTTTCATAAAGTGATCATGTAATAAGATATTTAGTATGTGTTTAGTTTAGTGCAGTGTGTCCCTACTAGAGATTTACAGGTGACTTGGTTTAGGCCAAATTTCTTTCCTGAGTCTCTGGATGGACTGTTCCAGACTTGTTTTCTTTGTGCTTGGCTGTATCAGACATCTTTTTGGTGTCAAGCACCTATGAACATCTTTCTCTCTCTCCCTGAGCCATCTTAGACTACTATTTTATTATTTTTATTTTTGTAAAAATACAGTGATGTCATATCTTTTTGTAACAAAATTTTTACAAATTTAATTTGATCTAAGGAATTGCAGAGAAATATATTTTTAAATGCATAGTTTATTTTATAAAGCTTTTAAAATCAGTGGCTCTTAATGAGGGGTATATTGGTCTTAGAGCAGATATTAGATGGAGGGAGCATACAGTATTATTCTCCGTATGAAACCATTCAAGCATTGGGGGAATTTTGCCTCAAATCACGTGATGATAGGTTACCACATTTGGCTCTTTTTCCCCTTTTGCTCAGACAATAATCTTCTTTTTACACTGATTATTTAAAAATGTGACATTTTCTTTCATTCTTTTTTTTTCTTTTTGCCTAATTGTAATACAGTTTTAGCGAAGACAAATTAGTTATATTGGATAGTTCCAATTGTTAGACATTAGTTATGATTGAAAACTGCAATATGAAAATCATTTTCTTTTATTATTAACAGTTTTATGTACATTAGAAAAATATTAGTCATTTGTAAATAAAAGAAACTGATAGTATACAGATAATAAAATTTATCACCATAAATTGATTTTAAACATCAGTAATAGAATCATGTTTATAAAAACTGACAATTGAACTTAACGTCCCAAAAATATACAAAAGTAAAAAAATATTTCAAGTATTTATTTATTTTTTCATAATAATAATAGTAATATGTCAGAAAATATGCTTAACACTCTTACATCTATTATACACTACATAAAAGAAAGAAATTGAGTTACATAACATTAATTACTTTTATGGTTGTAATACACTACTAATAATATTTTAATATTCCCAGGTTGCTATCTCAGAATCTTTAGATAGGCTAAACATAAATCCTTTATGGCACAAGAGCTTTTTAATTATGCTATTTATGATACACACAATTTCAAATACTGCACAACTTTCATACTATTACACAAAACACAAATGTAATGCTACTATATAAATGTAACATAATACTAATCAAGAAATAACTGCTATAGAATCTTTATCTGAACTTTTGTTGATGGCCATTTTTAATAAATGTAACACATATGGTGTTTTGGCTAAGCAACATATTCCCACTTCACGTCGATTTCAGCCTTTTTATTAGTACTTCATATATCAGTATATTCAAATTTTTGGTACGCTCATAAAAGAGCTACACAGAATAGGTTTACACCTTATTTCAATTTTAAAATTACTGCTTAATCCCTTATTCGGATATAATTTTAAATTTAATATCAACAGAATGAGCTTAAATTGTGTATTATATCTGAACATTTATAGTATTTTCTTAATTGTGCGATTGTGAATTTATAAATATTCAAAGATACTACAGAAATAATAAAGAAGTAAAGATGAATTTTTAATCTAAAAGCCTAAAAATTGACACTTTGATTATTGAAATGATTAGAAATCAAAGAGCGTTTTCTATTTTTCAATATATGTATTTCATCTTGATTTATAAGACACCACTGACAGATTACGACCTTTCCTAAACTGCTGTATCTTGAAAATTGATTCAAAAAGTCAATTTTAATAGATTTTTACTAAAGGTCCTTTGCCTTCATAGGGAAAAGAGAAGCGCTGTTCGATTTTCTTGTATATGAATAATCATTCCTCCAAAAGTTTGTGCACTAATTTAAAAACAATTGTTTGAACGAGTCAGTTTAGATTTTAGTCTTATATGAATTTCAATTTTCAGAAACCAAATAAACTTCATATTTTCCCCTTTTTTACTAGGGCGCTGGCTGAGAGGTTCTGCTCTCAAAGCTAGTAGATGGGAGGTGCTGGGTTCAAACATCTGTCACGATCGTCGACCTAACCGTTAACAGTTTTCCGTGGTTTTCTTTGAACCTTGCTATAAATACAGGTTAGGATAACTTAGAACGACCCTCCACGGAAGGCACACCCCCCCCCCTAGGGCTTATATCCCTCGAGTAGATAATCGGCTATCATAAATCAACCAAACCCTATGAGATAAGCTAGCCAATACCCAACCAGCCCTCACGGTCTCTAAATAGGCTAACATACTTTGTTAAATATATATATAGATAGATATATATATATATGGCTGTAAAAGTAGAAACTCGATAGCCATTTAAAGATAAATTAAAATGCACTAAAGGTGCTTTGAATTTAATAAAATATCATTTCCTGCTTCTTATCCGCACACCCCTCACTCAAAATAATATTCAAAAATAAAATCTGGGAAAAAGAACGACAAACGGACCAAGTTTGGTCAGTTTTCATATTTTTATATGCAATAGTTTTTGCAAGATAAGCCGAGAGAGTGAAAAAGAAAATAGATTCAACACTGGCTACCAGCAGCAACGGTAACGCTACTAACTCTTATTTAGAATAGACAGAAACTTCATTTATGACTGAATGATAGTTGATTTTGGAAGAGTAAGAACTTGTGGATTGAAATTTTATTTGTTAAAAAATTAAAAAAGAAAAAATAATCAACTTTTATTTTTTAAATTAGAAACCAGAGTACAGAAAGAAAAAGGAAAAAAATCTGTATAAAGTGAAATTTTGGGTTAGATTTGCCATTTCTGTTTACTCAAACAAAAAATAAATTACTGAATATTTAAGAGTAAAAAAAAATTATTTTTTAAGTTTTTGGTTTTAAAGTTTAAAAAATAAATTATTTTGCTATAAAACTCATTCATAAAGATTTACACACAATAATGAAAATACATTTTAAGGTTGCTCGTCAGTAAACTTACCCGATTCCCCTCGCTAATGTTATTCCTATGGGCGTAGGATGCATTCCTATTTTTAAAATATCGCCTCGATCTAAAATATATATTTAATTTTATATGAAATGTTAAAATCGTATTCAGTTTCACTAAGATTTTAACACATAAAAATATAAATTAAGCACATAGTTTAGAAATATTTTGATAACTAAGAAAAAAAAAGACATTCTTTAAGAACAGTACACAGAAAACAGAAGTTAAAAATATTAATTTCCCGAGGAGATATTTTAAAAATACGAATGCATCCTACGCCCATAGTAATAACATTAGCGAGGGGAATTGGGAAGTTTACTGACTAGCAGCCTTAACCGGCTTTAAATAAACATTATTTTTTGCAATAATAAAACCAACACGTATATTGAAAAAAAAACAGGGGACAATTCAGGTAAATTTGGGGCCTATTTAGTGCTCCTTCATAAAAATTCATTTAATAAAACGGAACCCTTCACAAAATGCCTCATAATAAAGTGGTCTCCTTCAGAAAATTCCATTCCATAAAAATATACTCTTCCTCAATTACTTTCATTTTCTTAGGTTTTAAAATGCGTAATTTGCAAACAAAACAAATTCATTGGAAAATAAAACTTTTGTAGAAGGACTTCAAGGATTTTAATCTGTCATTAAATAAACGTTAATTTTTTGCTGCAATAAAACCAATACATATATTAAATAATCACTCATTATGACTAGCATATATGTTTAGTATAGTTAAAGTCTTCGAAACAAAATCTTGTTTAATTTTTAGTTAAATTTTGCCAAAAAATAAAGTTGGTTACAACTAATTTTAAGAATTATTTTTATCAAATTTTCAGCGTACAAATTGGAAACGTTAAAAAGAAAAAAAATCTGCATGAAATAAAATCTTGGATTAGATTTGCCATTTCTGTTTACTTGATCAAAACATAAATTACTGGATATTTAAGAGCATAAAAGTCATATTCTATGTTTTTAGTTTGAAAGAAATTCCTTTGCTGTAAAACACATTAAAAAAACTTTAACACACAATACTAAAAATAAATTTTAAGTGTATTTTAATCTGGCATTAAATAAACATTAATTTTTGTAGCCATAAAAAAGTATATTAAGTAATCACTCATAACTAGCATGTATATTTAGTATACTTACTCGCAGATTTTTTGTCCAAATTAAATCTTTTCTAGGAATAGCATGAAGCCAAGCTGCTTTTAAGTTTTCTTCTTTTGGGAACGCGGAAATAGATACTTTATTTTCTGAAACATAACTTCCTTTTTCAATTAGGTATACAGCATTTATAAATCATTTTTTTACAAAAAGAAAAAAAAATATTATATGGAAATCGTATCAATAAAATGTATTTAACAGTCGATTTAGTATGTTTAATTTATGTTGAAAATGTGAGCTAAAATTTTCTAAAACTTAAAAACATTACGTAAATATAAAATTATTTTTGAAACGTTTTTAATTATTTTTAAATGACTAAATGCATTTTTTAAATTGAATACTTCTTCATACACAATACTTTAAAAATCAAACTTTACATATATTTTGTAATAATTAAATATTATTTTAATTGCCTAAATATATTCCTAGCAAAAGAGTTAAATCAAATATAATACTACGACATACAAATTTGAATAATATTAAATACATTAAATATATGGAGATCTACTTTAATTATATTTTAAATAAATAATCAGTGCAAAATTCTGACCATGCATTTTATAGGTCATTTTACATATTTAGTTACCATAAATGAAGTATAAAATTAGTTATGCATAGTTATAACATAATCTTATTATCAAAATATAGCAAGCATAAATATGTTATTTTTCAATAACTATAACACTAACTAATATTAAACGTTGTAGATTGAAAAAAAATTATGGAAAATGTAATTCTTCTGTTATCTTCACACATGTTTGAAAAATAACACAAGAATATTCTTACACTTGCAATCAATATATCATACATGTGCAAAATTTTAAAGAAAAATTTAACCAAATTAAATTATTATATAATAAAAACATAAAAGAAATTTTATATTATGTTTATATATATAACATAATATATTTAAAAACTTAAAAGAAATTTTATGAGTTGTAATTTTTCGTACATTTGGAAAATTACAACTGATATGATTTCTTTACCAATTTGTATAATTATGTTAAAATTAATCTAACATAAAAGAAATTTCACTTACAGTATTTATATAAGAGTTGATTAAAATTATTACCAATATTTTCAGTGCTATTTCACTGTAATAAATACATAATATCCACATTTTATCTCAATGTGGCCAACTATTGGTACATTTACCCTATATCCGAATTTTTAATCAGCAATGAAATTCGTGAGACATTCATGGCAACGTCTTTCCCCAACTACTAGGAAATACATTCTGCCTACTAAGCGTGACGTCACTGGAACTTTCGCCTCCTGTCAAATGGCTTGCTATCTAAGAGGCAATGGGAGTGGGTATTATGATTTTATAGGTGCATCGGTGTGATGTGGCCAATAAAAGGTTGGAAACCACTGTTTTAAATTGTGATTTTTTCCCGTGTTTTTCTGTTATACTAAAGTATGTTGGGTTTCTTATTGAATCCTCATTTAAATGTGTGTAAATAAATTTTTGTAAGAAGTGTTTATGTATATAATTGTCTGAGTGACCATAATTATTATTGTTATTCTGTATATTATGAATTGCAAATGTAAAATAAAAATCAATTCAAAAGTAAGTGTGTTTTTTAATACTAATTTTAAACGCTGCTTCAGAAATATTAGCATATTTGAAAGAAATTATGCCAAGTTCTATTGGGTCATACATTTAGATTTCATTATATAATGAGGTAATTAAAAAAATGTTTGTACAGGCTAAACCAGGCCTATTCTTGGAAATTTCGGCACATGCAGACCTGTACCCCATACAATAAAAATACCTTTTGTTTTGCAAATTATGTTCCAATGGATTTTCAGTAAGTGGTTATCTAAGCAAACATTAACTTACCTTCATAAATCGAATGACCTTTCATTTTTTATGTATGTTTTAAATAAGGTGTCAATGGTTTTCATCTGATGATTCATATCAATTATTAAAACGTGATTTTAATCTAATGATATTTTATCTAATTATTGATTAAAATCCTAAATTTTTAAAATGATGTAAAAAAGTCTTTCATTTAAAGATGAACATAATTTGAAAAGTTTCTAAAGATATTTTACCTAAGAACTAAACAAAATTTCTTTATATAAATGTTTATATAATTTCATCTGTCATGACAAACACTTAATTTAAAAATGAATTAAATTAAAACTAATATATAATATGTGCAATGTTATAATTTCCTTTGGATAATCAAATTCTGCATTCTTTTGTATTAAATAAGCATAGCAAGTGTAATAAATTTCTGAATGCAAAATAATAAGTAAGCAATCTCTTATTTTCTCATTCTACTTTTACAAATAAATACATAAAAAATTAGAGCTAAAGTAGAATGAAAGAGTGGTAACCAGTGGTCAATAGCTATTCAGAAAGAATGCATGAGTGAAAAAGTACTAATTGGTGGAAAAATGTTAATCACAACAAGAGCTTCTTCAGTACATGTAGAAAAATTTTTTTAAACTCATACGCACCAAATAAAGAAATTGTTTGGGATTGAAAGGATGGTAGACACAACTTTTTAAAATTTAAATTACTGAATGCTAATAATCCCCGCTAAGTTTAATAATACTGCTTTTTAATATTTGAGGTTTTCAGCTATCACTGGCTACTCTTATCTTTGCTATGTATATGCGTATGAATTAATGGGTACAACTCATTTCTTTTTCATATACAAGATTATATTCATATACATACATGTATGCAACTTCAGGTTTATGCAATTAACAGCAATTTTTCTAAGTAGAAATGCAAAAAGAGTTTTAAATGATATTTTATATAAAAAATATCCGTTACTACAGTACTTTAAATTTGTATTTATAATAGATGAGGAAAAACTTGATTTGCGAAATTCTAGGAATTAAAATCTAGAAATTTTTCAAACAAAGTTTATTTTTTAAACTACTTTCTTTTTATAATGCTCGATATATTCTCAATACAGCCTTTCTTTACGTTATTTACTAGTGCTACCGATGCGATACGTATTTCAGTTATACGTTTAACCGATATACGTATAATACGTATCCCTTAAATTATACGTTTAAACGTATCCGAATACGTATAAACGTATAATTCAAGTATACGTTTAATTTAAGTAAACGTATATTTCAAGTATCGCATTTACTTTTAAAGACAATGGATCTCATCAGTGTTAAGTCACTGAACGGGGAACAAATTGGAAATCTGTGGCATGACTTTAGCAATCTGTATAATATGTTTCATACATAGAATCTTGTTATTTTTCCCTATAAACGATTATCGTAAATATATAACGAAAATAAAAGGACTTTTTGAGCAAATAAGGAGAATATACACGTTTCAGATTTATTGTTAATCCTTATTAAGTATATTCTTTCTGTTTTAATTTTTTTAAATATTTATTTTTGTGTGCGTATATTCAAATTGCGCCCGGGAGGTCAAATATTGTTCTTTCCACGGTGCTAATGTTTTCTACTCTGTGTTAATGTGTAACGCAATTTCATTTTTTTAACCATAACACTCCTGGTATTTTTTATACAAAGTGTATGCATTAAAAGATATTACGTTTTAAGAATTGTTGTTAGTCTTGACAAATTTCATTTTTTGTGTTAGTACCTATAAATTTCGATTACTTATAGCCTGACAAATAATCGTCACTGCAGATTTCATAACGTAATCACACAAGCTTAAAATGACTTGTCTTCTCTTTTCTTTTTTGCTGTAAAACGTATTTTCAAAATAGGGGATCGGGCCAAGAAAGTGCCAAGCCACATATTTGGTGAAATAAATCTAACACTGTCATCTGTTGCTTAATATTGTAAATTATAATATCCAGTGTACAATTTCTTTCTAATGGCACTTGGTGGCAGCATATATATGACAGGTTTCGTTTTGGCCCCATATGTTTATGCCCCAAGTGAAGATACCTAATTTACAAAAAACATAAACTAGTAATATTATTAAAGTAATGCCATATTGTTACTCAGACTATCTCAAATGTTAGTAAGACATTGGCGAAAAAACTTTAGGCTATATATCTTGATTTGAGTATTGGATTAAATTTTCAAATTGAAATATCTCAGAAGTTCAAAAATGTGGCTTGGCACTCTGTTGCCCGACCCCCTCATATTTTTAATATAGAAGAAAGTATGCTTAAATAAAATAAAAGTATGTTTAGTTAGTTATTTGTTACGGTCGATTATCTGCACTAAGGATATAGGCCGGTGGGGGGATGGCCCTCCGTGGGGGTCTTTAAAATAAAAATAAGATTACGAAACTTCCCAGAAGTTGAATTGACCAATGTCAGTATAAAATATGAAGTCAATAAAGGTTTGTGTTCTGCAATACTAATGTTTCGGGCGAAATGTCCACGCCATAAATCAAAATAAGCTATGTGCGTGTGTTATAGATATGCGAAATATAAATCAATTCATAGTAAATCATTTAATAATTAATAGTTTCGATTTGAGGAGAGGGTGGACAAAATCTAAAGTGAAAAAAAAATATTCCTTTTTTTTTTTTTATAAGTACCGACTGCACGGGGCACAGTAGGTGTTTCTCAAAGTTTCTGATCCGCAGACCAGCAGGCGAAAGGCATATTTTTTAAGCAATGAACGAAAACTGTTTAAACGCTTATACGTTTAACCGCTGGTGTAAGATCCGTATATACGATGTACCGTATATGCTGTTTCGTATAATACGTATAACCGTTTAAGCCGTATCATACGTATCCAAAATCTGCACCCCGTATAATACGTATTACACGTATACTCGTATAAACGTTTAATAGGGAGCAATTTTATTTACCAGTAAGTATTTAAAGATCATATCAGTTGTCACTGATGGCAGCGTACTTTGGTGTTAACTTCCAATTTTTATATGGAGAAACATTGAATGCATTGAGGATTTATTATTATGGAGGTAGCAGCCAAGAGCAAGGTTTGAACAAACGCTCCCCTTAGAGAACCAGTACTCCCCTTTCCGGCGTTAGACCACTCGGCCATCTTCATGTCTCTCAGCTACAGTTCAAAAATGATTTCTCATTACATGCGACAGAAAAGCACTCTAAAGTGCTAATTTTGCATGCTCAGATCTGCTGAAATCTGTTTTACAATATTTACATTATCTTTCAAATATTATAGATGAATAATCTATCATCTAAATCAGCGGTTCCCAACCTGGAGTAAGTGGCGGCCTGTTGGGGGTACGTGAAAATAATATCAGTAATGTCGAAAATCCCAAAATTGATTCAACTGAAAACACATAAATGAAATTGATAATTTTGGATTTTAAAGTTAGCCTCATGTGTAACTTCAATATATTATTCTCAAAATGTGAAAAAGGCCCACTAGGTTTAGTAATTCGTTGATCATTCATTGTCACGTGCTCTGGTCAATCCTAATCAAATTACGTGATTACTTATATATTTATCTCCCATCTTCGAGAAAACTAGGATTAATCATTTTACACCATTCTCTTTCCAACTCTTTTCTTACTGTTCCTTTTTTAATACTAACTACAGAACGCTTGTCCAGTAGCTAACAACATTTTGTAAATGTTGAAAATGTAGATATTTTGTTTTAATTTCGTTTTTAAAACGTTTTATCCACGTTGTGTACTCCTAGAAAAATTATTTCAAGCTTTTGGTTTCATTTTAATGCGTGTTCAACAGCAGGTCCTAATTTTTGTTTTCAAGTTATGTCAGTGTATATTAATAGGAAAGCTCCTTTCCTTCTAACAACTGAGATTAAAATTTAATCTGATGATTCGAGAACCGCAAGAACTTCCAGGTAATCTGATTATTTAAAAGTGCAAGAGGATTTCAGTGCAACTATTTGCCTGTTATGGTAAGTCTTAAACTTTAAATAAAATCCAAAACATCAATGCTCCATTAATGGAAAGAAAATATAATAATGAATACTTCAAATATGGATTTCCATTCACAGGAGATGAAGACTTTTCCGAACTATGTATTGTATTCCACTACGTATTGTTTCTGGAGAAATATTGTCTTACTTTGAGACAAAACATCCAGTGTATAAACAAAACAATATAAATTTCATTTAGAGACTATCAAGCGGCCCTAATGTGTTTTCAACAAGCAAATACAAAGACAATGCGGTTGAAGCATCATATCGCACATAATAAGTTATCATACTGCTAACAGCGGTAAAAATCGTACAATCGCTGAAAATTTGAAATATCTTTGTATTAGATGCTGTTCAATGTATGTTCGGTGAAGACTCTGCGGAAAATAAATAAATAATTAAAAATAAATAAATAAATAAAAATATTTCTTTCTGAAACAGTACAGTTTTTGGACGAATTAATGATATAAGTAGATTAATTTTGGCACAATTATTCAAACTGGTAAAGAAATCGTATGCTTTCTTTACCAGTTTGAATAATTGTGTCAAAATTAACCTAGTGCAATCACGTTTCCAGTGTTTACTGGACTTCCCATTATCTGCAATTTATTCTGTTGAGCTGATTTAGATATCAGACCAGATGCTATGATCAATAAGGTTAACTGGGTGAATTAGTTCTCCCATATTCATTCGGGATAGCTTAGTTGGTAGATTATTGGCAGCTTGAACCAAGAGATCCCTGGTTCGAATCCTAGCCCAGACTTTTTCCCCCAGTTGGGAAAATTACATCTCATAGGAATTAATGATATGTCTGACGATTTTGAATCTATAATAATTCAAAGAATAAAAAAAGTTTTCAATACAGGTGGATAACAGTACAAATGTGAGGGGGTTAGAATGACAGTGGAGTAAGACAAAAATTTGAAAAATCTAGGTAACCATTTTTTCGTATATTAATTTCTGTTCAGTGCGACAGTCAAATAAGTCATAGTTCATTTAGGGAGTCAGTAGAAGGCAAAACAAGTTGGACTACTCAGTGCAACGGCAATAAGATAAGGTTCACAAAATCCTTCATTTCTCAAATTACTAAATATATACTTACCCCACTGTTATTCTAACCTCCTCATATCTCCAATCTATCAATTTTGCTTGCTGTTGCTAGATATTTGAATGATGACGTGTTTGAAGAAAATCTGTTTCTGTACTACCATGCCATTCACAGTTATTTCTGTAAAAAAGAATTTGATTGGTCAATTGCTGTGGTTTTTGCGCATATAAAGGAAAATCCATGTCTGGATGTTATACAGACCTACACGGTCTCATCAAAGAAGTTACAACTCCATGTAGCTTGGAACCATTGCTGTATGCACAAACATTACCTACCAACCAAACCCTTGCTAGAGTCATTGATGGACATGCTCTATCAATCTGTTAAAGTTGTTAATTTTATCAAGGCCAATTCAACAAACTCCATGCTATTCAAATCTGTGTGTGAAGAGATGGACAGCCCCCATACTACATTGCTTTTGCACGCAGAAGTGAGGTTGCTTTCACGGGGAAATGTACTTGCAAAATTGTTTGAATTGAAGAATCAAGTTTCTGCTTTTTTAAGAACATCCTTTTGACTCCAACTTTCACGAAAGTGAATCGTTTCAAAAGCTTGCATACTTATCTCATATTTTTTTCACATATAAATAAAATTAATTTACGATTATAGTACAGTTCCATAACCATGTTTAAGTTTGCTGAAAAATCGAATCTAGATATTTGGTAGAAATTTGTTATTTGGTAATCTTATATAAAAAAATCCATTCAGGAGTTTTTGTTTCATTTTGTAGCCGAGTCGTTATTGAGACATTGTATCTGAAAACGAGCTAAAACGTTCAAAAAAGGAAAATGTAGTATGATGGTTATGGTTCACTTAAAAGGACTTAAAATGTCGTTCATACAATATTTTTTGAAGCAAAGTAGTGAAAATAACTACATTTCAAACCCATTTAATGATTTGTTCTTTTAACAAGCCGGAAATTTATCAGTTTCTAAAAAAGAAAAACGGATCGAATTTTCGACTGATTCTTCTTTACAATCTGATTCCAAAAAATGAAATATCATTGACATTTGGATAAGAGTAACCAAGAACTCAGTTATAAAGCAATGAAATCGTGTTACCTTTCACAAATACATCGCTTGTAGAAAGAACACTGACGTTTTATGCATATATATATATATATAAAGAACAAATATCGCAACAGGTTTGACGCTGCTCCTGACTTGAGATCATATCTCTCTTCGTTTGAACATGATTTCGTGAACTCAGCTCCATGTATCGAGATCATGGATCGCACGCCATTGAAAATATTTAAAACCATGTTGGACTACTTGTATATCATAATGCAAAATGTTTATAATCTTTCTTCGTAGGTTAGTTTAAAAAAAATAATAATGTCATATTGATTCCTTTTAATGTAAGCTAATATTGTAAAAAGTAAAATGAACTTTAAAATGCAAGATAAAAAACTAAAAGATTAGAAATGCAATGTAATTTGAGTTAATTTATTATTTAGCTATGATTAGAAGATAACCAATTTAAAAAAACACGCATGATTGCGTTAAGTGCGTGAGTGCGGACGTGTTTGCAACAAAAAGGGGGTTGTCTTAAATGAAAAGCCTAAACAAGGGGTACGTGAAAGAAATAAAGGTTGTGATCCGATGATCTAAATTATGAACATTCCTCTTGAAATTTCAAGTTTACTTCTCGGCCTTCCTCAGCCACACAGTTTCAAATCTTCATTAAAAGAAATAAAATTGCCCAATTTGCTACTTTGTTTTTGGTTATATGAATCTCCCCTCTTGCCCCCAATATTTCTGCTCCATCTCTTTGCTTCTCCTTAGAAAAGGTGATTACTTCTGGACAAAGCACAAAATTTCCTTTTTTTGCAGTTTTGTTGTTCTTACCACTTTGAGAATTGTTTGACTTTCATTTTCTTTTACGATTTCAGAAACACTTTTGAAAATTATAGATTTTCTCCTGAAAAATTGCTACATTTTTATTTCGAGAGTCATCCAGCAAGTATGTCGGCGCTGCACAATATCGAAATGCCTGCCTCTACAAGGGATATCATATAAAAGTTCTAAAATGTAGGTTTCTTTAATTGTTTAAATCATTTAGTGATAGAATTCTGATATAATATACAAGGGAAAAAAATGCTAGTTTTCGTTTTTATAATAGGTCATTATTGGGAATGCCTGTTTATTTGTTAGCAAACAATTCAATTTTGCGTCTTAATTTTCGCAAAACACAATGGCTCAAAATCCCTAATTGTTTACACTTTACTCATGATTTGTTTTGCAAAAATCTAGATTTACTGTAAGCCTTCAATGCTAAAGCTTGTAAAAAGAGATTGACAGTCTAAAAGCTTAATATAATCTAGCATTAGACTTTCCTAAAATTACTGACACTATATTAAGTTGTATTAAAATTTTATGCCATAGTACTTAAACTGTATAGAAATTTTGTTGTTTTCTTATCCAGTGATTATACTATATATCCAGTATTATACTGTTCGACTTTCTCTCGATGTGTCTAAAGAAATTCCAGCTAATGCCTAGTGGTTCATATATATTGGGTAAATCATATACAGTGAAACCTCCTACAACGGTCACTCTGAACAACGGTAACCTCCGAATACCGATCATTTTTTAGTGGTACCGAATCTCTTTCATAGAAATAATATTACACTAAACATCCAAACAACGAATTCCTAACAACGGTCACCTTATAACAGTTTTTTAATGTTATGCTTCAACTACAACGGAAACTGCAAAGAATGTAGAGGTAATTTAGTTAATAATAATAGAGGATGCTTAGTTGAATAATATTTTAAATAGAGCCGGAATAATCATGAAAGGCATACATGAATGTAGACAATGATTTGACAGTTTTTCTACTTTTTCTACTATAGAACAACTGACAGAAAGCAAGGTCAATGAGAATAAAAGTGATGACGAAAATGAAGCGGAAGGTAAAATGGAATTATCACAAATTTGCAGCATAAAATCATATTCTGATGTTCTTTCTAGCTTCAGAGAAATTAAAAATTTTGCAATCAATCAAAAAGATAACGAATTGTACAACAAATCTGTAGAAATAATCATGCATTTAGATAAAGAGACATGCTTTAAAAAACAAAGCAATTACGAATAAATAATTTCATGATTGTAAAATGTATTTTTTAACTGTATGTATGTATGTATATGTATTTTTTAACTGTAAAAATAAAATAATTTTAGTCAGTTATTTTGATTTTAATGTAATGTAATTTTAAGCTTTTAAAATGTGGAACCTCTGAATAACGGCAACCTCCGAAGTACAGTCACTTTATCATGCTCCCAGTGGTGGCCGCTTTTCAGAGGTTTTATTCTATCAGAGTATTTAACCCAACTTTCTAATCGAGTCCTCATACTAGTATGTTTCAAAGTTAAAGAAGCTATGTATGTGCTTGTGTAATTCTGAGTATCCATTTCAATAAAGAACATGTGAATTTAACAACAAAAATCAAATAATTCAGTGAATTGTTTAGCAGCATCATTTATAACTAAATTTAACGGATAGGGCACAGAAAGAAATCTTTACTATTTTCATTTAAAATGCATTTTAAACAACTCAGTGGGGTCTTTCTTATTATTTTTCTGTTGCAATAACATCGACCATAAATATTTTCTATTTTGAGGTCTAATTTTTCCATTTCATTAAAAATATGCTCAATTAATCTAGTTACCAGTAGCGTATTTAGACTAATAATTTCGACGGGGGGGGGGGGGGAGGAGGCTAAGACGAAATCGCAAAAGACTGGGAAATTTTGATTTTAAACAGGTGCTTGTCATAACATGTATCGCATTCTTTATATAATCAACGCTGCTAAGACGGTCCTGAAATTATCAGTATTAGACAGATTTTCGTCTTAACAGGTATAATTATACTACATTTCTTTCATCAGAACCATAAAACGTTTCCCTTTAAGTCACGGTTTCGTTATAGATGGAAGTTTTAGTGTAATTGCATTTTAATGTTTAATCGAGAACATGATTTTTCCTTTTAAGCCAGGTCGGTTTCAAACGAATTTTACCCATTAAATTTCTTATAATTTTGTTGGTCAGAAAGTTTCTTAAAAATGCAAAATTATGTTTAATAAATTTATATTTTAAATAGTTAAGAAAAAGCAAAATACCTTGAACCAACATACATTTAGTGTTGTTGACAATGTCTGTCTCACTGGGGAATTTTTTGGACTCCAAAGTCACATCCACTCTTGTCGCGACAGCTGACGGCTGTTTATGTTATTCATGAAGAAAGATCAATTACGCATTTGAAAATTAGCGTGTGTAAAATGGTTAAGTAAAAAATGTCACTGCCTGTTGGACTTTTATAACGTTTAGAAGAAAAGTTTTCTTTAACATGCTATACGAAAATCGTTTTTATAACAATTTAAATATATCATTTAAAAAGTATGCAGTTTTTACCATTAAATGCTTTACACATGGAATAATTTAATTATTTTTAAGTTTTCTTTTTTTTCCAAATATTCATACATAAATAAAATTTTTCAACTAAATATACAGCATTTGGGAACGTTATAAGAAAATGGTTTTAAATATATCATTTTAATTACGACATAAATTTCACTATTACAGAGCTATTACATGCTTTTCGCATATAATAGCTTAATTATTTTAAAGCTTTCTTTCTTTTTTAAAATTCCCACTTATATATATATATATATATATATTTGATTTGAAATGTTTTTGTTAATATGTGTTATTTGAGCTTTTTGAAATCTGAAAACAGTTGGTAAAAAAGGCTATTTCAAACTATAAATTAAATCTCTATTCAGATATTGAAACTTTGAATAAAAATAGGAAAACAACTTGAAAATTTTTTTAAATGATAAGCCATTGCATACTATAATCTAATCAAGTATGGGTGTCAGAAGATGGTTAAATTGCTATACGTACTTTTTAATCCTATAAAAAAATTTTTAACACAGCTACTTTGACCAATTCCAACATTAAATAGCACTTGCAATAATTCTTCGATTTAAAAACTGTCTGCTTCTGCATGTTTGCAATACATTTCTCCCTAAAAATACTAGTTTTCATGTTTTTATATGCAATATTTATTATATTTATTATGAGCTGAGAAAGTGAAACAGTCACAAATAATTTTATTATGGCAGAGGCGATAGCAGCATTAGTTTTTTTTAAGAATAGAGAGAAACATGCTAAAACCCAATGTTTCGGTCTATGTCTGCAAAACCATCTTCAGGGTTTTTTTTACCTTCTGTTCAGAGCTTAGTGTGGCTATACGAAGAAATCAGTTGTTTGAATGAACGAACACAGAAAAGTGCAAACACTAAAAACACGTTTGCATCAGAGAGGGTGGCACCATCTGCTAGCATAACATAACATCAATATTTAAGTCTGAAAGATAAAACTAAATTTAATTTTACAAATGCATTTCTCTTAAACTGTTAATACAAACGTTAGAAACTTGAAATGAGACATTATGATTGCAAATTTCATCTTTCCTTAAACTAATCTCTATTGTACATTGGGCACATTTTAAATGTATTTTTAAATTTAAATTTTGATTTTATACCTTTGTATACATATGAGAAAATATATGTGTTTTAAATATTAAATTTGACAGAGTAAGGCCAAGCTTTTATTGTACCAAAATTTCTTTTTAACAAACCTTAAGAACAATATATTTCATTTTAGAATAAGATCGGTACTTAATTACACTTCCTTCTAAAAAGATACGATGCACACCTTAAAAACAGGTTCAGACTTTTTTCAATAGTAAATAAAGCAAAATAAATATCTATCAATATGAATATAAAGAAAAACTTAAAATTATTTTTTGAATACAAGGATTTAAAAAAAAAATTCCCTCATATCTTTGAAATACCATTCATCTTTTGGTATTAAGTAACAAAGAAGGACCTAACATTTATTGCACAGTTAAAGCCAGGACAAGATTTGGCTCCAGCAGAGAGATTGCCAATTACACAGAATGATTAATATGTCAAATATATAAAATGAAATATGCAAAATAAATGCAGCAATACAAAATAAAATTTAAAAAACTATTATTTTATAAGCAGAACAACAGGGTATTAATACCTTTAAATACAGACAAACGAAGGTATTCAAACGGATGACAAATAATTTTAATAATTAAGAATACAAGTTACCCAAAGTGTTGGCATAAGAATTTATAGAATTCATGGTACAGTAGAACTCCAATTATCCGAACTCCGACTTTCCGAATCGCTGATTATCCGAATCGCTTTCAGAATTTCAGAAAAAAATTAGGACGGAAACGTACTGCGATTCGTAAAATAATAATTCTGTCTACGAGCGCTATTGTCCTTCCCTCCGCGAAGCTAGTGTAGGCGCAGTGCGAACATTATTGGGATAATGAGTCATCGTCTCATAGTGCAGTTCGATTATTGGCTGTCGTCCGTTGCCAGGTGGCCGGCCCAGCCCACCTGTCACTGTTCGTTCTGATTAGTCAGTCAGTGTGACGTGATTTACTAGTAGCTAGTTGAAAACTTGACCTGCTACTGTGACGGTAGGTACTCTTTCGCGTCGTCGGTGCGTTGTTTTGTTTGTGAGTGCGTTTCGTCGGTCACCATGGCTTCTAAAAGAAAACCTGTTGTGTTATCATTAGCGGATAAACTAAACATTATAGAGCAATCAGATGAAAGAGTTATGGGTAAACAGTTGGCTGAGATGTACGGTGTTGGACAATCAACGATTTCAGACATTAAAAGGAGCAAACCTACACTTTTAAACTTCGTGTCAGTGGTTCAAAACGAAGATGGAAGTTCTTCAAGAAAATCAATGAAGGCAGCAACAAACAAAGATTTAGAAGATGCCGTTTTCAAGGGGGTTTTGCAGCAACGTTCTATGGGAAACCCAATTTCGGGTGCGATTCTTTATGAAAAAGCTACGATCTTAGCTCAGAAGCTTGGTTTTTCTTTTAAAATAGTTTTTTTTCTCCCATTTTCAACATACATACAGTAATTAATTAAAATAGACCCTTTTTTCCGGAAAAAATCCAGTTATCCGAATTTTTGATTATCCGAATGGGGTCCGGTCCCAATTGATTCGGATAATTGGAGTTCTACTGTAGTTGCAATTAACGATGAGTATGTATATACAAATGTCATATCTATGAGGTAAAGAAAGGTTTTTTTCTTAAACATTAATTATATTACAAAGCTCATACATTTGCATCTAAAGTATGAAATACAAGATCTTTTTCCAAAGAATTCTACTTCTTTATAATCCATCATATTGCATATAAGTACAAGGTTACCAACTTTAAAAAGGAAAATTAAGTATGTTGTTCAGTATTTATCTTTCCTTCTTAAACTCCCATTCATGACCAATGGATGGAAGGTTAAAAAAGATACATATTTCATATCACTAATTCAATACAAATCTGCAGAGTAGCTATTATTGCATTGCATATCATTTTTTGAATATTTAAACATTAGCATAATTGCTCGAATATAAATGTTGCCACAACATGAAAATAAGGAACTTTAAATTTAACCACACATTTTAGTAGTGATCAGATCATAATAAAATCAGCCTGACGAGAAAAGAAAACTTAAAACACTTACAAAAGAAACTTCTACTTACATTTTAAAACCTCATCCGACTTATTACTGTATGAAATAACAATCAATGTGTCAAATACATAGGCAATTTCTTCAATATTCACAAATTCAATATATATGTCGTAGATTAATTGAGAAATCAGGATCTTTGTAAAAAGCCGGGCTAATTGGAGAATCATCTTTTCGAATCAGCCTTATATTTTTAAAGTGTCTAGAGAGCATTAGGCTAATTGAAAAATGACCAGTTATTTGTCCAAATATTGTGTTGTACCCGACCTGAACTTGGAAACTCCATTTTAAGTCAATCTGAAAAAGAAAGGTTCCATCGAACTGCAACCTGATCCAAGCAAGAAAAAATAATTTCTGTTAGTTAACCTAACTGAAACCTGAAAATTCCATTTGAAGTCAACCTGAAAATGACTTTGAAATGGATTTTTCAATTTTGGTTCGGATACAACCGCACCTGCACAGGATTCTACTCTTGAATCAGTTCATTATTAGGATGTT
This sequence comes from Maratus michaelseni, assembly GCA_963931845.1. Taxonomy (NCBI): domain Eukaryota; kingdom Metazoa; phylum Arthropoda; class Arachnida; order Araneae; family Salticidae; genus Maratus; species Maratus michaelseni. The sequence continues at coordinate 290,298,752 of OZ007598.1, read as the reverse complement.
ACTATTATTCAGCGATAAAAGTTTACAAATAGGTATTGAAAAAGTGTTCACTAAAAAGAGATGTTTGCTATTGCTGAATGCCCATTATGTATGTTTTATTTGACCAGGGGCATTCAAAATGTAAGTTACACTAGAAATATGTAGGCAAAAAACACTTTATTGAGAAGTGCACACAGGGCCTGATTAACGCACAGCCCAACTAGGCCTCAGCCTTGGGCCCACTGCTGATGGGGGACGCAAAATGAGTAAAATAATTTAGAAAAAGTTACTTAAAAATGAAGTTTTCTGCAATTATTTTCTTAAAAACAGAACAAAAAGATTTTGTTTAACTTGTCAATTGCATCATAATATCTAATAGTAATCCTCGAAAAAATTCTAGCTACTATTTTAATTTGAGGGGGCCTCAAAAAGTTGCTGAGCCTTAGGCCCCAGACGACTTTAATCGGGCTCTGAGTGCACATCAGTATAATATGACACACATTCACCACACAATCTCCAGTCTCTACAGACATATGTCTGAATGTTTCACTAATCATTATAATACCCTGATGATAGAAAATTGCTCCTTGGTCCTGGAGCCAGCGTAGAACACTTGTCTGAACCTTGTCAAAGTTAGAAAATTGTCTTCCACCCAAATGTTCTTTGAGTTTGCCAAACACATAAAAGTTACCAGATCAGGACTGTACAGTGGATGCTGCCAGACCTCCCATCCAAAACTGTGAATCAAATCCTATGTTGTGCATGCCTTGTGAGGTTTTGCATTATCACACAAGAGCACAATACGTTTGCTTAACATTCCATGTCTCCATTCTCGTGAAATTTTGCCCACAAAAAACATACTGTTCTGCATACTTCAACATCAGAATAAGTTTCCAGATGATGCACTATTTTTGTCTCATACTACGCAGGAACAATCGCCATTATCTAAATGAAATTGCTATCATTGGTAGTTGTGAAGTCAATTATCGACTGTGCAAGCTTCACTGTTATTTTGCAATGCTACTGTCTGTGTGGGAACAAGTGTAACTTAATTTTTGAATGTCCATCACTTACAATTTTTACCTGAAAAAATACTTGAGCTTTCTTTTAAAAATTTGAGACAACTTGACCACATTTGGCAAGCATCAAAACCAAACCCGAAACTGACCTGAACTCAAGAAACTATGAAAGTGAATACTACAAAGTAGTGCAAAAAAAGGAGAAGTCAACCGAACTGAAACGATAAAATGTAGTTCTGAACCGAGCCATGGTTTGGGTCAGATTTGGGAGAAATCAGGTTACCCGACATAATACAGGACTCTAATCCAGACTACATCCAAGGTAGTGAATAATTATGCATAATCTTAATATAAATAAATAGGAGCAGGAACTTAAAAAGCTTATAAAAAATGTATTAGAAAACTGTTTTATTGATATATTTCATTTATGCAATTGAGAGACTAAAGGTTCGTGAGAACTTCATTTTTATTTTAAGGGTATATTTTTCAAAAACTACCCATGCAGAATATCAATAAAATCTGTAGATGAGCCAGGTTTTTACTGATTTGTCAGCATTATGTAGAAAAGAAGAAATTCTGAGTAAAAATAAATATAAAACTTTATAAGAAAAAGTGCTATTTCAATATCTGCAGATAAAAAGATTTTTAATTCCTTCCTAGCATTATGCAAAGATGGGTCGCTAAAAGAAAATTATTATAAAATATATATGTAAATTTCAGCAATAATGAAATCTGCAGATGAGGCAGTATTTTAATGTTTAACTAGCATCATGAAATAATAATAAATATTAAGTAAATTAAAAAAATAATAATTTCCAACATCATTCCCATCATCAGAGACAACAGATTGCTATTGAAAATAATTAAAAAACATATATAAAAAATTGCTCTATCGATGAAATCTGCACATGAGTTACATATGTTTTATAATTATTATTATTCAGCAACCCATCTTCTCCACACAAGTCTGGGAAAACTTTAAAAATCTTCTCGTAGGAAGATTTCATAATTTAAAAAATTTTGTTATATTTTGTTATAATTATTTTGATTAGAAACCTATTTTTCTACATAAGGTTGAGAAAACTGAAAAACTACCTTATCTGCAGATTGTATTGATGCTTCTGCATGGAGCAGTTGTGAAAAACATAACCTTTAAATAAAAATGAAGTTTTTAATAGCCTTAAACACTGAGTCGCATAAATGAAATCTGTCAATAAGACAGTTTTCTTATATATATTTTATAAGCATTATAATCAAATAAATTTTTCTGGCTTGGATCAGGTTGCGGTTCACTGGAATTTGTCTTTATCAGGTTCAGGTTCACTTCAAATGGAATTTTAAAGGTTCGGGTAAGATAAAACTCGAAATTTTCGACAAACAACTGCTCATTTTTCTAATTAGCCTTAAACTGAATAGACTCATTGCAATAAGTCTGGAAAAATCTGGCTGAATGGGAAACAAGTGGCCAATGCCTAGTTTAATTGATTACTTTAACACTATCTATGCTCTCATCAATAAGCCTACAAAAATATCAGACTGATTAGGAATTAATTCGCCATATATCAATTAGCCAAACACTCTGATGATCTTTGCAATAAGCCTGTGCAATATCATTCTGATTAGAAAAAGGGAGAGGATTCTCCAATTAGCACGCCTCTTTGCAGAGCCAGATTACTCAATTAGCCTATGACATACACATTCTAAATTTAATATATACTAAAAAAATAAAATACAAAATACATGAAATACCATTATAAAGATTAAAAATGAGAATTTTTTTTCATTGACCACCATAAGCTGTTTATAAAGTTTGGCAAGAAATCACACTATTTTTTATTAATGTGTGATGATTAATGTAATGATTAATGTGTCAAGGCCTTAATAAAAAAAGAGTACCGAAGTTAGTTAATAGCAAAGCTTATATTATGAGAGCATAAATGTGTACTTAGTTTATTACCTTTTTGTGAAAAATTTTATTGCATGTCTCACAAACAAAACGTTTCTCATCAGTATGGATTAAGAGATGACGTTTCAAATTACTCTTTTAAGAGAAATTTTTTCCATATCTCACAAACAAGTGGTTTATTAAAAGTATGAATTAACAGATGCCTGTAGAATATAGTCTTTTGTAAGAATTTCTTGTTGCATATCTCACACACATAGTTTCTCTCCAGTATGAATTAACAGTCGAATGTTCAAATGATTGTCATAAAATTTCAAATTGCATACCTCACACAAAAGGTTTCTCATCACTATGAACTAACATATGTTTATTTAAAGATCTCTTTCGAGAGAATTTCTGTTTGCATATCTCACATACAAATGGCTTCTCACCAGTATGAATTAACAAATGTCCGTTTAACTCACTCTTTCGAGAGAATTTCTTATTGCATATCTCACATACAAATGGTTTCTCACCAGTATGAAATAACAGATGATTATTTAAAGATGTCTTTCGAGAAAATTTCTTATTGCATATGTCACATACAAATGGTTTCTCACCAGTATGAACTAAAAGATGTGATTTTAAACACATCTTTTGAGAGAATTTCTTGTTGCATATCTCACATACAAATGTTTTCTCACCAGTATGAACTAACAAATGTGTTTTCAAATTACTCTTTTGAGAGAAATTTTTATTGCATATCCCACATACAAATGCTTTCTCACATGCAAAGGGCTTCTCACCTGTATGAACTAACAAATGTGTTCTTAATGCACTCTTTCGACGGAAGTTTTTGTTGCATATCTCACATTGAAATGGTTTTTCACCAGTATGAATTAACCAATGTGTTTTCAAATTACTCTTGTATGAAAACTTTTTTTTGCATATCTTACATACAAAGGGTTTCTCACCAGTATGAACTATCAAATGTTTGTTGAAACTATTCCTTCGAGAGAATTTCTTGTTGCATATCTCACAAACAAAAGATTTTCTTTGATGTGAGTCAGAACGCGCTTCTCCAGAATGTTCTTGTAAAGCAACGTTTTGTTCCATACTTTACACTTTAAATTATTTTGTCTGCTTTGAGTGATATAATGGATATCCAAGTGAACTTTTCTGTTGAAGTGCTTTTATAGATATATGCATCTGCAATAAATAAACTTGTTAATCTGTCATATTTTACAATTCATTAAAAACATATTTCAGACAAAAAGAGCTTCTGAAGAGATATTAAAATGAATGCATAAAATTGAATTTAACTCATTTTCTAACCTAGCATTAAAAACTATATTCATTTCCTAAAACTATGAAAACATATCTGCTACTGCAAATGCAACAAAAGAATTATTGCTGCTGCAACCCAGTGTTGCCAGAGTGGGGACTTTTTTAATTCAGATTGTTTGATTGTCACTGCTTTTTTGAAATAGAAATATTTGGCCTATTTAAAAGTAGATTAAAAATTCTGAAAAATAAAGCGAATTATACTATTTAAAAAAGTGGTGACAGTCAAATAATCTGAATTAAAAAATCCCCAATCTGGCAACACTGTAGCAGCCTCTGATGAAACAAATGTGCAGAAACATTGTAGCCAAAATAGATGTATGCTTACTTAAAAAAGGTGGGGTGATATTCATTTGTATACAATGTAGAACATTTTTTTCAAGAATAATCCATTTTTTCTACAATTTAAGCTACCATTCAAATTTGACAATTTTTGTACTTTTATTATAAAATCGAACATTATTATCTAACATAGATCATTAGAATGCAGTTTGGTTTACTCAAACTAAAGTCAATATATGTTTGTACTTCAGCATTACTATGAGAATTTTTAACTGCAAACAAGAAAATTTTTATTGCATGTCATTTAGCCACTCCATTTTGTAAAAATAAATAAACTAAAGTAGAAAATCTGTCAACAGAAAGAGTTTTACCGGAAAATATGCATTTGATAAGATATATCTGTAACTTTTGTGTGCATAACAGATCTGTTCTTCATAAGAAATTTATGTAAAATAAAATAGCAAAATTGTCGTAAAGTGTCTGATTTTATAACCACTTTTGGGTTAAATATAGCAATGAAAAAGGTAAGATAGAAATGAAGCATTCTAAGTTGCTATTATCAACATTTTAAATTTGTTATTAACTTAGAAAAATGATCTAAAAACTTTATTTCCCATTTTAATCACGATTGGATTAAAGCATGACACAATAGTTCTGGGGTATCCATACTTTAAGAGACCAAAATTTATTCTGTATTTTTTTAAATGACCTTATTTTTAATCAGTTTTTGGTCCTGCAATGATTATACATAATATTTTAGACTTTTAGAGTAGGATAAGGTTAAAAACAAAAGATACAGATATTTATATAAATATGAATTTTATATATTCTTATATGCATATCAAACTTTATCAAATAGAAAAATGTTATTTAACTGAAAACAAGCAATAAAAAAACAAACTGAACGATCATCAGAAAAAAGGGTTTTATTCTTTTGATAATTTCTATGTTATGATAGTTTTTTAGTTAAAGTAAATATATTCTACCCGAATTATGCTACTATTAGTTAAATTTTCAATTTGTGATAATTTTGTAATACTGATGCTTTTTTGATTTAGCAGATACATTCTATTTCAATTACACTATACTTTGGAACAGAGCAATCCTTATTAGAGATTTTAAACAAATCTATAACAAAGAAATATATAAATTTATCTTAACTATTAAAAGGGAATACCAATATTCCACAATCATATGTGACTTGTGATACAGAATCATAAAATAATCATTTTACATATTTATTTGAATAAATGAACCACACAGTGGTTGCAAAGACATTTTTGCGTTAAAATTTCCTAATACTGTATTCACAAAAATTTCTTAAACGATATAAGAAAAAAATAACTTGAATTTTCATCTGTTTACTTTTCTCTTCTTTTGTTGTTAGTTGTAAATATAGATGAAGAAATAAGCATAAATATAAATAAGGAAAGAAATAAAATTTTTGTATGGAATCTACCAAATCAATTTTAGAAAACACTTTCCATTCTTCTTGTTCAAAAATTGTGAATTTCAAGGAAGTTAGCTCCTTAAATATTCGTATTATTTAAAAATCTCTTAATATAGGGATAAATCATCAATCAATTTCTTTGAATTATCGCACCTTCGCATGAAAAGGCTCCTTTCAACATGTGATGTAACAGAAACATGTTTCTTTTTTGGGATGATTCATTAAATATGTCACAGAAATTTTGTAGTTTTTTACTCCTCCCAACCCTAATGTCACAAGTTATCACTCCCTTGCCTCCCCTGAAGATCTGTCATTGACTTTTGGTAAGTAATTTATAGGATTATTTATTATTAAAAATAAAAAGGAAACTGTCCAATTAAACTGAGGGCATTAAGCTCACAGGGTATTCACACTAATTGTATATTATACTTTTATTTCAAAGAATTTGAAATAAGATCCTTGAAGAATAAAAAAATCGACAATATATTAAAAGGGGATCATCCCCCCCTGTTCCCTCTTATAATTAATCAATGAACCCCAAAACTATTCAGGGAAGCACCTTATTACAATGAACATATATACAAAATTTGAAGCAAATTGGATAATTTTGCATGAAAAATCTAAATTATCTAAATTAAGAGGGTATTAGCCTCCTATACTCACATTTTATACTTAACCAACGAACCCGCAAAACTAATCAGGGAAGCACCTTACCACAATGAAGCTATATACAAAATTTGAAGAAAATCAGATTATTTTGCATGAAAAACCTATTTATCTAAATAAAGAGGGCTTTAGCCTCCTTTCCCCCTTTATACTGAACCAATGAACCACCAAAACTAATCAGGGAAGCGCTTTATCACATTGAACCTATATACAAAATTTGAAGAAAATCAGATTATTTCTATCAAGAGTTATCGCGATGCATACATACATACGTACGTACATTCAGAACCGGCAGGCACATTAGCTCTCGGACTTTGATAGCCTGTGAGCTAAAAAGTAATAAATACAGAAGAAATTATTTAATACAATATAAAGAGTTTTCAAGACTTTAAAACTTTGGGAACTGAAACTCCGTGAGCTGAAAGCAAGGCAAAGGGGGTTTTTTTGGAGAGGGGGAATGGATAGGTTTGATTATTTATTGTTAAACAGAATAGAGTGCTGCACATGTCAAGTGGTTGTACAGTGTCTTGAGCCTGGATAGTCAGATAAAAGATGATTAAAGAGAAGATTAAAGTAAACAGTGAGAAAAAATTTGTACATTCTCGTATGTCTGAATGATCCACGAATGTCCAATTCGCAGACAAGTCAAGAGAACGCCAGTTTTCATTGGATAACTCAGAGTCCAGGTCATGATTGTCGATTTAATATAATGTTGTTTGTTATAGTATTCTAAATCCTAATTTTCCTGCCACATATTCAGAATACAATGTTTTATTAGGTTTTCAACATCTGCGAATGGGATCTGATGATGCAATCGAGTAAGAGCATGATTTACCACCTCATATGCTCTCTCATTTCTATGAATGTCAATATGTCCCAGCATTCAGCAAAATAATATATTATAATCACACCTTGTCAGTTCATTATAAAGACTCAAAACTTGGGATAGAAGGCTATAAATGATGCTTTTAAATGATTTTATGGCATCATCAGAACTACTTGAGTCTGTATAAATTATAAAAGATATTCAAATTAATCGATCATGAGTCATGTTCAACATGGATCTCTCTGTGGCAATCAGTTCAGCCGCAAACACTGAAATAGATGAGTGCATACGATAAATAAAACAACTGTTATTTCTTTGCTGTTTGACAGCCATTACTCCACCATGGCTTACTGTGATGATGTTTTTGGTTGCTTAGATGATGGAGGTTTTCATGCTTAGATGATGTTTTTGGATTGATAGCAACAGCAGTAGTAATAATACAGTGAGTTACATTATCTAGTACATTGTCCATATTTTCTTCTATCATACTATTAGTAATGTTTAAAATGCTGTGAAAGATGGCCACTTGGCTCTGTATGTCAAACACATAGTGTTTGGGATAGTTATTAGAATCTCCATCAGAATTAGTCTGGGAAATAAGTCAGAATGTGATCTATGTGGTCTATGAATGCTATGTAGGTCACTTCAGACTCAGAAGTTCCGAAAAGGATAGATTGAAGTTACTGAGCAGCATATTCAAAGATATATTGCATGCTATTTCGGGTTCGCTCATGAAAATAAGTGTGATCACTGAGCTGGCAGAAGACACTGTCAAAAATAAAATTTCTATCACTTGACCATGTGGATTAGAATTATGATTTTCCAAGATTTGGCCGTGTGCACTGAAATCTTCAACAGTTATGCATAGTGTAGGGATTTGGAGAAACAGTTTATCCAGATTATTTGGCTGAACAATCTGATTTAGTGGTAAATATATGAAACAGATAATGATGAGATCTTTGATATGTACACAGACTTCAACAACTTGTAACTTTGTATTTAAAGGACATGAGTCACAGGCATACTGCATGTAATACAAATGGATACACCACCAATGGCTCTTCTGTGACCTGTAGAGTCATTTCTATAAGTTACATAAGAGTTTAATTTAGATTTGTCACTTGGTTTCAGATGGCTTCTTTGTAAAGCTAAACACAGTCATTAGAAATTATGGAGAAAATTACAGATTTTGTCATATTTATTATTTGTAGCCACAGCAGCTCCATGAAATAATATTAATTATATTTTCAATGTGTGTACTACCTATATCATTGTGTTTAAAGGTAGTGCACATGCTATCTCCAGTTTTCTGAGATAAATCAGAAGAAGACTTTCAAAATATGGTGTATTTATCTTCAGCAGGCACAGTGTTTGTGCAACTGATTGGTCAGTTGATTTCAAATTTGAAGTACTTTTAGATGTTGGGAATTCATTGTTTCAGATTTTTTTGGGGGGAGTGGGGGAATTTTCTGATGTCACATTAGATTTAATTGTTGAAAGGCTATTTTTCCAACATCAAGTCTGCAGGTTTTTTCAGAAGGATAGTACTATTTTAAGAGTTTCTTTTAAGGAATGGATGTTTGGGGAAAATAGTGGTGGCTTTAAAAGGACGGTCTGTGATGTTTTAGGATAAACATATAGTTATGATTTAGGGGGAACAGATTGTGTTGATCTGGATGTCAGACAGGAGGTAATAAACATTTTGTCTTCTTTTGTAGTGATTGACAATTGTTTTCAGTAGGGAATTCAGTTGAATTGCTGTTGTTTGGTAAGTTTTATGAAGTAGTTCTTTTTCTAATCTTCACAAGATTTTTAATAAGATGGGTGCTGTTTTTTGCAATTTACAGAAAATGCTGGCCTACTGCAGTGTATACCTGCATAGACCACCGCACTGCATCGACCCAGGTGACCCCTAGACATGATGTTTTAAATGCCCAAAGCAGTGACATCTAAAACAAAAAGTGGGTTTAGAATGGGTCTGATAGAGCATGATAAATATACAGCTTTTATTGAATTTATATTGAACAAATTACATGCACCTATTACAAGCTTAATAGGTATTTCGTATTTGACTACAAGGTAGTTGTTTATCCCCATGATCGATAGTCAGTTTTTTAGCTTTAATAGTATTCTTTTAGATTACCCACTATTTTTTCTTCAATAACATGCACGATATCTGATTTCGAGATAACTCTATGAGATACATTTAGACTTCTATGTCAAGTCATAAAGACATCAATGTTTATGAAATGAGCACATTTTTTAAGTGAACTGCTTGTTTAATATGATTTGCGTCAATTAAAATTTCACCAGACTGAGGCATTTTTATTGATTTTTGTTCATCAACCAAAGTTTAAAAAGAATTATGAATCAAGAAGGCAGATGTCTGGTCAAAACTAGTTTTAAAGCACTTAACAGTGAAAACCCTTTTTCCTGCTTTGCAAGATATATTTGGACTACAGCAGCATTTTTGAAAGAAAATACTTTAGTTGTATCAGCCCAAAATTTTATTTGAGTCTGATTAATATTATCTTTCTGGCTTAAGTCGGATACAATAGGCTTTTCTTTTTCTTTGGGTTATTCTAAGGCTTTACAGACTCAAAATAATTGCTGATTGAAAAAGTAGCAAGCAGAAACAGAAACCTCGTCCGAAAGCATAATTTAATTCTCTATAATTTTTGCCATATTAAGGTTAGCTGGGAAGGAACTGAAAAATGCATCTTTTTATGCAATTAAATGTGCACAATTTAGTTTACTACTTTTTTTAATAAAAACATATTTTAAGTTTGTGAGAAGTATTTATATTAAGATTTGGCACTTTACTTTTATTGACATTCTGGTTTACATATTTCTGTAACATGTTGAAAACACATGGTAGAGATAAACTTTGGCCTGGCTCCTTTCTGGGTAGAAAAACACAGTATGTTTTGCTATATTTAAGTAGAGGAACTTCTTATGAACAGATTAATGCAAAAAGATAAGAATTATGTTATTTCTATTTTTATATTATTTTTAGGTGGGGGAAAAGTGGTGGTATAGTTAGGCTTAGTTCAATGCTGAATGATAATTTCATTTCAACTGTAGATATGCTTAATTTAAAAAATGGACTAGAAGTTTTATTTTATTTATAAACTTATAACCTTAATAATTTAATATCATATCAGAAATAAATGAAAAGTTGAATGAAATAAAATATAATTCTAAAATGAGTATGTGCTCATTTATCGGCAAGTTCTTGAAAAAAAATTGATGATCTCTAATACATAAAATATTTTACAAAATGAAAAATAGGAAAATATGATATTTTCCCAGAATTAGACATTGACTATGTGGCAGTTAGAAATAGTCCACATTTCTGAAGAATCGTTACTAAAGATTTTTTAAATAGGACAGGGGAAAAACTAATTAGAGTTTTAAAGACTTTAAATTTTGTGTGTTTGATAAGTGAAGGGTAGGGAGAATTTTGAAGAATGATTATTTACTGTTACAATAAAACAACAAATAGATTAAAAACAGTAACAAAAATCAATTTGAACGATTTTCAACTTTGTGTATTGTATGAGGAAAAGGTTCAAGCATATTTTCTAATGGTGTATGTAATTACATAAAACAAAAATCTGCCGAAACATAATAGATATTCACCTTTGATTATAAAATAATAGGACAGAAAAATTAAGGACTTTCAAGGACCAAAATGCACTTTTGAAAGAGTTGAGGATTTTCAAGGACAGCGCGAACCCAGTTCTTTTGCACTATTACTTCTGAAACTATTTAGGATTTGTACCTGGAATAAATAATAAAGGAAAAATAGGTAGGGATGGAAAAGTTGAGTTCAGTTAAGCAGATATCAGCTAATAAAGCATTTAAGAATGTCGTGGATATTTTGTGCCATGTAAAATGGTTCTGCTCTTTTTAAATGCTTTCTGTTCTACCATGCATTTTTCCCATTTATTTAATTTGTCATGGTGTTTTGTATCATTTGTGATTTTACATTTTTTATCATTTTAAGGATTCGAAAAGTAAACTAATGTATGAAAAATTCATGAACTTATACAAGACCTATCGAATTTTGATTATGTGCCACAAACCACTAATAATGGTATAGAAAAGGAAGCAGATGATAGATACTGCCAGAGGTTCTAGTGACCATTCAGCTCCATCCTCTATCTTAATTAAAAATGAGAATGAAAAAACTCTTATAAATTTCAATTTTGATGTTTCTAATGCTAAAACAGGATGTAGTGGAGGTTTGAAAATTAAAGTGAGAAACAACATTATTCTAGCAACTGTTGTGAAGAAATTTCAATTCATGGAACTGTGTGGAAAGTAAAAAAATTACCAAATACCTCTGCTAAATGAGTGCTACAAAATATCTTGCAACAAAACTCTTAACTGACATCCTATGTTAAATGTCGTGATTGGAAAATTAAACCACTTAGTATAGTGCATGGGAACAAAGACACTGGAGATGAACGAAAAAATAAAATAAAAATTATAAAGTGACTGTTCTCATGGCAAAAGGGGTTTTTTTAAGGGGGCAGTTAACTTAAGGGAACAGTTTACCCCAAAACTGATCAAAAAATCGATTTTTGTTTTAAAATATTAAATGAAAGCCTGTTTAATTCTGAATATTTTGACGCTTTATTTTAACCCATACGGTAATTATATCGCGCAATATCGTAAATTTTGTTAAGACACCCAGCACAATTTCCCACACAAATGAAAACTTTAAACGGCTTTTTCTCCAATGTTTATATTTCCTTCATTTTCATGTTTTAAGAATGCTAAGGCTTTTTTTGTAGTTGAGATAGAGATTTAAAATTTTTTGTACATGCTCTTTATTATATATGAGACAAATGTGCGCATGAAATTAGCCTTCAGATTTTTATTCTTTTTTTTAATAAAAGTATATGAAAATATGTTAGATTTCAACGTTTTACACTCGATATACCAGTAAAAAAAATTAAATGTATTATTAGATGTATCTAAAAACCCATGCGAACAATTGTGTAATACACATTAGAATATCCAATAAAAAAATTGGGCAAAAATATTAATATTTAAAAAAGTAGAAAATATTTTAAAAAGTTCACATTTTTTTAAACTTTTAAATTAAATATGCAGTTAATTTTTTTTTATTTTCTTAAAAGCTACTTTTATTTGAGCATTGAAATGCATTGGGTTTAGAATTTGAGACATATTTTTTAAAATAAAGAAAATTGTTGAAAAGGTAAACTGCCCCCTCAAACTTCAAACAATTCAGAAAATATCTTATTAGAAAAACTCAAAGCACTGATTTATTTGTGGTGTGCTAGGGATACATTAGCTGCATGTTCTTAATTTGGCAACTTTTATACCCTAAAAAGATTCGTCTAAAATATTGAACAATAATTTTTCCGTTTTTCACTCGTGTATATTTTGAGAGTTATTCGAGCATTTACAGAAAGTGCAATGGTAACGATTATCACTGCCTATTATTCGATTACAACGACATCTACGATGATCCGAAGAAAATGTTAAATACAAAAGTTATGTATTTTTCCCATAGAATCCGAATCTGCAATAAAAAAGGAGGGTTATGATTTAAGATTTCAAAGTTGCCCCCTTTTTTCCTCAGGGGGACAGAGTTGGGGAGGCAAGTTTGATATCCCTAAACAGACTTTTCAAAAACTGTTAAACATGCAGTTTTTCGTTTTTCAATCCGATGCATATTTTTACAGTTATTCGACCATTTCCAGACTTTTCAATGGAAACGATTCTCACTCCAATGTACTCGATTACAGCACCATCTACTATTTTCCGAAGAAGATGTTCAATACAAAAGTTACGTATTTTTCCCAGTAGAATGCGAATCTGTAATAAAAAAGTGGGGTTATTATTTAAGATTTCAAAGTTGCCCCCCCCCCCTTTCACACAGGTAGGCAGAGTTGGGAGCAACTTTGATATCCCAAAATAGATTTTTCAAAAATATTGAACAGACATTTTCCAGTTTTTCAATCTGTTGTATATTTCTCATTTCTCTAGTTATTTGACCGTTTCCAGACTTTTCGGACACCCTGTATATATATGTATATACAGGGGTCGGAAGTAGCGCACTACAAGTAGCAAAACTACAGTAGTTGCTACTTTTACAGTAGTTTGTAGTGTAGTGAGTAGAGCAATATGAAAAATCAGTAGTTTGTAGCGAGAACCAACGCTACTTTTATCGCTACTTCAAGAAAAAAAAGACATTCTGCAAATTACGAGGCTAAAACTGGCTTCTTTTGTGAAAAATTTGTTCTGCTCAATAATGCGCTTAACAATGTGCGAATCTCAGCTGCAGTGTATAGCAACACATTTTATGAAATCAGATTTTTCACAATTGACACTTTGCAGCTAATATCAAATACTAATCCACCAAAGGAATTAAATTTCTTGCTAGCAACACTTACCTATTTACTTGTTATTAGATTTTCCTGATTTAACGCCAAGTTTCTTATTAATCATGATTTATTTTTTTTTTACATTTAGAGTTGTCTCTGTGTAATTATCTAGATTATAATATCTCTCTCAATTTTGCCATGAAATTTCTAATGTATGTATAAACTAACATTTCGGAGAAGACAAAATATTTCTTGTATTTTATGTTTTATAATTTTTTAATGCGCTCAGTTATGTCACATTTATTTAATTGTATCTCGGCAGATGCAATATAACGAGGGGTCACTTTATGACTATCTAATCCAGGTTTTCAATTTCTAGTATGTAAATTGAACACTTTGAAAAAAGCTGGAAGTAGCGAAGTAGTTACTACTTTTGAAAAGTAGTTTGTAGTCTCTACTTTTTAAAACAAGTAGTTGTAGCTGTAATTAACTACATTTTCGATAAAGTAGTTGTAGTTCGCTACAATAGAAAAGTATTTTTTCCGACCTCTGTGTATATATATATATATATATATATATATATATATTAAAATATACACAAATATATAACGTACATACATATATAAAAAGTTAAAATCCCCAAAACATTTTTTCTAGCACGCAAAAAACCAATACTAAAAACTAATTTACCAGTCATAATGATCTTTGGCCATAAATTTTAATCAGCTCTCATCAACATGACAGTTATTATATGAACCAAGAATGTAATCAAAGTAGATATGAGAGGTCATAGATCAGAGATATATCAGAATTGCATTATAATATTTTGTAACATAAACAAACAGAGTTGCTCTTGTGCTGCATGATTATTTAGGAAACAAATTATAAACAATATATTATTATTGAAGTTCAAAATTACTTTTAGATCATAAATTTTAATAAATTATCCCCAAAATGACAGTTATTGCATTCAGATCAATAAATCTAAGTAAATAATTATGTTTAGAATATAAATTCAAATTATTGTCAAAATAAAAAAATTGGTGAGCATATTTTAGGTTGTAAATCCAAATTAACTTTTGTCTGTTTGACAGTTATTAATATGATTGGTTCATAAATAACCAGTAAAATTAAAATTAAAAATGACTGTTGTTGATGCAATGGACAAGACCTATTGCATCATAAGACCACATTAATCAAGCCTTCTACCCAATTAAAAGTAAGTTCACGCCTATATTTGATTAGTTCGCCATCTGCTGGAGAATATGAGAAATACCAAACAAAATCAAAGAGCAGGGTTTTTTCAGGTGCTTTTGGAGCCTTATCTCCATTTACAAACTACTACCAGAATTTAAGGCCGCTCGGCCATTCTGAAAATATCTAAATTAACTGGCTAGGCTCAATGCCCTAAATCATGAGCCTTTAACATCCCTAGACTCTCAAACTCCTGGGTCTTACTTGAAAAAGAAAATTGTAATAAAAAGGAAATAAAGTCAGATTCCAGGAAAAAACTTAGTTGTTATTAAGCCACGACTACACCAAGAGATAAAAAACCTGAAGTAGTCAGGCTTTTGAATATATTTCATGAAAACAAAAAATAGATGCAAGGGCTGATTCATTACACACACACACACACACACACACACATATATATATATATATATATATATATATACCGTAAAATCTGATTGCAAACCCCACCTTTTCCAAAATCAAAAAGGGTTAAATATGGGAGGTGGGCTAATAATTGAGATTAAAAAAAATCATTTAAAAACCCGTTTTATCATTAATTTAGAAATAAAAAGGGGTGAGAATCTTCTGTATTTCAGCAATTTTCACTCAAAAATAAATAAATAAAATCTAAATCATTCCCCTAAAATGTAGCCCCCTCCCCCCAAAAATTTTTAAATCTTTAAAACTCTTTTTTTTAATATTTTCTTTATTTGTAATTTTATTGTAACAATAAGTATTCAATAATCTAAATCCCCCTCAAAATTATTCCTTCCCCCTTTGCCCCCCGCCCCCCTCTGGTACAAAAATCCAACAGTTTAACCTTTGTAACTCTTTAATTTTAAATTTCTTTCACAGACTTATTTAATACTCTATATTAAGAATAAATAAACCCCTCCTCCTAAAATCTCTGCTTTTCTCTTCCTGCCCCCAACCTCATCTCATGAAGACAGTTCCCCTGCAAATGCATCTCATTAAATTTTAAATCTTTAAAATTCTTATTTGTTTCTGCTTTATTAGTGACTTTTTGTAACAGTATTTAAATAACGATCTAAATTATTCCCTTCCTCCCCCCCAAAAGGTCCTCTTTATTTTCTTTGTCCCCCCCCTTCAAGTACATACTTTAAAGTCTTTAAATTTCCCCCGCTATTTATAACTTTTTTGCAACAATAATTTAATAATTATCTAATTTGCTCCTCCCACCCCCACCCAAAAATATTCTGCTTCTTCTTTCACCTCCCCAGCACACAAACTTTAAAATCGTTATAATTATTTTTTAAAGATTTTTATGCTGTATTGGTACTTTGTAGCAACAGTAAATAAATGATCATGTAACTCTTCCCTTAGATTTCCATTCCTCATCCCCAGAAAAGAGGTAAATTTCTAGACATGGAGGGGGGACGAAGGCATAGAGAAAATTTTACTCTTTTTTGTAGTCTGGCTGTTCTCACAGCTGATATTTTGTTAATGGGAGGGGAGTTATTTTAAAGAACACATTTATTTCAAAACATAAAATATACACATGATTCAGGAAAGAACAGCCAAACTGCAAAAAATATCACATTTTTGCTTTCTCCTTACATATTTAGAAATCTATCCCCTCCCTTGGAAGAAAAGGATAGAGCAAAAATTGCAAAGGGGATGATTATTTCAGATGAGTGATATTTATATGAGATGATGCAGATTATAATTATTAATATTAATTATAATATAAATATTATAATATAATTATAAACATTATAATAGAAACATTAATTACAACTATTGAACTAATGTAATGGAATGCTCACTTATAATTATATGTACAGGGATAGAATATATTTAATATGCATATAGTCGTTAATTATTAATATTTTTTAGCATTTGTTCACTTTTGAAAACTAATGTAAGGCATTGGCATTTTCTTGAGTACACTATCAAACTGTTTGCTATTTTAAACAGGTGTATTACTGAATTAATATGATTGAATAATGGAAACTTTAATATCTGAGTATATATATATATATATATATATATATATCTTTAATATCTATCTATGCCTTACTATAAAATAAGAAATAGAACAGCGTTTAAACAAATATATATTAAAGAATTTAAAGTATTTGCTGAGTGGTGGGACCATGGAGGAAGTGTAACTTTTGGGAGAAAGGAGGGTAATTTAGATGATTTATTATTCATTAATTGTTATTAAAAATGATCAAATATAGCAGATTTAAAAAAAAAATAGTTTTAAAGATTTTAAATATTGTTTGTGTGTGTGTGGGGGGGGGGAGACATTTTTGGAGTAGAGTGAAAACTTAGGTGAGAAATTATCTATTTATTTTTACCAGAGAGCAACATATAGAAAAAAAGATTTTTGCAAATAAGAATTTTACAAATTTTAAACTTTGTATTCTTGGAGATGAGGGGGTAATATGAATTTCAAAGGAAAGGGTTTGAAATTTAAAGAATTCGTTATTTATTTATTGTTAACAGAGAGCAACAAACAGGACAGAAGATTTATTTTAATAAATAGTTTTAAAAAATCTTTTATATGGGTGGCAAAAAGAGGAGGGAGCAGACATTTTGGGAGATAATTGAAATGGGTGATTATTTATTTATTGTTGCTAGACAGCAATACATAGAGCATATGTATTGTTTACAGTTTTAAAGATTTTAAACTTTGTATCCTGAGAGAATAGGAGTGGAGAGTGGGGAGTAATTTAGATCATTGATTATTTACTTATTGTTACTAGAGATCAACAAATAGGACAGGATTTTTTTAAATAGAATTTAATTATTTTTTGCTGGATGGGCAAAGGGGGGAAGAGGTGGTAGAGAGATAATTTAAATATTTGATTTTTATTTATTGTTACTAGAGATCAACAAATATAGCATATTTTTTTATAAAGAGTTTTAAAGATTTTAAACTTTGTATGCTGAAGGGTGATGGAGAAACATAAATTTTGGATGGAAGGAGAGATTGTAGTTTAGAGAACAGATTTTTTTTACTTATTGTTATAATATTAGCGAGCAGAAAGAAGGCCAAAATAATTTAGGATTTTCAAAATTTTGAACTTTTTGTGTTGGGGAGGGCAAAGAAGGGAAGCAGTCATTTCATGTGGGGGGTGGGGTGGGGGTTCAATAACATTATATAAAAGCAAAAGTGGAAATCTGACAAAAAATTCAAAAGATTGAAGATTCCCAACCTTGGATTTTTAAAATCAATTTTTTTACAAAAAAATTTGTTTGTGGGATGGGGAATAGAAAAAAAAATCACAATTGCTTAAAAGTGAGAGGGTTTACTTTTGGGATTTTACAGTATATACAGAGTGTCCAAAAAGTCTGGAAACGGTCGAACAGCTCGAGAAATATACATCAGATTGAATACGAAAAAATGCATGTTCAATATTTTTGAAAAATCTATCTAGGGATATCAAAGTTGCTCCCGCAACTCTGCCCCCCTAAGGGTAAAAAGGGGGCAACTTTGAAATCTTAAATAATAACCCTCCTTTTTTATTGCAGATTTGGATTCTATCGAATAAAATACTCAACTTCCGTACTAAACATTTTTTATGGAAAATCGCAGATGGCACTGTAATCGAGTACAATGCAGTCAAAATCGTTTCGATTGGAAAGTCTGGAAATGGTCGAATGACTCTAGAAATAGACATCAGACTCAAAAATGGAAAACTGCATGTTCAAGTTTTGAAAAATCTCTTTAGAGATATCAAAGTTTCCCCCCAACTCTTCCCCCCTAGGGGGAAAGGGGGAAGCTTTGAAATCATAAATGATAACCCCCCTTTTCTATTACAGATTCGGATTCTATGAGAAAAAATACATAACTTTTGTATTTAACATTTTCTTTGAAATATCATAGATGGTGCTGTGATCGAGTAAAATGCATTGAGAATCGTTACCATTATAATGTCTGGAACTGCTCGAATAATTCGAGAAATATGTATCAAATTGAAAAACAGAAAAATATGTGTTCAATATTTTAGAAAAATGGCAACTTTTATATACCTAAATAGATTGTTCTAAAATATTGAACATGTATTTTTCTGTTTTTGAATCCAATGTATATTCATCGAGTTATTCGACCGTTTCCAGACATTGCAATGCAATGGAAACGATTCTCACTGCATTTTACTTGACTACAGTGCCATCTATATGTTTTGAAAAAAAATGTTAAATAGAAAAGTTATGTGTTTTTCCTATAGAATCCGAATCTCCAATAAAAAAAGGGGGAGAGTTGTCATTTAAGATTTTGAAGTTGCCCCCCCCCCCTTTTCCCTCAGGGGGGAGGATTTGGGGAGGCAACTTTTTTTTAATCCCTAAATAGATTTTTCAAAATTATTGAACATGCAGTTTTCTGTTTTTAATCAGATGTATATTTCTAGAGTTATTCGACCGTTTCCAGACCTTTCAATGGAAACGATTCTCACTGAATTGTGCACGATTACAGCACAATCTACAATTTTCAGATGAAAATGTTCAGTATAAAAGTTACGTATTTTTTCCCATAGAATCCAAATCTGCAATAAAAAAGGGGAGGGTTATAATTTAAGATTTCACAGTTGCCCCACTTTCCCCCAGGGACAGAGTTTGGGGGGCAACTTTGATATACCTAGATAGATTTTTCAAAAGTATTGAACATGCATTTTTCCATTTTTCAATCTGATGTATATTTCTCGAGTTATTCAACCATTTCCAGACTTTTCAGACACCCTGTATATACAGTATAGGATCCGTTGTCCACAATACTTTGGACCTATGGTAGTCTGGATAAGGGTTTTTTCCTTAATTCAGAACACTTTATTATAAGTATAAGAAATGTACACAATGACTAATTTCACAACTAGTGATAAAACATGTATAATATATGGTAATGCATACTTACAATTTTGTTAATTTGATAACTTGTTTACATAGATTAAAATACATTCTGAATTACAATTCAAATATTAAAATATTACATTAACAATTAAGAATTAGTTTTGGGACTTGGGAGCAGAGTCCTTTGATGTCGATTTTTGGAATACTTATATTAAAGTTGGTTATTTATAGTATGTCTCTTGCACTAATTGTTCTTGTAACCTGTACATTGACATGAACTGCTGTTCATGGAAGTAATTTCACTGCTGCATTTCACAAAGCAGTTGTTCAGTGAAAAATATCAATTACTCATCTGTTTTTAATGCTTTTTATCATACTATTTTTTGCACCATAATTTTCTATATTTATTTATTGAATTTGTAAATTAATGAATGCAAGGAATACCATTATTTAGTTTTATATTTGTGTTGACTCAAGAACAAAAGGGTTGCTGGGTCAGAATTCTTAAAACAGGGCATATTTTTCTTAAAAAAGGACAGAATGTTCTCAAAAAGTACACTCTTGCACAGTGCACCGAAAACATCTTTTGAACTTGATTGTTTGAAGTCAATTTTTATCAATAGTTCTTTGCAACTGATCAACAAATTTCGTGAGTTTTTTTCTTGCAACTGATTAATGAATTTTAATTGATATATCGGAAATTTCCCCTCGATTTACAGACAAATTTTGTGATTTTCCCCATGACTGATCAAAGAATTTTGCGATAAGTTTTCTGGAGCCGATTCAAGAATTTCACGAATTTTTTTAACAATAAACTGACGAATTCGAAATTTCTTTTCCGGTGATCACTTGACGAATTTTGAGATATTTTTCTACTATTGCTTGGCAAATTTTGTGACTTTTTCTTGCAACCAACTAGCGAAAATCGTGATTTTTTATTCTGCAACTGATTGATGAATTTTGCGATATTTTTCTTTTATTGATAGACGAATTTCATGTTTTTCCTTGCAAATGACTACTACATACAGCATTTTTCCTGACAATTTACTGCCGAAACTCGCAGAGTTTTTTCATGCGATCAATGGATGAAATTTGTGATTTTTCCCATGACTGACTGAAGAATTTCGTGATTTTTTTATGTTCTTGAAATGAAACAAATTAAACTTTGGTTACCATCTTGCATTCTGGTTTTTGGAGCAGTCCGGGAAACGGATCCCACACTGTATAGGGCAGTTGCAATTGACGTCACCTTGGAGGTAAACAGTATAAATAGGCAGTTCTGATTGGTGGAATTACCCTTACCTCCAAGTGAATACAATGGTTGATCAGCTGATTGCAACTGCCCTATAGGCATATATATATAAGTATATATAGTAAAAGCTCAACTAACCGGCATGCTTGGGAAACGCCGATTTCCGGATACTTGAAAAGTCTGGATAGTTGAGCGCTACAAAATCTGTCATGAAAGAAGGGGGGGGGGGGTGCATCGATGTAACAATGAAAAAAGAAAATGATTTTTTGGCCTATTTTCCTGTCATCGGGAAGTCGACCAAATAATTCTTTTATTATTATTAAACTTGCATTTGAAAAAGTTAATTTTGACGAATTAAAAATAAAGATAAACAATATTTTGTGTTAGGATATTATTTCAAAATTTATTTGATAATCTTTTATAGCGCTACTTTATTTATAATTAGACATCTCAAAGATTTTAATTTAGGACAAAGATGATTAACAGATGCTTCTCTTACTTCATGCGCTTAAAAAGTAAACATCCACATAGGAAATAACAAAACTGACTCCAGCAATAAAAGGGGCAACAAGCCACCATAATAATGAGTCCTTTCTGCATGGCTAAGAATATTATCAGATGCAAGCTGTAACCTCCGATTTCGCCTCGCCTCCTCTCCTCTCCTCTCCGATCACGATAAAAACAAATTAGATGTTAGCATTTTTTTCCCCCCCTGGAAGTGGCTCAGCGCAGATAGTGGGCTTTTTTGGGGGGGTGTCTCATTTTCTGAAAACTTATTGTATTTAAATAGAAATTTGGTAAGGGGCCTAATTTATTATTATTTGAATTTGCTGAAAATTTGAGTAGAGTAGGATGATTATAAACAGAGATATCAATTATTTTTTTAATAATAAGTAAGGAAAAGAAAAGGGTATCCTTTCGTTACTTCTGTTTGCTGTTTATTTTGCTGAAAAATATTTTCTGGGCAGACGGCTGGAAAGAAAATGTTTGAAGTGATAAAAATACAACAATAAAACAAAAACAAAAGAAACTAACTTACCCTGCAGTACTTTTTTTTAAATTTCCAGTTAATTGTATATATTGCAAACACATTCAGTTATAAAATATAATATTCTTGAATAAATATAGTATTTAAATATAATACAGTATAAAGACCTTTGTAAATAATTCTTTAAAAATAATGATTTCTTATTCTTGATTAAGTAAAATAATAAATTAAAAAAAAAATAGTTTGTGATAAATAATTTCTCAGCAGTTACTGTGCATTTGATTGCGTTCTTTTCAATGTGCCAGGAATACTACGAAATGCATGTCTAATGTCTGTCTGTCTGAAAGAAAGTTCTCTTTTTTTCATGAAGCGTTCTTTTATGAGATGCAATTCTATAACTTCTTGTGCCGAATACTGCGAATTTTTTTCACAAAACTTTAAAAAAGTGGATAAACTTTTCTCTGCTTTTAGGAACTCCCTCTTCTCGTTTTAATAAAAACCACTGATACAAACTTCTGTCCAGTTTTTCATGCTGAGGCTGCTGAAGTGTTTTTCTTTCATCTGATGTTTTGCTTGTCTCTGTAGAGGAAGCAAATGCCATCAACTTTTCTTTCTGCGACCTAATATTGTAATTTGTAGAGGATCCAATATTGAACTTACGCATCAATTCTTGTTTATTTTCTTCTCTTTCTAAACATCGAATAATATCTAGCTTCTGAGTTATGGTTAAAACAACCCGTTTCCTTTTATAAGAATTTGAATGATCTGCCATTTTTAACAAAAAATATGGAAGAACACGAAGATAGAGAGCAATTTACTAGGCTAGCTGATTAAGCACAAACGAAAATTAGTGAACGGCCGAAAAAATGTGCCGAAACGAAAAAAAAAAGTGTGATTTAAGCCAAAAATCTAATTGGTCAAACCGAATGTTTAGATCCAAATAGGTGGGGCAGAGTAGAAAGTACATATAGATAGATAGGTAGATAGATAGATAGATAGATATATTACTAGCACTCAGCTAACTGAAATGTACCAAAATAATTCCCCCGCCCTCCAAATCCCCACATATATAATATTTTAAATGGTAAAAGTATTCACAAATTTCTGTTTTATTATTTATGTGTTTAAATTTTTTTAATAGACTGGCGTATTTCAAGTAATATTTTAAATACCTTGATGCTAATCATAAAAAAACTTTTATATCTAAATTATAGTAGCGTAAGAAAATCCACAAGAAAGTAATTCATAAACAATTTATATAAAATAAGAACTCATTAGTCATTACCACTGTTAAATATACTTTTAAAACTTATTTTAAAACTTAGAAAATTCACCTTAGAATAAAAAATGAAGAAATTGCATTTTATCCTTTGAATCTTACATATATATCAAATTGACTTTCTGTAAGTCAGGATGGTAAATTATTTCAAATAAAACAAATCTGTTGATATCTAGGGACACAAACGCCTCACACTAAAATTTTATTAAATGTTATTTCAGGAAATATCCCTCTATGAATTATGAGAGAGAGTTAATATTATTTATTTTGATTGTAAATAAGAAAGGACGGGTGGATAGTAAAAGTGAATTACATTCTTTATATTTTTATTGAAATAATAATTAGGTAGTTTGTGTCTCTAGAGATCAACAAATTTCTAAGAATGAGTCTTTGTTCTGAAATCAGTCTCGTCTTAAATTACAAATTACATTAAAATCAAGAGGCAATATTAAAGTAGAATTATCAAATATGATATCATAATCAATTATTAAAGTTTAACAAAATCTTTGACAATTCACCCAACATATATAATATACAAAAAAAAGAAAATTCTACAACTTACTCAACATAACATGCATTAAAAGCATACACAGAAATTGATAAGAATAAGTATTCTGCTGAAGCATTTGGTCACCTACACTGTTAAAAATCTTCAGCTTTTTCTGCAGACCCACGCCACCGCTTTTAGAAAAAATGGTTACTTTAATACATTATGGAGCATTTTCATTGGTCAAAATAGAGATATTCTATAAAAGCGGTGGAGTGACTATGCAGAAAACACTCAGGATTTTTAACAGTGTAGCCTTCAATATTCGGCAAAATGTGCTAATACTTGTCCCAATCAACATTATGCTGGTGTAATGAAAAATTAAAGTTTTGTATTGTTATATGTGTGTATTTCCTCTATAAGTTGTACTCAAGAATATAGGGTACTTTTACGTTAGCCGGGCACCAGTGATATATATACATATGTATATATATAGTTATACATATGTATATATATACATATGTATATATATACATATGTATATAAATACATATGCATATTAATACATATATATATGTATAAATATGTGTGTATATCTTTATATATCTATAGTATATATATCACTGGCACTTGGCTAACATAAGAGTAGCGAAAATAGTTATACGTTTCATAATAATATATGTATGTCGCTTAGATTACAACTCCTATCTCCTACCTAAGTTAGCATCTGCATATACTTTTCTAATAATATGCAAATGGCATCTCTTCAGCTTTCATGCTAACATTTGTGTTTAGTATGAAGCAGTGTTTAAGCAACGGAAAGGTACTAGATTATGTATTGTACAAATATAAAGAAAGACTTGGAGAGAAAAGGACTGTTTTACTTACTTACATTAAATGTTTTCGATAATATGGAATTCAAGAAGGGAGTGCTGCACTGCACTTATTTCATACATAGTCATGAGCTGCTACTGTCTGTGGCGGCATTACATATCACAAGAAAGCTGACGTCTGTCTGTTTACCTTGGTTCAGAAAAGCTTTCATACCATCATGAAAATAAGATATAATTTTAATGACAAATTATGCAAAATTTACAGGTTCGTATTTTTAGCACATGATTAAACATTTATAAAATTTTATGTTTTCTTTTTACATACGTTGATTAACAGATCAATATGCCAAGCTCACCCAAATCTAAGATGGTGAAGGTAAATCAGTGTGCTGATTTCATATACAGTGACCCATGACTAAATAGATCGCTTGGTCAATTTACCACAATACTTAATTTCAGTGAATCATTACAAAAACTGGGTAATATAATGTTTTAAAATTTATCCTTGAAAGACTTTTTTGATACAATTATCCCAAACTGTAATTTGTAATAATCTACTTTTGAGAGGTATGCAAGATACGCTAAAAGAACGATTCGATTTGATTGACTCTTAATGGAATGAATGAGTCGTTAAGATATGCATTTTATGCAGGAGTAGCTGGGAATTTAGAATCTTCCGTGGTTTGGGCCACTTTGGCGAAACAATTTGGCGATAGAGGCATTTCGAGATGAAATCCAAAATGTGGCACCGAACTTGAAAGAATCGCTTGTGGCTCAGTCGCTATCGCCATTCTGAAATGCTGTTTGTTATTCATTCCACGTTTAATTAGAAAGCTGAGTTAATTTTTTAATAACAAATACTGGTTTGCTTTGATACATGTAGCTATAGCAAACACTGATTTATTTGTGATAATTTTTAAAAAGAGAAATGCAAGACGTTCTGTTTTATTTTATTGTTATTTAATCAAAGATATCATTAGACTCTGAATAGTCTTTTTTCAGAATATGAATGCAATATTAAAACTGCACTATTGTCAAATTTGACATACTGAAATAGGCCACTGACATGACTTTAAAATGGGAATCAAAACTGTGGAGATAGGGTAAAAAAAAAAAAAAAAAAAATACATTAGATAGCATTAAAAAATAGAGACTTTGGATATTGATATGATAATTTAATATGGGGATAAAAAAAAAAAACTGTAAAATGATCAAAAACCTGTCAGAAACGAGGAAAAAAAACATTCACTACATTGCATTCAAAGATTTAAAAAAAAATTGTTGAAATAAGACTTTCAGACGACATTAAAGTTTAGGAACATGCAATTATATTGGTGTATATTAAATAACAAAACAATTTTTAGCAGCACGGTAAATAAGTCATGGATATGTTTCACGTACTAAAGAAAAAAAAAATACTTTGTTGGGTTTTTTATAGAACTTCTACTCGAAATTTGAATTTACTAACCTTTTAATCTCTCTAATAAATGCTACCACTTCATCAACGTTGTGATATTGCGTTCAAAGAATGACAATTTCTTTGGTCGAAACGTTTTCAACAAGAATAAAATAAAATATTGTTGCGCTGCCTTTTCCAAAACAGAGCTATTAGAAAGTTCCTTCGTTTCGACCGGCAAGCGGCAAGTGCAACCCTTTTACCAGTTCTGCACGCCAAAATCGGCGCAAGGCTTTTTCGCCAAACTGGCGACAAATGGCCCAAACGACGGAAGATTCTAAATTCGCGTCGTCGATCTTGATCAATGTCGGCCGATATTCGCCAGTATGAGTTTTTCCCCATAGGTTTACAGAACTTAAAGTGTTGTTAAAATTGTTTTCTGTCTTCTACCTTGCTAAAAAAAGAACTATATATAAGTTAAAAATTTAAATGTCGAACATTAGAGAAATGATAATATTACAGATTCAACATCGGCCAACATTGATCAATATCGGCCAATATCGGTAAAACTTGACCGGTCTTCCCCGATGCACGCCAAGATTGCCCAATATTGGGCAATATTGGGCCGATATTGCTGTGCTACCTGGGTAATTAACCTCCTTCAGTCCTGGTGTTGAATAGAGGTTGAATAGGGTGTCTTTCCCGGATGTAATTTGAGTGTTAATAGCCTCGTTTTCTGAGATAAAGGAACCGGACATATGGTCTGTATGGGAAGATTTCAGTGTCCTTGAACCTTGAACTGTTATTTAAACCCAAGACAGACCCACTCCCACAGACCGCAGCCTGGAAAAAAAGAAAAGAAAAGAAAAAAAAAACGTGGAGTCTAAAATTATTTTTTATCGCTGATCTTTTGACTTTTGAGCGCCCCTTAAGTCGTCTCGCGACTTGGCGCCCCGTGCGGTCGCACACTTCGCACGCCCCTTGGGCCGGCCCTGATTGACCCATATATTGACCATTATTTTTTTTATGACTTCAAATTGAATTTCTGGGTTCGGGTCGGGTACTATTCGATCCGCGCAGGACTCTACTTTTAGATGAGTTTTGACTGAATCAGTGAATAGGGTGGGAGGAAGAGGAGGAGGGGGTTATTAAGCATCAGACAGTTTGGCAATATTGCTTCTTTTTCAAAAAACTTTGTGTCTTTATTCACAATCATCCTTTCTTTCGAGCGAATTGTTTTTCCTTTCGGAGCCATTGCAGATTGTAACGTAAATAACAATTAGTTTGTTATATAAAAATAACAGTTTGTTGTGAAAACAACAATTTAATAATAATAATAAAGAGAGAAACGCAATAGGCTGCTTATCAATCAAAGAAAAACAGGTCTGGTGAGACGAGCGCATAGGAATATCAATATCGGGAGAGTATTATTACTTGGCGATTTTTTTTATCCTAAAGCAACCCTTCCCCCCAACCCCATCCTGCCTTCCTCGAAATGGACTCGGTTCCGGAGAGGGAGGTCCAACCGCCATTTAAGACTACGGAAAGCACAGTATTCTTTTTGGGCCCATTTTCATTCGAAAAAAGTTTTCGAAATTCTACATGCATGGAAACTCATCAGTTCTATATTGCCGAATTTACATATTTCACTAAACTGATTTTTTTATGTTCCCTGTTTTATACTTTAGATATTTATAGTTTATGCATGTTCTTGTACGTTCAGTTACATGAGTGGTTTCTATAACCATCACATCTGGATACCATATGCAGTGATGCCTCGGTTTTCGTCAATAATCCGTCCGAAAACAATCGGCGAAATCCGAAACCGAGTCAAATTTATCCATATGAATCAATGTAAATCCAGTTAATTCATTCTAAACAAACTAAACACTCCAAAATACATATCAAAAACACTTTTTAAAGTGAATAAGTATAGCGTTTAATTCTAAAAACAATAAGAAATTAATGTAGTGTTCTTAGCATATGGCATCAAGCCACTGTATCTGGGGTCACTTCCCTTTTTAGCTCACAGGCTATCAAAGCCTGAGAGCTAATGTGCCCGCCCGTTCTGTATGTACGTATGTATGTACATAACGCGATAACTCGTGATAGAATTATCCGTTTTGTTTCAAATTTTGTTTACAGGTTCATTCTAATAAGGTGCTTCTCTGATTAGTTTTGGGAGTTCATTGGTTAAGTATAAAGGGGGGCTAACTCCCCCTTAATTTAGATAAATGGGTTTTTCATGCAGAAGTATCCGTTTTTCTTCAAATTTCGTATATAGGTTCATTGTGATAAGGTGCTTCCCTTATTATTTTTGGGAGTTTATTGGATAAGTATAAAGGGGGAAAACGGGGGGCTACCCCCCCTTAATTTAGATAAATGGGTTTTTCATGCAGAATTATCCGATTTCCTTTAAACTTTGTATGTAGGCCCATTGTGATAAGGCACTTCCCTAATTAGTTTTGGGTGTTCATTGGGTAAGTATAAAAGGGGGGGATAATCCCCCTTAATTTATATAAATGGGTTTTTCATACAGAATTATCCGATTTTCTTCAAATTTTGTACATAGATTCATTGTGGTAAGGCGCTTGCCTGATTAGTTTTGGGTTTTCATTTGTTAAGTATAAAGGGGGGAACGGGGGGGGCTTAATTTAGATAAATGGGTTTTTCAAGCAAAATTATCCGATTTTTTTCAAATTTTGTGTATAAATTCATTCTGGTAAGGTGCTTGCCTGATTAGATTTTGGGGGCTTATTGGTTAAGTATAAAGGTCGGGAACCGGTGCTTATCCCTCCCCCCTTAATATATTGTCGATTTCTTTATTTTTCGAGTGGCATTATTCTTTGAAAAATAGCATAATATACAATTAGTGTGAATAGCCTGTGAGCTCAATGCCCTCAGTTTAACTGGGCAGTTTTCTTTTTTATTAATCTTTTGTCAGTAGAACTAATGTCAGAGGGCCTATGTTGCTCAAAAAAGCAGTCCAAAGTGATCTGTTTCTGCTGCCTCATTAAGGTTATCCTAAAATGGGGCAAGACATTATCATTAAACAAGTTACGGTACTACTCTATTATCCCGTCGACCACTTTTCATAACAAAAAACTATCGCCAAACTGTAACGCCAAATAAACGGGAGAAAGTTGCCATTGGAAATATCAAAATAAATAAATAAATAAAATATAAGAATTTAAGGACACGATTGTTATTTTAATGAATGAAATAACTAATAAATCAGTAAAACATAATGAAAAATATGCGCAAATGTCGAATTAAAAACCACTTGATGACATAACAAACACGTATAATGCTTCTGACATCAAGTAAATGGGACTGCATTTTTGGCGTTTAATCTTACAGCTTGGCGATAGTTTTTTGTTATAAAAAGTGGTCGACGGGATAATAGAGAAGTACCCAAGTTACTTACCAGAAACTTTCTTTGGTTCCAGGATGAAGCACTTGCAATCAATAAAAATACACATGAAATAAACAAAATCTGAAGCAACCAATGAAAACTGAAACAAATTTTTCGTAAAAAAAAGCAAAGAAAACCGAAACTTTCTGTCCTGTCTGTCAAAAATCTATGAGTATATCTTTGCAAGCCATGCAAAGGAGTTCATTACTGTCAATTCGATAATTATTCCAGAGAAATTTGGGCTTAGGCCCAAACTCTCGACACAATACCAGCTTTGGCTTGTGATTGAACTCATTCACGAGGGCTTACTCACACAAGAAAAGACTGGAGTAATATTCATAGACATTGTGAAAGCATTTGACAGAGTCTGGCATAATTCTGTAATATAAAAGCGCAAGTCATATGACTGTCATCAACAGTTTCGGGAAGGGAAGACCGCTTCGAAATGAATTGAATTGATTATAATTTTTACCATTATCAAACCACAGACTTTAATTACCTGCAGAAAATAAAATCAGAAAACACCTTTGACGACATTCGCTATAAACCAATGAAATTAGTTATAGTTTTAGAAATATGCCAAACATTGTGAGCTAGCTATTTATTGAACGGGAATCATTTTATTATTATTATTATTTAATGGTATCCATGCAAAAGTTTTTAATTTACTATTTTTTGAATTATTAATATTTTTTACGTCAATTACATTTTTCTTTGACACCAAGATGAATTTAGCCATTTCGCAGTTACCTGATGATGAGGAAGCTGTAATAAAATTGTTTCAGGACTATGGAATTATACATAAATAAAGTTTTTTTTGTGAGATGCCGGGTATGACAATAACAATATCATGCCTGCAGTTTAAGTTGAGTTTCATTTTGTTATTTTATTACCTAATATTTATTTATTCTTTCATTTTAAGTATATATTTGAATTGGTTTAATAAGACAATGTGTAAAAGTCTGTAATTTTCAAATGATCATTTTTTTAAATGATCCCTATTGCACCAACATTGTATTTTTTTTCAAATGTTTCATTTGGTGCCAATTATATTATACTTGGCGACAATGACGTCAGTATAACAAAATTTGCCAAATTGTTTTTATTGGTGTAAGGGGGAAATGTAGAGAATATTTGTATTCACTGATATTTGGA
Source organism: Maratus michaelseni (assembly GCA_963931845.1). NCBI lineage: Eukaryota > Metazoa > Arthropoda > Arachnida > Araneae > Salticidae > Maratus > Maratus michaelseni. The sequence continues at coordinate 290,268,089 of OZ007598.1, read as the reverse complement.
ATTAAAAGAAAGAACTTTATTTTTATATAGAATATATTATGTCTGTATGTATATCTATATATAAAAGTCTTTATCCTGACTGATTCATCAATGCATAGATGAAACTATTCAAGCTAGAAACTTGAACCCCTGTGTATATAACATTAAGAAGGAATGTCTTTTAAATTCAACTTTTCTGAGTAGAGGAGTATTAAAAGTTTTTGGTCAGTTCGGCATGTCTCAGCAGCAATTTTAGGTAGGAGTGTGAAATGCAGTATAACAAATCTATTAAAAAATGTTTAAACCTGTATTGTAAGGATTTTAGAAATTACACCTTCAAGGTAGTGAAAGTGGATATTGATGATCCAAGACAAAAGATTTTTCCGTTATCATGTCTATAGCCAACTTATGTGTGTTAGCGTGCATGGTTTGGCACAAAACTAATTTTATTGTTGTAACCATTGTCGTCGCTCTCATAATCTTGAAACTACATTGTTGCCAGCATTGTTCACTGTTATTGCCAACCTTAACTGTGACCCGATTATGAAAGATTGAACGAAAAAGAAAACTATTATTGATTTTTTATTAAATATCATGCACACGATATTTTTCTGTAGAAAATTTTGATTAGTCTTTTTTTTATATTTTATAAATTGTTTTTGTGCTTTTCATCTTTTAGAATCGGATTTCAATCTGCATACAGCATATAGTACATTTCCTCCTGTTCTCAAAAAGATATTTTTTGGGTGTAAAGGTTTATGATTTACATACTGATTGCCATATTTATGGGCTCTGTTATAATAATTGCCTTATAATTACTTTATAGGTGTCAAATCCACAAAGCTTTTAACCATTTATGTATGCTAAATTCACAGAGCCTCGTTATAGTATTGGTGTTCAAGGGTCGATCCAGGCAAAATTTGGGGCCTATTATGGCCCCTTCACAAAAATCTATTTAATAAAACAGGCCGCTTCACAAAAATCAATTTGATAAAATGGGACCCTTTACAAAAAGAATTTGATAAAATGGGATCCTTCACAAAATTCCTTTTAATAAAATAGGCCCTTTAACAAAAGTCTATTCCATAAAAACTTACTATTTATTAATTTATTATTTTGTGATGTTTTAAAATTTGTAATTTGTAAACAATCAAGTCCACTAGAGAGGGAAAACTTCAGAAAAGGGATTTTAAAAACTTTTTGTTAATAAATGCTTGGTTTGAATTTGAGTAAAAAGATTTCAACTTTCATTACAAAATGTTATTTTTCACAAAAATCTAATAAATTTCACAAAAATAACCTTTGCTTTTCACAAAATGGGCCCCAAGAAAAAAACCCTGCATCGACCCCTGGTGTTTTAATGATTTATGACTCGCGAAATACATGGAGCCCATTATAGTTATCACCAAATTAATCATACATGGTTGTGCAGCACACAGGGTCCCATTATTTTGATCACTCAATTCACAATTTATGGGTGTGAACCCCCCCCCCCCCCCATTTATAAAACTTGCCATATATCTTAGTTTATCCCATTTTTGTTTATTTCAACCGAAAGCTCTTTCTTTTCCCAAGATTAGTACTGGCAGCATCAAGCAGGTTTTTGTCAATAGGCTTATGAATAAAATTTACTTTTTATGTCGTGAAATCTTTATTTACATGCTGTTTTGATATTTTTATGAGTTATTTTTGTAGTAATTAAAATAAAGTATTTTATTATGTGTTTGTATGTAAAATGCTATTTGTGAACCCTGGCCAATGCCTGGGCTATATGCAGCAAAAGTTATCTGGGACCATCAAATGACCATCTAGATGGGCGAAAACTGGCTAGTGCCCTTATCTATAAACTTATAATGCACAGTGCTCACCCCAGCTATTTCTTATCCTTTGGAACTTCCTTCAAAGTAGAACCTTCTGTGTCAAAGTACACATCTCTATCTCTTCCTCTCACAATATTGATGCTGGCATCCCACAAGATGGATTACTAAGCAACTGGCTCTTCAACTTATATATCAACGACATCCCTCAGGCTCAGCATTTCCTGTTAGCATTCAATGCAGATGACACGGCCATCATGTACAGTAACAGATCACTACAACAAGTGATAGAACAACTCCAATCCTATCTTCTGACCCTCTACAACTGGCTTAAAAATGGCTCATCAAAGTCAATACAGCAAAAAGTGCCTCCATGATTTTCTCCAAAAATTCTATGTCCCCTGACATTAGTAATCTCTCTCTAAATTATGAAGACATACCCTAAGACACCAACTACAAATACCTAAGAGTTTACCTAGACTCTAAATTAAGCTGGGCCCAGCAGATCACTGACATCATCGCCAAGACTACTGGTGCCTGTGCATCCCTCAAATCTTTAATAGCTAGACATAGCTGTCTGTCTCTTCCTAACCAGCTACTTCTCTACAAATCCTTCATCAGATCTACTATGACCTACAGGTCCATTGTACGGAGATTTCTCTGTGAAACTAAAATGCAGAAACTTCAAATTTCCTAAAATAAAATCTTACGTCAGATTGTTAATGCAACCATGTTTGTCCTGAACGCCATTATTCATATCGATCCCAACATTAGGCCTATCTTACAAGTAATTAAAAAACGTACAAAAATTTCACAGAGATTGCATTCTTATACCCAATGAAGCACTGCAGTCAGTCAGGCAGTACAACATAAACAGTGCTTATGGCAAAAAAAGACCACTTGTCATCCTTAGTAGAGATGATGGTTTTGCCCCTCCCTCCATAAGAAGGATGAGAGAACAACCCTAAACGCATCATTGTGATTGTTCTAAATTGCTTAATTTCACATTCCTTTTCCTTTGGCTCTACATTTTTAACCAAAATTTAGTCTTCATATCTTCCTGTCCATGCATCTGGCACTCAGGTACAGTTCACCTTCTCTTAAATTTTATTTCTGTTTTGAATTATTTTTACTTTTTATATTGCAACAAATTTTAACCATTTTTATCTTAAAAAAAAGAAAAGAAAAAACTATATGGCCCTGTTTGCTATTTCTGCCCCTTTCTCCAGTGTTTGCTGTGTTCATATATACCAATTGCAGTGCTCAGGAAATTGTGTGCAAATTCCACCAACCTGCTGAACTCATCTATGCATCCAGATCATGTGACACCATTAAAGTAGAAGGAATGTAAGCGCCAGCATTGCGACTCGTGTAGGCAATACAGAAAACATCGTATTTTTTCATTGGTAACTCAAATCTCTCCCTGCCCCACCAGTGGCTGAGAGGTTGTGCTCTCAAAGCTGGTAGACGGGAGGTGCTGGGTTCGATCCCAATCGCGCCCGTCGGCCTAATCGCTCGGAGTTTTCGTGGTTTTCTTCGAGCCGTGGATTTATCCATGCGTAAATACGGATTAGGTTCCCTTAGAAAGACCCCCACGAAGGGCACTCCCCCCGGGCCTATATATTGCAGTGTAGATAATTGGCCGTCAATAATGAACCCAACCCAAATCTCTCCCTGATTTATATTTTGACTACATTTTCCAGATATTTACTCAGAACTTAACTGAAGAAATATTTATATATATAAAAGATATATTTACATAAAATATATATCCTGGAAAATATTTATTATGGTGAAAAAATCACCAGATTCAATCAATCGACCAATGATGTTAGCGACCTTGTTGTAAGAATGAGTAAACAAAACTTCCTTTGACGTTCTGGGGTTATTTCATTTATATTTAAGTTAATTTTCTCTGACGTAAGTTATTTTAATATAACTTTCTTGTCCATTTAAAACGTCAAAAATAAATTTGTTTGATTATTATCTTACTATAATCAGAGTCGGGTTACCATCTGAGACTACGGAAAGCACAATATTCTTTTTGGGCCCATTTTCATTCAAAAAAAGTTTTCTAAATTCTACATGCATGGAAACTCATCAGTTTTACATAAATGAGTCAAATGTTCTAGCTGACAAGACGTCTTGTTTCAGACTTTCATTTAGTGTCTTGTCAGCTAGAACATTTGAATCAATTATGTAACACATATTTAATTTTTGTGCTGTTTGTATTTATCAAAGTTTTCCCCTGAAGATGGTTATAAAGAATAACCGAAACATCGAGAATTGTTTATATATGTAGTTTTAAAGTAACTCATATTAAATTAAACGAAATATACGTTGGAAGCAAATGTTTGATGTTAGTAGCCCATATATGTTGATATTAACGTATTGTGAATGACAAGAGTATAGTCCTGCATTGGGTTGGGTTACCCACTTTTACTCAACCTGATCTTGGGTCAGGTTGGTGCTATATATTTTCATTGTAGGTCATGTTGACATCTAGTAGTTTTTTTGCTGTGGATTAGGTTGAATTTCATTGTTTGGGTAGGGTTTTAACTCTTGTGAGTGGTGTTCAGGCTAACCTGATTTTTCAAAAGAATGTCCAAAAAAAATTTTCAGATAAAAAAACGTTCATAAAATAAAACCTCCATGAAGACACTCCCGAATGGAGAGACCTCTATTTAGCAAAACAATTTTCAATTCCTAACATAATACTTGTATGCTTCTGCTTCTGAATAGTGGACATCTCCAAATCGATGCACACATAAATAAGATGTGTATATATGCATAAAGTATCATAAACATGATAAATGTGTTTCTATGTAAATAATAAGTAAAAATTCGCAATATTTTCTATATTCTGAGAGAAGAAGATGTGTTCGTAACCATACCATGAAAAAAGAATAATCTATGACCACATTTCTTATGCATTTTTTTTTCTCATGCAGTAAATTGAGCATATGGATATATACTTATTCATATTGAAATATATAATTATTTTCATCTGAAACATAGTTCTGCTCAAATGTTTTAAGAAAATCACAACAACCCAACCTACAAAAATATAAATCTGGCATGCAAGAAACAGACCCTACCCGCAGAAAAAAAAAAAAAACTAAAGTCACTGCAATCTGACAAAAGAAAGTTCAGGACATTCCCACCCAAAGCAGGACTTTATTCAGTGATCCTAAGGTACTGCTATTCAGATGTTTTACTACATTTTAATATTAAGGTATATAGACATGTTCTTTTTTCTATATAAATGATAAATTTGGTATTAGAAATGTAATCGAAGCTTAGTTTTCTTAAAACATTAGTTTGCATTAAAACATTAGTTGATTTCCTTTCATTTCAAGTTGAAATATGTCAGGTTGTGGGTCGACAAAAATTATTTTATTGGGTTGCAGGTCAATGTAATATTTTTTGTCAAGTTGTGAGTTGACAGCAGATGAATTATCTAGTTCTAGTCAGGTTTAACCTGACCCATGCAGAATTCTTGACAAGAATGGACAGGGCTTAAAGAGAGGCGTCTCCTTCCCAAAATTTATAAATGGAGAGGAGTTGAGCTGTTTTTTGGGGTATGGGGACAAAAAGAAATCTTTAAACCTTACTATAATTTTATATGCTATTTAAAGAATTATATTAATACAGACAAGACAACAAACCAATGAAAAAAGTTAAATTAACAACTCTGAATAATTATACAAAATGTTTTTTTATATTTAAAAAAAAGGAGAAAGTTAAGCTTTTATACAACATCTATTTTTCAATTTTTACCAAATATTATGGATCCTTAACAATTGGGTTGTTAAAGGAATTTCTGTATTTAGATTTTATTGGATTTTGGGCGCTGAAGCCTCTTTCACACGGTACACTCGTGACAGGGTAACACAAGAATAACTTTTATAACTTTGGAAATTATCAGAAATGTATGTTTATGCTCTGTAAGAAAATATCAGAAAACTTTGCAAAATCTAATGTGCCTTAACTTTTAACTACTTACATGAACAATGCAATTCTGGTGATGGCATCATCAATATCTACTTCTGACAAAAATTGCTTTATTATATCTGTTAGAGAATTACAGCCAAAAGTGGAATCCATGATATTTTGTTTGATTAAACTAGGTATGTGCTATGCATTCAAATTATAAATCCATGTCCAAAATTTGAAAGGTAATGTGGAATATTTGATGCAATATCCTGGCCAAAAGGGCAGACATTGAAATTTGCTCAACAATTGTAGAAAGCATATTTTATAACAGCTGGCAAACTGGTAATCTATGTCTATTTGCCTCAGTTGAAATGAAAGTTTCTTTGTGAGAAGACGTGCTTTTTTGTTATGTTTCAGCTTTGTTATTGTGTTTAAATGTATACTTTGACATGTGCATTTAAATAAATTTACTTTTATATAAAAAAATAATAAAAATTGAAAATGTGTTATTTTTAAGCCTTTTTAGATCTAATTTATTTAAATATATTTACTGAAATATATTATCTACTATTTTTAAAGGTGTATCGTATTTGTCTCACCATTTTTGAATTATAATCGAATTGGTGCAAAATTAAAAAAAAAAATCTGCATATTGTTGCCATTTTTGGATATCAATATTTTTTGGGAGGACTGCAAATCTATTTAACAAACTCAAAAACCAGCATCTCTGTAGTATAGAGACTCAAGTTTGCTAAATACTATATGCAAGTAACGTAACTGCTATATACTACATTGGTTTATATAAATTATTGAATATTTATGTGTAGTAAAATTAACCACATTTAATTAAACATTACTTGTAAATAAAACAAACCTATCAAAAATTACTTTCTTCTTATAAACAGTAAACAATTAAGAAAACGTTGTATTATGTTTTTTTTTAAATAAATGAATACATTTATGCATGTATAACATTAATTAAGTGTATTTAATAATAGTAAGTCAACAACAATGGTTTTAACTTTAAAACACATGAAAAATAATTTTGGCCAGGATTTTGCCTCAAATACTCCACTGTGCAGTGCACAGTCATAGAAAATGGCATCTGTCGTCATTCAGACAACTTAATTTGATATTTTTAAAAGGAAGAAATGGGTAAATTGTGTATGTGTGTGAGAGAGAGAGAAGAGAGAGAGACAGAGAAAATAACAATGTGGTGGGGAAGTTGGCGTAAACTAAATACTATTTTCTCTAAGAGAAGGCAATAACGAATTGTTAATACTCCTCATATATTATGGGAAAAAAAGTTCAAAATTATGAAGTTGTGGGCATGAAAAGATTTTGTAAAATTGATTTCATCCATGTATATAAAATGTTTTATGTTTTAACCCTTTTGGTATGGGCAATTACTGGCAACTATTTTTATATTCAATCATACCATATTTTACAAAACATTTTCTTTATGGTAGATTTATCTTAATATATTAGTATTGCAGAGATTATATATTGATATCTGGTATGAACAGAAAAACAGTAGTCAGCTTTTACGTATTTGTACCAACCTGAACTGAAAGGCTTAATCAGGGAATCAAATTCAGGCTGAATGGTTAAATCCATGTCCAAAATTTCAAATTCCTACCTCAAAGTGTTTCACTGGTGCCCCTTGTCCAAGAAATTTCATTTGGAAAATTTGCTCTTTTGGAAGAACAATTAAGTTAGAGAAGCAATGCAGTGACCAATATAACAATAAAATAATAAAAACTGTAAGAAATCAAATTATGAAAATCAGATAATACTCAGTTATAAGTTTATGAATTGTCGATATACATTCTTTCAATGATACTTTGCCATGTATAGTTCATTTAAGCATGTTAAACTGAATGCAGGATAAAAGATAATTGCATCTCTTCACCGAAAATTTCTACTCCCTACTAATGTAGGCAGGGAAAGTCTTCTCCTAGAAGAGAATGAATTTCAAGCCTTATAAACAATCAATTTGTTTAACTTTTAGGGACACAGATGGTGGATTGTCTATAAACACTTGTTGAAAAAACAGCCACAAATTTGAAAATAATTATGTGTTTAAAACCTGCATTCCCAAAGATCTTTTAGTGTTGAATAAATGTTTAAAATTAAAATTTATTATTTTACACTTTTTTATTATTTCTAAATAAAAGCTATCTCTGATGTGCAAAATATATCACCAGGTTTTTCAAGTTTTTAATGCAAAAAAAATATGAAAATATCCAAGCATACCTTTGAGAGCTACCATGCTTCAATAAATCCTAATGATTTTTCAAGTTAAAGAAATTCTTTTTGTCATCATGTTTTCTTTTTAAATTTGTAATGCTACAGCTTGATTGTCGACCATATGTTTTATTGTACTTGGTTATTATTTCTAATGAAATTATTTTTTTACAATTTCATGTTTATTACTTGGTATATATTAATCAAAACTATCATTAAAAGGTAATATGTAGGCTTTAAAACGTATTAGGCTACAGAAAATGTGGCTGATGTTCTGTAAGTACTACAAAACATCCATGTTCTTAAAGGTTAATATGTAAACAGATAGTTTCTACAAATATTTAATATTTTCATTTTCTAGCTGTCTAAATTATTGAAAATTGAAATTTAATATGTATTTAAATCTTCAGATAAAAAATGTTTCATTAATGATTTTCTAAACATTTTAGATTAAAAGGTGAACAACTGGCAGACATGATTTTAAATTATTTAAAGCATTTTCTTGCATAAGCCTAACGAAGTATCTTTTTTTGCAGATACTTTATCTTCTGTGTTCTATGAACATAAATATTTCCTCTAAAGAAAATGTCAGTGTCTCAGATTCACTCTCAAGCAACAGAAAAAACTTTTATTTGTGAAATATGTTTCAAAGAATTTTCACAAAGTGGTAAAATGAAAACTCACTTGCGTACCCATACAAATGAAAAACCATTTGTTTGTGAAATATGTTCCAAAGGATTTTCAGAAAGTGGTAATCTAAAACAACACTTGCTTGTCCATTCCAATGAAAGACATTTCATTTGTGTAATATGTTCCAAAGGTTTTTTAAGAAGTGGCCATATGAAAGAGCACTTACGCACCCATACAAATGAAAGACCTTTTGTTTGTGAAATATGTTTCAAAGGATTTTCACAAAGTGGTACTCTGAAAAGTCACTTCCGTACCCATACAAATGAAAGACCTTTCATTTGTGAAATATGTTCCAAAAGTTTTTCAAAAAGTTGTCATTTGAAAGAGCACTCACGCACCCATATAAAGGAAAAACTTTTTGTTTGTGAAATATGGTCCAAAGGATTTACAAGAAGTGGTAATCTGTATGAACACTTGCGCACCCATATGAAGGAAAAACCTTTTGTTTGTGAAATATGTTCCAAAGGATTTTCACGGAGGTATTCTCTAAAAGCACATTTGCACACCCACACAAAAGAAAAACTTTTTGTTTGTGAAATATAATCCAAGGATTTTGGCAAAGTTGTCACGTCAAAAAATATTTGCATATCTACAAAATAAATTCTTCTGCTTCTGAAACATGTTCCAAAGAAATTTCAGTAAGTGTCAATTTAAATAAACATTATCTTACCCATACTAGTCAAAAGATTTTTTGTTTCTGATGTATTCTCTAATAAATTTTCACAACGTGGCCATCTAAAAGCACATTTGCATGGATCAGAAATGAAAAATCATTCGATTTTAATTATATATAAGAGGATTTTCTTAAAATGATATCTTAAAATATATTGCACGTTCTCACAATTGTCAAAGCCAATTATTTATGAAGTATGTTCAAGAGAAATTTTTGAAACAGTCTCTTATAAATACATCCTGCATCTCAAGTAAATGAAAAGCCTTTCATATCTGGAATATGCTTTAAACTGTTGTCCCGAGATGATACTTCATCTCTGACCACTGCAATGTTAAGATAAACTTATGATCCCTTTTAAGTTCTAATTTTCAAGACTTCCATATCATATGCCTAGTATAACCAGAAATTTTATTTATTAAAATGCTTCTTATTTCCAAGTAAAACTTACTTTTTATTGTTTACTACTAATTTAAATTTCTAGACTGAAACATATTTATGTAACAAGCTTCCTAATGCTAAACAAATGTGATTCAAGTGGCACAGTCATTAAATGTACTTGTAGTGCGAATCAAATATGATTCATACAGTAGTTAATGTGTTGATAAAAGCATACTTTCCTCATACAAATTAAAAATGAGTTTTATGTTAATTTAACGATTGTAATGTGAAGAATGTTTATGATAACTTTGTCTTGATAATAAGAGAGGGATACCATGTTACAAAAGATTAATCATTTTATAGAGGAATTTTTTTTATGAAAATCTAAATATGTTTTTTAGTATCTATGCAGAAAAAAGCCTTCAGTTGTCAAGTTTGTTTATCCCTCACCTGTCTTTTCTGTATTTATCTCAGATTACTAAAAACATGCAATATTTTTGAATAATCGGTGAGATTTCATATGTGTTATACTATAAAATAATGGGAATAAGAACAGGTTTCTATAGAAAGAGAAAAAAAATCAATATTAAATATGTTTTAAAGCAAATATGTATGAACAAAATCTTAGATCTAAAAATTTGTGTCTTATACCTTCTTTTTATATCAAAACAATGGTACTTTTTGGTTTGCCGGGCACCAGTGATATTATACATGTATACACGTACACATATATCTACATATACATATATATACAGTGCATTAAGAAATTATACGACCACTTTGATTTTAAAAATTATGATGTAAATAAAGGTTCTAATTATAGTTTAATCACATGAGATATCAAAATACAACATATTTATTAAAATTAGTTTGCAATAATTTTGAATAATACAATAAATAAGTATGTTAACCCTCTGACTGACAAGGCATTTGAGCGGTCACAGAAATGAAATGCTCATTCAAAGAAGATAAAATAGTATGCCAAAAAAACCAACGTCTATTTACTATTTCCTTTTCAAAACGGACCGTATATTTTCATCCCCCAATCCAATTAGTTACAGCAGCAGAGATAACCACAGGAGGTATGGGGGAGTTCGGAAATTCTTAGAAGTCATTCTCTCCCCTAATCCCTCCTCTGTGAGTTACTTTTGCCCTTCTATTATGACCAGTGGAAAGTTGAACGCGTGTTTTTACGAGACGCAGATTATTCTCCTTTGGAAATGTCTGTTTTACACTCGTTTTTGATAAATACATTTTATGAAATTTAATCTTTTTTACTTTATAACCCTTAATCTACAATATTTTGAAAGAAAATCTCGATGTTTCAAAGTGCACCATAATTTTCATAATTATGCCTCTGGGGTACCTAGTAGAGATGAGACGGGCTCAGCCCAAGACCGGGCCCGACATGGGCACGGGCTCGATTTTAGGTAGATTTCGTAAGAAATACTACCTATTACATTCTCGCCTAAGTTGGAAATTTTGAAAAATTTTTGCAGATCTACGCCGATCATGACTCCCAGAACCCAAAACCATCCCCAGTTCAAAACTTATATATATATATATATATATATATGTCACTTTTTTTATGGACACGATAACTGGAAAAATTCTGCATAAATCTCTTCCAAACTGATACATAAAATCAAGGAGAATAAAATCTCAGTCAAGTTCGTTAATGGGTAAAATCGAACCAAGGGGGGGGGGAATAAGGGGCTTTTTGTGAAAACAGAAAAAAAAACATAATTTCTTAATTATTATACGTATCGAATCCGTTTAAAGTTATTATTACTTCTAGGAAAAGGGCCGAAAATTTATGTACGACAGATTTTTGATATAATTAAAAATGGCCCCAAGGGGGAAAAAGGGGGTTTTAGAAGAAAAAAAATCATAGCTTCGTCAATTCACAAGATATCAAATCCGCGTAAATTTATTATTAATCCTCTTAATATTATCTAAAACTTTTATATTGACAAGTTTTTTTATAGGACCAATCGTTATAGAAAAAAAAATAAAAAAAAAATAAAAAAAAACCAAAAAAAAAACCCTGCTGGCTCGCCTGCAAACAAGTTATTTTTCGAGGTAGGCGATTCCAACTCCCGCATCTTTTCGAAACTGATACATAAAATCAAGGGGCATAAAATCTCGATCAAGTTTGTCAATGGGCAAAATCGAACCAAGGGGGGGGGGGGAGGCTTTTTCTGAAAACAGAAAAAACCCATAATTTCTTAATTATGATACGTATCGAATCCGTTTGAAGTTATTATTACTTCTAGGAGAAGGGCCGAAAATTTATGTATGACAGATTTATGATATAATTAAAAATTGCCTTAAGGGGGGTGGTGGTAAGGGGGGTTTTAGAAGAAAAAAATTCATAACTTCGTCAATTCCCAAGATTTTAAATCCACTTAAATTTATTATAAATCCTCTTAATATTATCTAAAACTTTTATATTGACAAGTTTTTCATACGACCAACTCTTATAGCAATAATAATAATAATAATAATAAATTAATAAATGAATAAAATCCCTGCTGACTTTGCCTGCAAACAAGTTAGGTTTCGAAGTAGGCGGTTCCAACTGTCGCATAATCGTAAAAAAGGTCATTTCTTCCGCAATTCCCGACAAACAGGCGCCCCACGGTCTGCGTCTTCGAAATCTACCTGTGCCTGTTGGCCGAGCCGTCAGGGATTTTTTATATCGGTCTTCGGGCCCGGGTGGGCTCGGGCTCATTCTTTCTGAAACTGACAATTTTATTTATTCCCAGCTAGAAAAAGTTTGCAAAAAAAGTGCACAAAATCCGAGCGTATTTGGCACCTCTTCTTATGCATAAAAAATGTAAACTGAGTTGTGCACAAAAAGTGTACTAATTGAATTGTGCATTTTTTATGCATAACAAGAGGTGCCAAATACGCTCAGATTTTGTGAACTTCTTTTTTGCACTTTTTTTGCATACCAAATTATCCCAAAATTGTGTACTTTTTATGCACAATCCGAGGTGCCAAATATGCTCAGATTTTGTGCACTTTTTTTTTCACTTTTTTGCATACGAAATTATCCCTAAATTGTGCATTTTTTATGCATAATCAGAGGTGCTGAATACGCTCAGATTTTGTGCACTTTTTTTGCATACCAAATTATCCCTAAATTGTGCATTTTTTATGCATAATCAGAGGTGCCAAATACGCTCGGATTTTGTTCACTTTTTTTGCATACCAAATTATCTCTAAATTGTGTACTTTTTATACACAATTAGAGGTGCCAAATACGCTCAGATTTTGTGCACTTTTTTTGACTACTAAATAATTAAAATCTGCAAAAATGTGTATAAATTTTACAGATATTGTGAACAAAAAGTACACTAAATAAATGCAAAAATTTTGCAAAAAATATATACATTTTACAGATTATGTGCATAGCAAGTGTTATATAATCAAAAACTGCACAAATTATACAACCTCATTCATTAGCCTGTCTCTTCCTATGAATATGTTATTAAGAGGCTTGCATGTTTTCAGCAATAAAATAGAATTGCTTCTCCCCCCCTCCTCCTGTTTAGACAACAGAGCTGTGCATATAAAATGACTTTATAGTTGCAATTATTTTACTGTCACTTGAACACTGTGCTTTAATACTGCTTTTGAATGTTAATACCTTGAAGAATTTTAAATAATTATTTGTTAGTACATTTGTTTTTCTATTTGCAACATCCAGAATTTCCATGTACATGCAATGTTGAAACTCATGAGATACTTTTAAAAAGCTACAAAAATTGTAAAAAAAAAAGGGGGAAATATCTTAAGAAATATTTCAAGATATTTAAACATTTAAATGCAACATCAACAAAGTACTCATCAAGCAAGAAGTATCTAGACAATGGGTTATCAAACTTTTATCACACATACCACCTCTGAGCTATTAAAAATTTTGTTACAATAAATATATATGGCCTATTTTTAAACATGGCAAATTTGTGAAAAATTACAATAATTTTTTAATCTATAAAAACAAGAGAAATCATGTTGTTTGCATAATTTAACCTTCTGACCACTTTTTTTTTCAGAATCCTTTCGACCAATATGTAATCGACCAGTATCTCCCCTATTATTACATATTTCAAATCATCATGTATATGAAATATGTAGTAAATTTATCATTTGCATTGCTTTCACCCTTTGCTGTGTAATGTTTGAAACAAAATTACTTCAAAAATTGTGTATTATATAAATTTTTCTACATGTGGTCATGGGAATCACCGGATAAAAACAGTCAGAGGGTTAATAATGCTTTCCAACAGCTATGTTTACAGGTAACCTTTTTGTTTCAATGTCAAGTTTCTTCATTAAATGTTTTAGTGCACTTCATAAATATGTATCTATTTCATTGCATTTAAAATAGTGTAACAACATAAAAATACACTACAAATGTTTTTTTTCCTATAGACCATTATGTAACAGAAAAAAAAAGATTTGTTGTTTATATAAATATATATTTCTGAAATAAATCCACAAAAGTTAGGTTTCTATAAATCTATACTAATAAAATAAAGTTTCGCTCGCTCTGTGTGTGTGTGTGTCTGCTGGCGATGTCTAGGAAAATCTACCCACCTAGAAGCCTGAAAATTTAGATTTAGGTAGTCCAAACCCTCTCCTGGTACATATATAAAAAAAAATCTAAATTAACCCTTTCGAAACCGATTGTTTATGTAACCCACTTTCGTGATTTCTGCTATTTTGGCAATGTTTAGTGGTGGTTAAATTTCAATTCTACTAGGAAATTTGGTTGGGTCAAGTATTCTGAAAAGGCCTCTTTAAGAACAGATTGCGCCTCCTGGCAGCGGAACTATAGGAGTATCTCTGGTTCTATAGGCCTGATTACAACGGGGTTTGGCTCATTCGACTTGATATCTATAGCCTTAAATATTTTAGTAGCACTTTCCGATCTTGGGTTCTATGAGCCCAATTACGACAGGGTTTGCCTCATTCGACTTGATTTCGATAGCCTTGCAGATTTCAGTCATATTTGTATAGAACAGATTATTATTATCTCGGGTCCAGGCAATGCCAGACGGGTTAGCTAGTATAACCTAAAATATCTTAAATTGTTTAAATTTTTTAGTTCTTTTTCCACTTTATTACTCTCGCCTTCAGCAAGTTTAAAAAATATTCTTTTTAAATTAAAAAAATTCATAAAATACGGTAAAAATTGCAGATTTTTTTAAAAATACATATAACAGAAAAATGTGAAAGCAAATTTTTATAAATGCTATTTAGATTTAGTGCATATATATATATATATATCAGTTAAAATTTGTTCAACTTGTTAAAAAAAATCTAAAGATCACCCTTTTAAAGTGCTTTATAAATATAAAATTATTACACTTACTTGAAAACAACTGCAAAATAAATATCTTCCTTTAAAATATATGCAGATATATCTGAAAACATTAAATGTAGATAAAAGCATCAAAATATATAAATGTTATTTTTAAATTTAGTTGCTGGTTGAAAATGTATCAACTGCTTGCAGTAAGAAAAGAAAAGAACTTTCAATATTAAATTTTATTTATTTTTGTGTTTCTTTAACAATTCTATCTACAATATTTAATTTTCTCCGAATTGCAGCTCTCACTAAAGCTTGGTCCACATTAAATTTGCTGCTTACATAAACTTGTATTTATTTTATTATGTCTGGATCTAATACATTTGTTTTTTTATGCGCCTTTAATGCCCTTTAATAAACTGTTTCCCAACACTTCTCGGCCAAATACGACCTCCAGTAAATCCCCAACAAATCTGGCATAAGAACTTGTGCGGCACATATTTAATTTGTTAGTTGATACACTGAATGATCCAATAGACGTTTGATTTTCGTCTATTTGGCTCTGTGACAATCGAGATTTTTCTTCCTTACAGGTCATGTATTTCTCTTTGTAGTTTTTAGATTTAAGTTTTAGTTTGGAAACTTTATTTTCCAAGTAAGCAATTCTGTCAGCTTGTTGTTTCATACAGGTATTTTCTTTTTCCTTTTCTTCATATAATAGGTCAAATTTTCTCTTTAAAGAAATGCATTCACTACAGGTTGCTTGGCTTTCAACCTCCAAAATCTTCAATTTGGCTTGATTTATCAAGTCAGAGGCAATATCTTTTGATGTTACTGTATCCAGTTTCTGTTTCCTGAAAAAGAAAGAAAAAAAAAATATATATACATATATATATTAGTTTTAAATCATGTAGAAATACACAAACTGAAATGTTATATAAATATAAGAATTCAATATTATATTTAATTATAGTTTGTAGGAAAAAATAAAATTAATTTACTTATTGTTGTGTGTAATACAGATAAAGCTGTAAATATTGTTCATATACAATTTTCTCCTAAATCTCAAACTTCCCAACTAACACAGAACTTGCGGGCCACTGATGGCTACGTTAGCCTTGGCCCAAACTAGTAGATGAGGGGCCGCAATCGTTTGCCGTAACGGCAACTTAAAAAAACTGTCACGCCGGCCACAATGTGGCCGCAACAGAATTGGCCATAACTACATTAAGATGCCCATAATTGTGCCACAAGTGGTTAATCATAATTGACGGATAGCCTAAAACTGGCCACAGTTATACTTTAAGTGGCAATTATTAATGAAAACTAGCCACAGTTTGGCCATTAACGATCATCGTGAATAAAATCTAGCCAGAAGATCGCCACAGCCATGCCACCTGCGTTTGTTAAGAATAAAAGCTACCCCAAAGCTGGCCATAAATGTTAATTTATTGGTCATCATAAATGTAAACTAGCCTTAAGCCAGCCATCCACATACCATCAATGCTATTCATTAATGAATGCATGCCGAAAGCTAGCCACTTTGTTGCCATGAATGGGCATCATTAATGTATGCAAGCCGAAAGCTAGCCACTTCGTTGCCATCATTAATGAATGCAAGCCGAAAGCTAGCCACTTTGTTGCCATCAATGGTAATCATTAATGAATGCATGCCGAAAGCTAGCCACTTTGTTGCCATGAATGGGCATCATTAATGTATGCAAGCCGAAAGCTAGCCATTTCGTTGCCATCATTAATGAATGCAAGCCGAAAGCTAGCCACTTTGTTGCCATCAATGGTAATCATTAATGAATGCATGCCGAAAGCTAGCCACTTTGTTGCCATGAATGGGCATCATTAATGTATGCAAGCCGAAAGCTAGCCACTTCGTTGCCATCATTAATGAATGCAAGCCGAAATCTAGCCACTTTGTTGCCATCAATGGTAATCATTAATGAATGCATGCCGAAAGCTAGCCACTTTGTCGCCATCAATGGGCATCATTAATGAATGATAGCCCAAAGCTAGCCATATTCATGCCACTATTAGATATCATGAATATGAATGGAAGCTGGCCAGAATTATACTTTTTATGGTCCTCAAAAAAGTAAAGTTGAGCAAATCTCCATTTTTACTCCTTTGGCAGGGACAATTTTTCTTCTTTTTTTAAGTTATTTTAAACTTTAGAATCTAAATTTACTGGTCCATAATTTTTGTCTGAAAACTCTAAATATTTTATTCAAAATTTGAAAAAAAAAAAAATAATAATAATCTATTGGAATATTTTTCTTAACAAGAGCTCATAACACCAACCTGACTTTTATGCAAACATGTTTCACTTTATTATAATATTTTTCAGTTAAAAACTGCAATGGTGTTATAAGCACCCCATATTAAAAAGGTCAAAATACAATAAAATCGAAAGTGCTTCAGATCTTGTATAGAATACTTTCAATCTGGAAGCAATAATAATATTTTTTTTTTTTTTAAAGTGCCCCAATGGAGGCAAAAATTGGCCGTATCCACTCATCTCATTAGATCGGAATAAAAGGCCATATGGTTATGATTTATTTTTTAATGTTATTCTGAAAAAGTTGCAAAAGCCATAATTGTAATTAATAAAAAAAAAGTTGTAAAATAAGGTGTAACACAAGGTGTAAAATATATATTGAGCGTTAAATTACCAATGATGGTGAGAATACGAAAAAAAAACTAATTTTCTTCAATTTTTAATTAAATTATAGGTTTAAACATTCTATTCAAAGGAGTAAATTTTTAAGTAGTTTCAATTTATGTTTCTTCAAGCTAATTCACCAGGTGGATTGTCCAGCCAGAATTTCCATTGAAAATTGTTATCTAATGATTATATTCAACATCCCTTTTTCGAAGCAAATAAAAAATGTATAATGTTAAATGAGATACCATATGAAAGGATTTTCAAGCGACTTCTGACATAGTACACTCACATTTCTTTAAAACATGTATTTTGGTTAAAATTGCAAGTAATAAATTAAATAGGCATTGTTTTCAGAAATAAAATGAAAGTTTTTCCTCAAATTACTGTTGCCACAAAAATTAAATTCCACAACAATGATTATAAAAAAAATGTTCAATAAAGATAAAGTGGACATGGTTGCTGCATGGGTTTATTTTATATTTATGATAAAAAAAGCAAAATTTAAATTCAAACGCTCATTTTTTTTTTTTTTTCAAAACATTATGTCACTCTCTAATGTAGTTAAAATACAATTTATATATATATATAGCTCTTGATATTTTCAGTCAGTTTTTACTGTAAAGTATGAAAGAATAAATTGGATTATATTCTGGCTTTATTTTTTTTTAGAAGTTTAAACATGCATCTAAAAAATATTAGATATTGCTAAAAAATATTAGGCTGCAGTGTGAAATCTTCACACAGGCCCACTAGTATATATTATTTCTGTTATCAACATCCCCTTTTCTCAGAAAATATGAAATGCACAACAATGAACGAGATGCCATAAGAAAGGATTTTGAACCAGCTTTTGACATAGTGCACTCACATCTCGATAAAACATATTTTTTGATTAAAAATTGATGTAAATTAAAAATTAAATCTGCATTGTCTTCATAAAAGAAATGAAAGGCTTTCCTCAAATTAGTGTAGCCACAAAAATAAAATACCACATTATATAATGCTTAAAATGATTATAAAAAATAAATACTACAAAAAAGATAAAGTGGGACATAGTTGCTGCACGGGTTTATTTTATATTTATGACTAAAAAGCAAAATTCAAATGCTCAATTTATTTTTCTTTGTCCCATGTTTTTTTCCGAAACAGATGATGTCATCTCTAAAGCAGTTAATTAACTATAGATATATATATTTTTTTGTCTTTGCTATGCTCGATCAGTTTTTACTGTAACTGTGATGGAATAAACGAGATGATATTCTGGCTCGACTAATGTTGTTTGAAGATAGTTTCAGTCCTTAATTTTCCTTTACAAGTTTAAACCTGCATCTAAAGAGTATTAGATATTGCTAAAAAGTATTAGACTGCAGTGTGAAATCTTCGCATGGGTCCACTGGTGCTTTTATAATACAATTTCTTACCTGGATGTTTCTTCCAATTATCCAGCTTGAAAATAAAACAAAAACGCAGGAACTCTATTTTATAAAATTGGTAAAATGTTGACATTACTGATCATTGAAATTTAAGAATTTTTTTTAATGATGTAACTATATATATATATGTAAATTAGGTCCGTTCAAAAAATGTCATTTCACTATCTTCATCTCTTTGGCATATAATATCAGAAAAATGTAGCAGTATTCCTATAAAGTAATGTTTTAGTCTGTTAAGGACTCTTCCCCCCTTTATACACATCATAGAACAAAATTTCAATGTATATATATTTACAAAATATTACTAATTGACAGAAAGCCAATTGTCACTATTTTCCTTCTTATGTAATCTTAAAATTTCTCTTATTAAATAAGTTTAATATTTTTTCAAAATAGTAGTGGCAGTTGATCTTCTAGAACACGGCAAGTTCACCATTCATACACTAAATCTTTTTTTTTTTTTTTTAAATGGACTAAACATTACTCATAAATAATAATATATCATTGTTTTTACTTTTTAAAAATTAGCAAGTAATGAGTACTGAATATATAGTATATATATATTTTTTTAATATATTACCAATAAAGAAATCTTTAAAATATTTTTCCTTCCAGCAGGAGGTATGTGACTTTTTGACTAACAAAATTTCAAACTGATTCATACAATATTATGTACATTAAAATTTTAATCTCAACTTCTAATGAGATTATGATGAAATTTTTATTAAAATTTTCAAAAGTTTTTATACAGCAAATTATTTTTAATACCTGATCTCCAAGCAATGCTAATTTATAATCAACCAACAAAAACAGTTTATCAGTTTTTAAAATATAGCCTACATAAAACACTTTTATTCAATTATATCTTAACCTGTAAAAAGAAGGGGGAATGTTCTCAGAGTGAGAAAGAAGGGGAAAATATATAGTACATCTTTTTTAACAACATCACTTGCATAAATAAATATATATATTTAAAAACACTAGAACTGAATGCTTTTTTTTTCATATAAATTTTATTTTTCACAACAAATGTAAAACAAACCAACCAAAAAACATTTATTTATGTATTTACAAGATGCTCAAAATTTATCAGAAATATTTTACAAGAAAATTTAATCCTGTTACAATTAAATTTCTGATGTTTCTTAATTTAAGTTTATAAACAAGAGCTGAAAATCTACAGTCATCTTCACAGAGAACTTTTTTCTTTCCAGATTTTTATTCTTCTTCTTCTGAAAAACAAAAAATAAATTTTACAAAACAAAATTAAAATGCCTTACTTTAAAAACACCACTTAATTAGCCATTTATAAATATAATCGGAACAGAAATTATAATTAAAAAAAACTATTTACAAAAAGCTTTGTAGTTCAAGTTATTTGTACAAAATGAAACTATTTTATTGCAGTATACCTATATTTGCTTTTAACAAAAACTCATGAAAGGGCAGCGTTGTCAAATGACACCTAATTCCTTTTTTTTTTCTAGGTGCGAAACTGCATTTCATGGTGGCAATTTTATGTTATATCATATTCTCTCATTTCTTTTTGCAACCATGTTAACAATAATATTGTTTCTATTTTTATGTGTTAAGAGCAGGGGGGGAGGGGGGGGGCTGTATATATTAAATACTTTATCTCTGTGTTAATCACTAAAACAAAATAAAAACAGGCTTTCTATAAATTCTTTTGAATAACTTCAAATATATAAATTCATATTCTTTACATATGATGTATGGGTGCTCTTTCTGTTCATTTCATAAAAGTCGAATTGCTCACTTTGTAAATGTTTCTAGAATTTGTATTGCTAGAAACCAGCAGTTCTTTATTTTCTTCACTTTATTTTTTCACATAACATTTCCTTCAAAATGGCTTTGTAAAGTAGGAAAATACATTGTGTACCTTATTTTTTCACATAACATTTCCTTCAAAATGGCTTTGTAAAGTAGGAAAATACATTGTGTACCTCCAAGCTATAAATCTGATATTATCACTCATAAAACGATAGCATTTCAATTCTCACCGTAATTTAGTTCAAAATAAGGAAAAGCAATTTTTCAACTTTTCCCCGTCAAAGTTAAAAAAGTAAAATTTAAATTAGGTGGGATATAATATATCCCACCACGCCTCAAAGGGTTAAAAGACAATAAAGAAAAAATGAAGTTACTTTGACACAGGGTTGGGTTTCTTCCGGAAGAAACTGGAAGAAATGGAAAAAACTGGAAGAAACCAACAGAAAACAAAACAGATGCTCAAAATTAAAATATATTAACTATATAAAAGAATTAAATTCAAAACCTAATTATATGAAATTTAAATTGGAAATTAATTAATATTAAAAATATTATTTATGGAAAAATAAGTTATTTTTTAATAACAAACTTCAGGTTCAGCAGGTATTTACAGGTTATGTTTTTTACAACTTTAGAGGTAGGGGATATTTTTTTATTGTTTATATAATTTCTGTAAAAAAAAAAAAAAAACCTACCAATTCCTTATTTATCATATAAAAATGCAATATTTTAAAAACTATTGTGCAAAACTTAAAACAAACAAATTTGTAATTATGTATACTAGCATGCTGATTTAAAAGATAAATGTTCTGAAAATAAACTCTACAGGGATAAGAATTTTTTTCATCTTTTGCATTCATCCATTCTAAGTTGAGAAATTGATTGCAGCATCTTAAAGCTAAATTACTTCTGTTTTGTTATACAATGTTGCACTGTAGTAAGGAAAATGGAGATTTTAATGAAATCCTTCAATACAGTAATTACTGTATATTAGTTTCCTTAATAAAATGGGCGTAAATTCAAAGCACTGTCTTTTATTTAAAAGAGTTTCATTCTACAATAGGTAAATGATCCACAT
Organism: Maratus michaelseni; assembly: GCA_963931845.1. Lineage (NCBI taxonomy): Eukaryota > Metazoa > Arthropoda > Arachnida > Araneae > Salticidae > Maratus > Maratus michaelseni. The sequence continues at coordinate 290,246,067 of OZ007598.1, read as the reverse complement.
ACTATTTACTACTGGTTACAGAAGTTTAAATTATATATATTAAAAAAAATGTGCCTCTTTTGAATTGAATTACCTTTAATTGATTTTGTGTATTTTGGATAAATTTATTTGGTACATTTCCATTATACCAACACCATTGTCGTCACCAAGTGCAATAATTGGCACAAAATGAAATTCATGTGAAAGGATTCAATTGGAAAAAAAAAAAAAAAATGTTGGCACAAAATTGAGCATTTAAAAATATAACATTTGAAAATTACAGACTTTCACGAACTATTTTATTAAATCGACACGAATATAGACTTAAAATAAAAGAACAAATAAATATTATATGATAAATTAATAAAATTAACTCAATTTAAACTACAGGCATAGCATTGTAAATGTCTCTTAGCATTGCAGTAAGCATTTCACTTTTTGAATGAAGACGTTCATACTTTTTTTTTGTATCCAAAGTCCTGAAACAATTTTATTGCAGCGTCCTCATCATCTGGTAAATGCCTAATGGTAAAATCCACATTAGTGTCAACAATAAATATAAGTTACTACTTAATATTAAATATTTTCTATTTGAAAAATAGCAAATTAAGATGTTTTGCGAGGTTACAGAGTAAATTAAGTAATAATAATAATTAAAAAGTGTCATGTTCAATAAATAGCAAATCACAATGTTTGGCACGGTTTGCAATAAAAATATTTACACGTTCAGGGTTGAAATAAATAGCACATTAGCATACATTTTGGCATGGTGTTAGAAAAGTCCCATTTATTTTATTCAGGTACACAATGATTGGAAAGCTTTAGACAGGTGTGTGATTTTGGCTAAAAAACTGGTGTAATTATCAATTTATCATACATAATTAAATTTTTATAAGTCTAATTAAATTTATGTAAGGTTATCTATTAGAAAATACATTTATTTTTATTGTATTTTACAAAGTTGTAACTTATATGGTAAATTCTTAAAGAAAAACAGTTTCTTCCATTTTTTCCACTTGGAAGAAACCTATTTCTTCAGGCCGGTTTTTTCCACTTTGGAAGAAACTTGCCAACCCTGCTTTGACACATCATAGACAATCTCTGACAAACAGATTTTTCCATTTTAATTTTGTTTTTTTAACAGTTAAAACTGTTTTGGCCAATAATTCAAAAATTTTTAGTAGCATTTGGGGACTCCTGAAAATCGGGGACCCTGGGCCCGTGCCCCGAATGCCCTGCCCATGACAGATATATAAATTTCTCTATTTTTAGCCGCAATCGATTGACAAATTTAGCAATTTTTCTCATGCGATCTTGGAAGAATTTCGCTATTTTTTCCCATGACTGACTGAATAGTTTCGTGATTTTTTCCCGCAGCTGACTGATGAATTTCAGAATATTTTCCTGCTACCAATTGCCGAATTGTGCAGGGAGGGAGGTTTTGCGACAAATAAGCAAATTTCCCAATTTTTTTCCTACAACAAACTGCCAAATTTTGAGATTTTTTAATTTTGTAATTTTTCTTGCGACCAAGTGACAAATTTTGTGATATTTTACTGTGACCAATAGACGAATCTTGCGATATTTTCTCATGACCGATAGATGATTTTTGTGATATTTTCCCGCTAAATTTTGGTGAAATTCGCGAAAGCAAATTCTTGCGAATCCACAATAATCAGGGCACATTTCCAGCTATATAAAAACGGGCAGGGCGCATTTACAACTAAAAAATGGGCAGGGCGCATTTACAACTAAAAAATGGGCAGGGCGCATTTACAACTAAAAAATGGGCAGGGTGCTGCGCCCTCTCGAAAACGTCTAGGGGAAACACTAATTACTCCAATACAAATATTGCCACAGTTATTTTATTCTAAAAACTTGATATTTGAGTAATTTTAATTTATTTTCAGCAGTGAAATTAACTCGAAATTATTGAATAACAAACATGTGAATTTTTACATTGCTAACTAAGCGTAACCAAGCTTCCAGGCTCGAACATATTTCACACTGTCAGTTTTACGCTTAGTTAGCAATGAAAAAAAAAATCACCATTTTTATTACTTGATATTTGATTTAAAGGAAAATTTAAAAACATGGATTTGAACCTTCAGCTCCTCTCCAGAATCTTACATTTGCAAAATATTTTGGGCAAAACATAAGAATGTTTTAAAAATACCTTGAATTTAAATATCATTTTTTAAAGTTTCTTAAGAAAAAAGGGTCAAAGAAAGTATTAAAGAAGGTCCCTTTCTCCAAAGAATCTGCTTTATTTTTAATTTGTTAAAAATTATACATTACATATAATCAAAATCCAAATTAATTTATATGACAACATATTAAAAAAAAATCCTTAATTTAGAGGTCAGAAGATTAAATAATTTTATCACCACCTCCCTTCCTCTTCTACATACATAGCATAAATTAAAAAAAATTATTTAGCATAAATCTGTGTAATCTTAAGTATTGTCAAAGTTCATGAAAGTCAAAAACCCTGTTAACAAAAATTATTTGACACATTTCTGCAAAACTTTAAAAAATACTCAATCTTTTTCTATTAAATTTTACATTTCAAAAATTTAAATTAATTTAATTTTTATTAAATGTAAGTCCAGATTAGATGCACTATATTTCCAGAGGTGTCACAATAATCACAAAACTGAATCATCACTCTTGAAACAAATATTAAAACATTTAAAGCAAACATTTTCTAAGCACATGAGCTGAAGCATCAAAATTTTGAGTAATTTGAAGGACCCATTGTACAAGATGTTTACATTTCATGAAACTCTGCTAAACTGTTTTAACAAACTGTAAAATAACAATTTTGAATAAAATAATTTTAATAAAAATGAACAATTCCTATGCAATATGTAATAGACGAAGATTTTTTTATGATAACTTTTTGAATACAGTTTTGTTAAAATATTACAATTTAACTAAATTTTAATATGAAAAAGTTTACAAAATGATTTTTTGGCCATTTAAAAGATATCGCCAAATTTATCAGCCAATCGTGGTAAAAAATCTTAAAATTAGTCAATGGATTGTTGGCGAAAAAAAAAAAAATTTCGGTTAATGTACGCGAAGCGTACATACACAAGTTACTGACCGCGGCTGGAATGAATTTCGTGCATTCTACAGATTGCTGTACAGCGAGTTTCATGCATCCAGTGATGTTTTTTTTCGGTTAATGTACGCGAAACGTACATATACAAGTTACTGACCGCGGCTTGAATGAATTTCGTGCATTCTACAGATTGCTGTACAGCGAGTTTCATGCGTCCAGTGATGTTTTTTTTTTTTTCAGTTAATGTACGCGAAGCGTACATACACAAGTTACTGACCGCGGCAGGAATGAATTTCGTGCATTCTACAGATTGCTGTACAGCGAGTTTCATGCATCCAGTGATGTTTTCTTTTTCGGTTAATGTACGGCAAGCGTACATACACAAGTTACTGACCGCGGCTTGAATGAATTTCGTGCATTCTAGAGAATGCTGTACAGTGAGTTTCATGCGTCCAGTGATATTTTTTTTCGGTTAATGTATGCCAAGCATACATACACAAGTTACTGACCGTGGCTTGAATGAATTTCGTGCATTCTACAGATTGCTGTACGGCGAGTTTCATGCGTCCAGTGATGTTTTTTTTCGGTTAATGTATGCGAAGCGTACATACACAAGTTACTGACCGCGGCTTGAATGAATTTCGTGCATTCTAGAGATTGCTGTACGGCGAGTTTCATGCGTTCAGTGATGTTTTTTTTTCGGTTAATGTACGCGAAGCATAGTCAACCGCGTCTTGCATGTATTAGAAAAATGAAGAATATCGAAATTTTCCTCAATTATAACGTGTGTGGTGTGATGCAGAGAATTGACTATTTATAGAGTTTTTATGAGAATTTCTTTCATGAAGTAAACGTTGATTTTATTCCGTTTTGTGACAATTTTCAAGTTTAAGCCTTATTTTACTAGAAATTTTTTAATTGTTAAAGGTAATAAATTATTAAACTTGATAAATATTTCAAAAAAATTCATAGAAAAAAAAAGATAATTTGTAAAAATGGATACAGATGGAAGAAAAAAGCTATAAATATGTAAAAATAGAAAAAATTTGATAAAAGTATGTAAAAATGGAAATATCCGGAGGAAAAAAATAGCCGAAAATTTGTAAAAATGAAGTATCCGGAGGAAAAAATAGCTAAAAATTTGTAAATTGAAAAAGCTAGAGGGAATAGATAACTAAAAATTTTTTTAAATGGAGAAATCTGGAGGGAAAATAGTTAAAAATTCATAAAAAAAAAAGGAAAAATCCGGTGGGAAAAATAGTTTAAAATGGAAAAATTGGAGGAAAACATAGCAAAAAAATTGGAAATTCAGAAAATATGGTGGCAAAAATAGCTAAAAATGTGGGAAAATATGGTGGCAAAAATAGCTAAAAATGTGTGAAAATTGTAAAATCTGGAGGAAAAGTAGCTAACAATTTGTAAAAATGGAAATATGATGAGGAAAGAATAGTTAAAAATTTATACAAATGAAAAATACAGAAGAAAGAAAATTAAAAATATGGAAAAATCTGGAGGAAAAAAATGGCTAAAAATTTGTAAAAATGGTAAAATCCGGAAGAAAAAATAGCTAAAAATTTGTAAAAATAAAAAATCCAAATGAAAAAAATAGATATTTTTTTAAAAAAAATTGAGAAATTTGGAGAAAAAATTGCTAAAAATTTTTTTTAATTGAAAAATCCGGAGGAAAAAGTAGCTAAAATTTTTTTAAATTGAAAAATCCAGAGGAAAAAGTAGCTAAAAATTGTTTAAATTGAAAAATTCGGAGGAAAAAGTAGCTAAAAATTTTTAAAAATTGAAAAATTCGGTAGAAAAAGTAGCTAAAAAATTTTTTAAAGCGGAAAAATCCAGAGGAAAAAGTAGCTAAAAATTTTTAAAAACGGAAAAATCCGGAGGAAAAAATAGCTAAAAATTTTTAAAAACTGAAAAATCCGGAGGAAAAAATAGCTAAAAATTTCAAAAAATGCAAAAAAAACAAAGGAAAAACATAGCTAAAAATTTATAAAAATGAAAAAAAAAAGTAAAAACATAGCTAAATATTTATAAAAATGAAAAAAAAAAGTAAAAACATAGCTAAATATTTATAAAAATGAAAACAAAAGAAATAAAATAAAAACGTAGCTAAAATTTGTAAAAATGTAGAGGAAAAAATAGCTAAAAATTTGTAAAAATGAAAAATTGATGAAAAATAGCTAAAAACTTGTTAAAACGAAAAATCCAAATGAAAAAAGTAGGTTAAAATTGAAAAATCCGGAGGAAAAAATAGGGTAGAACTTTTTTTTATGGAAAAATCCGGAGGAAAAAATTTGTAAGAATAAAAATATCCGGAGGAATAAATAGTTCAAAATTTGGATAGAAAAATTGCTAAAAATGAAACAATACGGAGTGAAAAATAGCTAAATAGTTTTTTAAACGGAAACATCCGGCAGGAAAAATAGCTAAAAATTTGTAAAAATGGAAAAAATCGGAACGAAAAAATCGATAAAAGTTTATAAAAATTGAAATATCTGAAGGAAAATATCGGTAAAAGTTTGTAAAAATTGAAATATCTGAAGGAAAATATTGGTAAAAGTATGTAAAAATCGAAAAATGTGGCGGTAAAATTTACTAAAACTTTGTAAATATTCTTAAAACGAAATAAAATCAATGCTACGTTCACGGTGTACTTTGTGAAAGAATTTGCTTGACGATGTGTGTAAGTAATAAGTCGTCTGCCGAAAAGCTCGTGTTCTGATTGGGTAGAATTCGGAGGTTGCCGATTTCTCGGTTGGCGCGCGTCGTTCCTTGGCGTGCGTCAAAAAAATCGCCAAATCGGGGACCCTCGCTTATTCGAGGATTCTGCCGAAAAATATTTTAATAGCTTTTTTTTTTCTATAACTTTTAAGAGTAAAAAATAAGTACATTCTAGCTGTAAAAAAAGGTTAAAAAGTGTAAATTTTACACTTAAAGTGCAAAGGTTGGAAAGCTTTGTAAAGAGCTTTAACGTTTACCAACTGTAATGCAGCTAAAATACAAGAGTGCACTTCTATTTTATGAATGTGTGAAATTAAATTTACTAATGTAAATTGATCAATACAGACAAAATTTGGAGCCTATTTAGGGGACCATCCCAAAATTCTTCCTAGTAAAGCAGGTCCCTTCACAATATACCTTTTAATAAACAGGATCTCTTCCCATTTTTTTTTTTAAATAACACAGGCAACTTAAAAAAAATTGAGTTTTAAAAAGGAAGAAGTCTTTAAAGACAAATTTGTTTTTGCATGTGGGGTAGCAATACTTTTAAAATCTGGAATTTTCTGAATTGACTATTTTATAAACAATCCATAAAAACATACTCTTCATTGTTAATTTTTATTTTATGTTTCAAAATGTGTAATTTGCAAACAAATTGAAAGGAAAACTTTAACAGAAGGACTTAAAGAAGTTATCAATAAACGTTTGGTTCAAATTTGAGTAACTAAATTTCATATTCATTACAAAATGTTATCTTTCACAAAAAAAAAAGAATAAATTTCACACAAATAACTTTTACTTTTTTCAAAATGGGCCCTAAGATAAAAGCCCTGCGTTACAAACTGAGTAAATTGACAACTTACCTTTGCTTGAATGCCAAACGAGTTTATGCTGCACAGTCATCTCTGCTGCCATCTCTGAACTGCGCCACCACAGTTTCCTGAAAAATATGAAAATAAATTGTAATAGGTTGCAATATTAAGCATTTATCATATTCAACTAGAAAATTAAAAAGAAAAAGTACAACTGATTAATGTATATAACGGATGTCAGTGAATCATTTTCTTCTTCTTTTAAATCAAAACTTATTTCAACATGCACACACACATAATTTGCATTAAATAAAATGGCATCTTATCTAAATATTGCTATGGGGAGGAAAAGAAAAAAAAAATTACTGAATCAGCCACACCAGCAGAAGTGCTGTGCACTTAGACTGTTTTAAATTTTTACACGCATATGCACTATAGCGCTTTTTACTGAAATTATGGTACTGAAAAAGAAAAACACTGCAGAACATAATATAAAAGATGGAGATAAATTATAGTTCCAGGAAAGTAATTAAGGAAGATAATTGATACAATGTTTGGTACTTTTCGGTTAGCTGGACACCAGTAATATATATACATGTATGTACTTGTACACATCATTGGCACCTGGCTAACCGAAAAGTACCCAATGTTTTATTTAACATAAAATTAAAAGTGTAATATCAGACAGGCTCTCTCCTCTTAATATTTTGGATGGGTGTAAAAAAAAAAATGTAACAGTATAGTATAACAGTGTGCAACTATTTTGGATTCCAAGAAAGAAATTGCATGCTTTGAGAGTATGTTGTCACAAACACAGAAAGAAAATTTCAGACTCGGGGGAGATGAGGTTAAAAAAAGGCTTAAAACAAGTTTTAAAAAGGAAGACGTCCTTAAAGACAAATTTGTTTTTGCATGAGGGGTAAGGGACGATGCAATACTTTGAAACAAAAAAAGGTACATTTCGGTTAGCCGGGCGCCAGTGATATATATCAACATATATAAATACATAATGTATATACCTATATATGTATATACATACATATATGTATATAAATATATGTATGTATATATATGTATATGCAGACATATGTGTATATACATAGATATGTGTATATATAATACATGTATATATATCACTGGCGCCCGGCTAACCGAAATGTACCCAAACAAATTATGTGCTTTCATTAGGAAAAAAAAAACCCATTAAAAATTAATCTGGTTTGTTATTAAAAAAATATTTACAACATGAAAATATATTAAAAGCAACTGTTTATAAAAAGTTTGGGTCCTTTTCTGCTATACCAACACCATTGTCGCTAAGCATAATAATCGGCACAAAAGGAAATTCACATGAAACGAATCATTTGAAAACAAAAATAACATTGTTGGCACGAATTTAAGCACTTAAAAATAAAACGTTTGAAAATTGCAATACAAAATATGCACTTAAAATAAAAGAACAAATAAATATTACATAAGGTAATAAAATAAAACTCTATTTAAACTACAGGCTTGAAATTGTAAATGTCTCTTAGGATTGCTGTAAACATTTCATTTTTTGAATGAAGATGTTTATGAGTTTTTTTGATAAAAACTTTTTTTTTTATGTATCTAAAGTCCTAAAACAATTTTATTGCCGCTTCTACATCATCAAGTAACAGCTTAATGGTAAAATTCATTTCAGTGTCAATAATAAATGCAAGTTATAATTTAATAAATATTTTCTATTTGAAAAGTAGCAAGTTAAGATGTTTTATGAGGTTACGATTAAATAATAATAATAAAAGATTCACGTTCAATAAATAGTCCAATCAGAATGTTTGGTACAGTTTGCAATAAAAAATTCTTTACACGGTTAGGGTAGAAATAAATGGCAGATTAGCGTATATTTTGGCATGTGTTGGTATAACAGAAAAGTACCAAGTTGTGTTCCTATTACACTCTGACTCTGATAAGTGGAATTTAAAAATTAAATCAGATTACTTAGCTTTTCGGCTAAACCAAAACATTTTGGGCACTATTGCCATGACTAATTAAAAATCACATTAATGAATTAAAAAGAAATTACCTACTTTATTAAAATCTTAAAAATAAAGTGAAATTTTGCAAATGGTCATTAATTAGTACATAAAATTCGAAGTTTTCTATTACTATCAAAATAAAAATATGCCAGTATCATCAGAAAATCCAGAATATATATATATTAGTTAATTAAAACCAGATCTTAACATATGAAGTATAATTTCACTGAAAGACACTGGAGCTGTAAAATATTACTTTCCGCTTCCTGACTGGTTTAAGATTGTCAGCAATAAAGCAAATTATAAAACAGGCAACGGAGAATTATGAAAAAAAATAAAAGCTGAATTTTTATTGGTTAATTTTTTTATAAACCAAAAACTTCCGAGATTGTTCATTACGGACACATTTTACTCTGATATATATATATAATTACAATCAACTTATTAATAGCATATTCAGGGCAGATGTAAGATCAGTAAAGAACTTTTTTTTTTATTCACTTCTGTAGAATTAAGTCGCATAATAAGCAAAGCAATGCAGTTAATTTTACACAATTGCTGATGCTTTTTCTCAGCTTTCTTTATCTTGAACTTAAATCTGTCCCTGAGAATGATGAAAACTAATTTTTAACTAACTCTTGGAATAATATAGAAAAATAATCTTACCTAATTAGTAAATCTAAATATCCAAAAACCAGTGAATGACGAGACTTAGACATAGACGACGCCACGATGCAGGAAAGGGAAATGTAAACAACGCTGCGATGTGCGATGACACTGCCAAAAAGACATAAAAATCCCTACGAGACCGCAGAAAAAAAGCTATATTTCAATAGATTTATTTTTTCAAGGTTTTTTTTTTATCTTCAAAATTTCTCATACAACATTAAATAATTTTAAAAGTGGAAATTTTTCAATGCTGATTATTACAAAGCGGAAAACATTTAAAAATATATTTACAAAAATCCCCACTGGGAAAAAAAATGTGTTGGAAAAGGGAAATCTTGTTTCATCTTTCCCTGCATTACTCCCGGCTTGCCGTGTGAAAGGAGTGGGAGGGGGGGATCGGTATTTGGTATTATTGCTTATTTAAGCTAGTTAAGATATTTTTTTTTTCTTTTAAATCTAAATTTTGGAGTGTTTCAAAAAATGAAAATAAATTATTTTTTGGAACTGATTTATAGATAATATACAGATAATATAAAATCACCGCCCCCTCCCCCTCCAAGAAAAAAAAGAATTTTTTTTTTTTTTTTTTTTTTTTTTTCGTTTAACAGTAACTGCTTTTTGGTAAAGTGGCATTTATTTCTTTTGACAAATATTTTTTCATTGAAATTGAAATTGAAATAAATTCCCATTTATCATTAATTTTTTTAATATGTTTATATAATATGTATGTCTAAAGATTGCAATATTCATTTTCATTCTAGGTGCTCACAAAAAATATTCATTTAAAGATATTAATGCATACTTTAAAAGCAAAAACATTAACAGTTTTTATGATTTTTTTTTTCCATAAAAACTCTTTAAATTAAAGAAGGGTACTTTTTGTGTATTTTTTATTGCATAAAATATTTAAATGCAGCATATTTTATCGTTTCACATAAATCCAGGTTTAAAATAACGAAAATCATCTTATAAAATGTGAAGTAAAGATACTTTTTATTTCTTATAATAAAAATGTCGAGAAGATTATACTGGGCCACTGACTTTTAAACAATGATAGATTTGTATATCTTGGCCGCAAACGTACTTTCATTCGCTATTGGGCACTGAAATTGCATTAAGTTTCCCCGCCATTTGCCCGTTAACGATTTGGCGATAGACATCCGGTGTGCGGGCGCTTCAGTTAAAATACATTAATGGCTGGATACAAATTGCCGCAAACTTTTTTGGCCACAACGTTTACAACAGGTGGCCAAAAATCTCGTGTTTGCTGGGTTAGTTCCTGTTTTGGTGAAATTGTGAACATCCTTCTACATTTGTGAAAAATCTAGTCATAATTTTATGAATTTGAAATTATCATTATATCCAGGTTATATATTTTTAAGATATATGTATGTGAAATACACACACACACACACATATATATATATATATATATATATTGTTTTATGTAAAAGTGACAGTCAGATTTTACTTTTAAATAATAAAATTTGTGCAAGGTCTATTTTTAAAGACCAAGAATTTTGTGAAAAGTTCTGTTTTAAGAAGGGGAATAGTCCCATAACCTGTGCTGAATTTTTTTGGTGCAATTTCTGAGCGATAACTGTTTCAATCTGGTTTGATCGGATTTCGATCTGATCGTCCAAGTTTGAATGGCTTTTCCAATCTAGGGTTGCTTTATTTTCGTAAATCGCGTTAGAATTGAGATCTTGAAGCTTATTTGTTAATTAGTATCATGTGAATCATTACTCAGCTAAATTTTGAATTCTGTTAGATAACGAATATGCCGGTTTTGGATAGCATCTGTGCTGCTGTTAAGGTAAGTGGGTAAGCCTCGTGCTCTGCCGTTTACTTATTTTATTATTATTTTTTTTTTTTGTATTTTATAAGGATTTTCGCATTAGCTGTTTATAATGCATCCTTTATTAAAGGTATTATTAGGATAGATAGCAAATCAAAAGTGATATTTGGCTTTATGTACGTAAAGATATGCGCATTTTATATACAGATTCGGCTTTTTTTTCCTTTTGTTTTTTATTAGGATTTTTGCATTAGCTGTTTAAAATGGCCCCTTTATTAAAGGTTTTTTTTTTTTTTAAAGGGTAGATATTAAAAAAAAAAGTGGCCTTATGTTGCACGTTAAATTTTCATCTTTTTGTAGTTTGGCTGTTCTTTCCTCCCTGAATCATGTGTATATTTCATGTTTTGAAATAAATATGTTTTCTAAAAAAAAATCCCCTCCCATCAACAAAATATCAGCTGTGAGAACAGTCAAACTACAAAAAAGACTAAAATTTTCTCCCTCTCTCTCTCTCCTCCCCCCCACCCCTCGATGTCTAGAAAATCACTTTTTTTCTGGAGATGGAGAATGGAAATTTAAGGGCAAAGTTACGTGATCATTTATTTACTGCTGCTATAAAGTAACAATAAAGCAAAATCTTTTTAAAAATATTAAAAGATTTTAAAGATTGTATGCTGAGGGTTAAGCAGAATTTTTTTTGGGTGGGTGGACAGCAAATAAGATAATTATTTAATTATTGTAGGAAAAAAATTAAAGATTTTAAAGAGTGTGTACTTGGGGGAGGGGGGGGGGGAGAAAGAAAATAAAGAGGACAGTTTGGTGGAGAGGAAGGGAATAATTTAGATTGTTATTTAAATATTGTTACAAAAAATAACAAACAGACCATAAAAAAACCTAAAAATTTTAAAGATTTAAAATTTAATGAGATGCATTTGCAAGGGGAAAGTCTTCATGTGATGAGGATAGGGGTGCAGGGGAGAAAAGCAGATTTTAGAAGGAGGGGTTGATTTAGAGGTTTATTTATTGTTAATATATTATAGAATATTAAATAAGTCTGAAAAGAAATTTAAAATTAAAGAGTTATAAAGGTTAAACTATGGGGTTTTGGTACTAGAGGGGGAAGCAGTAATTTTGAGGGGGATTTAGATGATTGATTATTCATTGTTACAATAAAATAACAAATAAAGGAAAATATTTTTTTTTCCTTTTTTTGTGGGGGGAGGGGGTGATTTAGATTTTATATATTTATTTAGTTTTGATTTAAAATCTGCAGAAATACAGAAGATTCTCAGTTCTTTTTACTTCTAAATTAATGATAAACGAGTTTTCAAATGATTTTTTTTTAAATCCCGATTATAAGCCCACCTTCCACATTCAACCCTTTTTGGTTTTGAAAAAGGGGGGGGGGGGCTTACAATCTGAATTTTATGGTACATTTATCCTTTTACTTTATATTTAATAAATTTTTTTTGCAGTTGTAAGCAAGATTTTACCTGCATTAAAAGTTTCTGTTAAGTTTTTTTCTTTTTTTCAATGTCCAAAATGCTTTAGGTTCAAGGGGGCTGAGCCCCCTGACAATAACAAATATTTATCTCAAAAAGCACATTTGTTTAGTTTTTTTAGAATGCTGCTAAAATTTGTGTAATTGCATCGTAACAAATTTTTCAAGATGGCAGATAAACTTCGTTAAATCTTCATGTTATTTATTAATCCATGTTTTTACATCATTTTCTGTTTTTAAAAATGGTGCAAAATCATTGATTTATAAATAACAAATATTTAAAAATGATGTTTTTCTGCCGTCTTGGGAAAAAATTTCATGTCACCAAAACGGCATTTTGGCGAAATTTTCTTTGCCAAGTAGCACAGGATACGGATCTCTTCCCATGAAAAGTTTTGTGAAGAGTCTTGTTTTGAACTGAACCAAATTGTGAAGGCTCCTTTAAATGACCCAATTTCTTCCTAAACAAATCCCTGATGAGGTACAAAATTTTGCACAATGTTGCGTGATATGAATATCACAAAAAAAAAAGAAGTCAACCACTAGCATTACAGGAGTCTTACTTTTTTTTTTTCAAACGATACATTTTAATAATTTTGTTATGTCTGTAAAGAGAAAAATGCATAACTGATAGACTAATTTTGCATTTTTTTGTCACAACTGATTGGCGATATTTGCAAATTTTTTTAATGACAGATTAATTAAATTAACAATACAATTTAATTAAATTAACTTTTTAAAAATCAAGCATAGTCAACTTGCATATCAAATTAAACCTTATGAAATTCTCTTTAAAATGAGGGGTCAAACAACTATCTACGCCTGATAGAACTTGAGAAATTGAAAAATATTTATACAAGCCAAAAACAGATGATTTTTCGAAATTAAAAAAATTAATTGTATGAAAATTTACTGAGATAAAAAAAATAATAAAAGTATATTCTCATTTGTATCATCAGGGAGAATGATTCCTGTAAGTTTAATCAAAATCTAAAATGGTCAGGTTGAGTCACTGGTTGATTTGACATGGAATGATCCTCATGCAAATTCCCTAGAAATAACATGATTTTTAAAGCTTTCTAAGCAAGTGAGACCATTTGTTTTATTTTTCATAAAATTTATGTTTTTTGAAATGTAATTTTCAGGGCTCGAAATTCAATTTTTGCAAGGAGGGGAGTCTCCCTACCAACATTTTTAAATGGAGGGGAGTTGTAATGTTTGGGAGGGAGAAAAAAAATCTTAAACCCCACTATTATTTTACGTGCTATTTAAAGAATTACATTAATGTAGACATGGCAAAATACCATTGAAAAAATTAAGTCAACTGAGAATGATTATGTAAAATGTTTATTTTTATTATAAAAAAGGAAAGAAAGTTAAGTTTTATATATGCAGTGTATTTTTCAAGTTCCATTAAATGTGTTAGGGACCCTTAACAATTAGGTTGTTAAATAAATTTCTGAATTTAGATTTTATTTGATTGAGAGGTGCTGAAGCCTCTTTCACAAGGTACACTTTTACTCTTTCACACGGGTTAAAAAGGTTTACTCCTTTACCTCAAGGAGTAAAACTAATAAGATCTTTGCAGCTCTTCTAATCTCATTTTTGTTTAGTGCTGACTGTAGGTAGGCCAACTTAACAGGGTGCAGTGACCGATGGCTCTGACTGCCCTTTTTTGTTCTTTTCCCTCTTTTCAGTTGCCGGAAAAAAAAAATCTTTAAATACGTCTATTTGTCGTTCGAAAAAATTGTGAATTTAGTCAATTGGTTGAGGGAATAAGATAATGAAATTCGTTTTACGCATGAACAGAAATAGAGAAGGATTTCTAACAAAATAATGTTAATATCGATTTGCGACTTCATGGCAGAGATTGTACAACTGTGCTAAGGTAACGCCACCTACAAACAACAATGCAAATAAATACCATAGAATAAATCTATTATACCTACCAGACGATGGCTGTCAAGCAGACGATTAAAAGAGGTAGATGAACTAATACAACTGTTCTACACATACATTGTATTTGAAACATTTTTTGAGAAATGATTTTCTTATTCAGAAGGCTATTTTATTAGAAGTCCTTATCTACGTCTATGTTCATAGAAAAAAAAATCGCTAAATTCGTCGATCAGTCACGGGAAAAATGGCGAAGTTTGTTAATCGGTCGCGAGAAAATAACACGAAATTTGTCAGTCATTTGCAGAAGAAAACTTGAAATTTTTCTGTGAGGTGCGAATAAAAAAAAATAGTGAATTTCATCAATCTGTCAGAAGAAACCGAATAATTCCCTAATCAGTTACACAAAAATTCGTAAAGTTCATTGATTACTCATCAGAAAATATTGCGAAATTCGTCAATCAGTCGTGAGAAAATATTGTGAAATTCATCAGTCGCTCGCGGGGATAAATCGTAATTCATAAGTCGAACGCATAGAACAAAATCTAAATTTGTTAGCCAGACACAGGTAAAAAAAAATTACTGTCAATCTGTCGAAAGAAAGTAAAGGAGAAATTACGCGAATTTCGTTGATCGATCGCAGAAAAAACACTCATCTTGTCGATCGATCGCGGGAAAAACGCAATGTTCGTCGATCGATCACGAAAAAAAAAAGCGAAGTTCGTCTATCGATTGCGGAAAAACGCGCAGATCGTCGGTCAATCGCGGAAAAAACACGAATTCTGTCGAAAGACCGCAGGAAAAATTCAAATTTTGCCGATTGATCGCGGGAAAAATGCAAAGTTCATCGATTGATTGCAAAAAAACGCAAAGTTTGTTGATTGATCGCGGAAAAACGCAAAGTTCGTTAATCTGTCGTAAAAAAATAAATGTTCGCCAATCAGTCGCGGAGAAAATGCAAAGTTTGTCGATCAGTCGCAGAAAAAAACGCAAAGTTTGTTGATCTGCCGTTGAAAAAACGCAAAGTTCGTGGATCTGTCGCGAAAAAACACAAAGTTCGTCGATCAGTCGCGGAAAAAACCACAAAGTTCGTCTATCTGTTGCAGAAAAAACGCTAAGTTCGTTGATCAGTCGCTTAAAATAGGCAAAGTTCGTCGATCTGTCACGGAAATAAACGCAAAGTTCGTCGATCTGTCGCGGAAAACACGCAAAGTTTGTTAATCTGTCGCGAAAAAAACCGCAAAGTTCGTCGATCAAACGCGGAAAAAAATGGCGAAGTTTGCTAATCAGTCGCGAGAAAATAACACGAAATTTGTCAGTCATTTGCAGAAAAAAACTTGAAATTTTTCTGTGAGGTGCGAATAAAATAAATAGTGAATTTCATCAATCTGTCAGAAGAAACCGAATAATTCCCTAATCAGTTACGGAAAAATGCGTAAAGTTCATTGATTACTCATCAGAAAATATTGTGAAATTCGTCAATCAGTCGTGAGAAAATATTGTGAAATTCATCAGTCGCTCGCGGGGATAAATCGTAATTCATAAGTCGAATGCAGAGAACAAAATCTAAATTTGTTAGCCAGACACAGATAAAAAAAAATTACTGTCAATCTGTCGAAAGAAAATAAAGGAGAAATTACGCGAATTTCGTTGATCGATCGCAGAAAAAACACTCATTTTGTCGATCGATCGCGGGAAAAACGCAAAGTTCATCGATCGATCACGAAAAAAAGCAAAGTTCGTCTATCGATCGCGGAAAAGCGCGCAGATCGTCTGTCAATCGCAGAAAAAACACGAATTCTGTCGAAAGACCGCAGGAAAAATTCAAATTTTGCCGATTGATAGCGGGAAAAATGCAAAGTTCGTCGATTGATTGCGAAAAAACACAAAGTTCGTTGATTGATCGCGGAAAAACGCAAAGTTCGTTGATCTGTCGTAAAAAAATACAATGTTCGCCAATCAGTCACGGAGAAAATGCAAAGTTTGTCGATCAGTCGCAGAAAAAAAACGCAAAGTTTGTTGATCTGCCGTTGAAAAAACGCAAAGCTCGTGGATCTGTCGCGAAAAAACGCAAAGTTCGTCGATCAGTCGCGGAAAAAAAAACACAAAGTTCGTCTATCTGTCGCAGAAAAAACGCAAAGTTTGTTGATCAGTCGCTTAAAAAATGCAAAGTTCGTCGATGTGTCATGGAAATAAACGCAAAATTCGTCGATCTGTCGCGGAAAACACGCAAAGTTTGTTGATCAGTCGCGAAAAAAACGCAAAGTTCGTCGATCAGACGCGAAAAAAGCGCAAAGTTCGTCGATCGGTTGGGGGAAAAATAATCACAAAATTTATCGTTTGGTTGCAGGTAAATTAAATAACGCAATTTTTTCTGAAAATGGTGAAATTTTTTGGGCGGGAGGCTCCCGTCCACGATCTTTTTTCGGCGGGATTTCAAAAATTTCGGCGCGAATCCTGCCCTGAAATTCAAGCCCTGATTTTGATGTTATGCTATTTTATGGTTTAAATTATGTATTTTTGCTTTTATTTTGATTCTCGCGATTTCAATTTGCATGGTTTTTGTAACTTTCTGCATAAAAGCAGGTGAGTTTGATTCTTACCTAGACATTCCAAAAAGTGGATTTATCATTTATGGAAAACAAATAGGGGTTCAGTGGGACAGAGCCCCCCTGACAACAAATTAACACCTTTTATACTCTTCTCAAGCTCCCTTTAGCAAGGCTACTGGATTTTAGGCAGGCCAGTTACCGGCCAGCTTTTTTTGGCTTAAGCCACTTTAAAAAAGCCGACTTTTATTTTTAAAAAGCCGGCCTTTACTAAAACAATTTCTTCTTTTACAAAAACTGATCTTAAAATGAAATGATTTATTAATTAGTAACTTTTTAATTACTGTTGCCATAAAAATGTACATAAAATTAAAGTAGAACTGTGTAATAAATAGACAATTAAAATATAAGTGAATTGATAATAGAAATGTTCTTGTGGTCAACAGATAGTAGGAATGTTTATTAGAAAATTTGTGCAATAAAAACTTTTTATTAAAATAGGTTAAATGATTTATACCAAAAGGCATTTATACCATATTTATTTAGTAAATACAATATTACCATATTTATTTGAAAAGTAGTACACTACTCGTCTATGGAATAAGTTACCAATCATTTGGCTCAGTTTTAGGTAGATTTTGAAAGAAATACTACCTATTGCATTCTCCCCTAAGTAAAGTTGGAATTTTTGCAGATCTACGCCATTGAAGAAAAAAATTCGTAACTTCGTCAAATCCCAAGATATCAAAATCTTAAATTTCTTGTAAATCTCCTTAAAATTTTCTACAACTTTTATACTGACAAGTTTTTTATAGGACCAACTCTTATGGCAAAAAAAAATTAAAAACAAAAAAATTCCATGCTGGCTCCACCTACAAACAAATTAGGTTTCGAAGTAGGCGGTTCCAACTGCCGCATCATCGTAAAAAGGTCATTTCTTCCATGGTCATTTCATATAGCAGCAATTGGAAAACAAGAACCAGAATATTTACTAGACAATCTCAATTGCTACTTTGTTTTGACTTCTTTTATTTGTTCTTAATTTGCAGTAATGTGGTAGTTTTCTTTTACATTTCTGCTCAAATGATTATTAATATTCATTGAGTTATGAATATCAAGAATATAATTATACCCGCTAATTATGAATAAAAAATTTGTAAATAACAAAGTTAAATTGGTCGCTGTAAGTAAAATATTTATAAAGGTAAGATGTACTAAATTTTAAAAAATCATACTTATGAAAGATGGATGTGTCTTCCACTACGACACTTTTAGTAGCAATTCTGCTGTCTAATTTTGTGGTGTCTTGAATAATAGGGATGTCGCTTTCAGAAATTGTACCCTCTGCCAGCCTGTCAATCAATATATCCATATCTTTTTTGCTTTCTGGAAGAAATTTAATACAAGAAAATCAATAACAACACATTAACTGATTTCGCTTAGAGCATACACAAAATTGTTTTTGAGGAGGCTGAATTTTCCGTTTCTGCTGTTAAATGTTTTCTTAAATAAAGCTAATTTGAATACACTAATTGTCTGTAATACTTTTAGTTAAAATTTTAATAGTTGTTTAAATTTATTTATACTTTTAGTTAAAATTTTCCAGATTTCATATTGAGACAGGGGTGATTGTGGGTTCATGAAAATATACTAAAATTTTAGGGAGAAAACGTTTTCGTATTGAGAGAGGGGGGAGGGAACACATAATTTATTACAGGAAGATCGAATTATGAATTTAAAATATGTTTAGCAATCATATGAAATTAATATTTAAGTCTTATTTTATGAATTTAACTACCAGAAAAACCAGTATTTCTGTACTGAAAATGAAAAAAATACCTGAATTCAGTTATATAACCTGAACACAATCACCCCTATAGAGATTGTTACCTTTCACGATTTAAATTTTGGAAGGGATTAGTGCGATCAGCCCCCTACATTGAATTTACTTTTAAGATAATATACCAGCGCCTACCTCCAAACTGAAGAATGTTGCCAGGATACGTGGTTCCATTCCACAGTACATCGATGCTTTTATGTTTATCCCAGGCTGAAAAATCTGTATTTTCCTTTCAACTGACTGCTTTCTTCAGTCGAAGAACCGAGTATTTCTCTTCTTCATAAAATTTGACAAGAATGTGCACTTTATTAATGTCATCCATTTTTTGTAATAAATAAGAAATGAAGATAAAAAAACGTGAAAGAAAAATCGTAAAGTACATAAACTGCAGCGTGACGATAAAAACAAGGGAAAAGTGCTAGAAACTCTATTGCCATTCTACTTTAACAAATTAGGTGATTCCATATCAAGAAAGTGAGAATCACTTCAAATATTCACAGTTATAATTGTTTGAAGAAAAATTTGTTGCTTCTCTTAAATTATTCTATATTAATATCCTATAATATATACTAAATAAATTCAAATTTTGTCAAACACAAACACAAATCCACACATTTGCACTTTTGACATCGATACAATAAAACGCAGCTATCGCCTGACAACAAATATTTTGCTGTTTAAGATAAACTTAATTATAATAATTAGACGTCATTTCCATTTTTTAATTGTGTTCCAAAAGTTTTAATTGTATACAAAATTGGTTTTTCCTTTTAAAATTTATTTAGTGGAATCATCAAAGATCTTTGGCCTTTGGCATCATTACGATGATCGTTGGTTTTATCTTTTCCTTGATCTTTTCGTTTTGTTTACTTGTTAATTTAGCTGATTTTCTACATTTACATTATCGTGATTTGGTAGTACTTTTTTAAACCTTTATGCGGTTTTTATTATTGGAGACCTGATTTAAGGATTCTTCTACATCAAAAATGTCTGATGCAGATGTACCAAGGAAAAAGGTTAGGTATAACAGATACCTATGTACTGATGAACCTATGCCTAAAAGAACCTTGATTCGCAGACGTAAAGAAGAGAATATGGAACCTATCATAAATGACAGTGGATCAGTTTCACTAAGTGATTGCCACTTCAATACGCCTGCAGCTTCTCTGGAAGAAGATCCTGTGAAGGATTTTGTGGATAATTTATCATTTGCCACTTTCGACAGTTTCTCAAATTTGTCATCGGATGATGAAGGTGATAAATCAGAAGAAAATTATTTCCCAAGGAATGATAAATCGGGCATACATCTAGAAAACCCAGATGAACCTTTATATCCCGAAGCTAAAGTTTCTAATCTAGAAGCCTTTATTTTAATATTATCATTTATCGTAAGATTTAATTTCTCAAAAACTTCCATTGAAGCACTGCTTCAACTTTGCAACTTTTGTTGCCGCCATGTAGTTTACCACCTTCATTTCACATTTTTTCCTCAAAAATTATATCTGCATTTGATAAAACTTGTGAGGTGCATTTATATTGCTCGAATTGCAAAGCATATCTTTGCAAATTAGCTGATGTAGAAAAGCCTGAGGAATGTATTCATTGTAAAGAAACTTTTAATCCCAATTTAAATATGAAATTGGGACAATTTTTTCTATACATGCCCATAAAGGAACAAATGAAATTTAAACTTCAAAACAGTAATATTATGTCAGAGATATTGAAATATAAAGCAGATTTTGACAGCTCTTCGGGTAATAAATATAAAGATATTTTAGACGGTAAACTATATTCTTCGGTGCCAGGTTTAAAGTGTCCTAATAACCTTTCAATCCAATTTAATATAGATGCATAAGAAGGCTAAATACAATCTATGGCCTATACAATGCATTATAAATGAATTGCCTCCAGAAAAAAGAAAAGAAAATATTATGGTTTGCGGATTATGGTTTGGTAGAGATAAACCGATAATGAACAACAATTTTTTGAAACCCTTTGTCAATGAAATGTTGGAACTGTCCAGTAATGGAATAAATTGGGTAAATGGGTCCAATTTCATCAATACCAAAGTGTTTCCTATATTATGCACCTGCTAGGGCTTCAGTTCAGAATTTTATGCAATTTAACGGCAAATTCGGTTGTGGATTTTGCGAACACAAGGGCATGCGTGTTCCGAAGGTAGAGGGTTTTGCCGTGTTTATGATTACAAAGAAAATGTAACTGTGCCATTAAGAGCATTTAAAAGCACCATAATGTATGCAGAACAAGCTAATGGACAATCTTCAACCAAGCAAATAAGTGTAAAAGGGGTTAAAGGACCTTCAGAACTTGTAAGGTTATATCCTAGTCTAAATTTAATTCACAGCTTTGTTCCGGATTATATGCATTCTGTACTGTTAGGCGTTACAAGGCATATTGCTAACCTTTTTCTTGGAACATGTAACCAAATCTATTCGCTCAATAACTCAGACATTCAGGTTCTAAACTATCGCATTAAGCAATTGAAGCAACCTCATGAAATGGTTAGAAAACTGCGGTCAACTACTGATATAGCGTTTTGGAAAGCTTCAGAATGGAGGGTATTTCTTTTAACATCACCAGTTTTATTGCTACATATATTAGATAATGCTGTCTATAAACATTGGTTGTTGCTGGTATATGGTGTGAAACTTCTTCTTGGTATAAATATTAGTGAAGAAGAAATTGTATGTGCAGAAACAGCATTTAAAAAGTTTGTTGCTGGAGTTCCTGAAATTTATGGAATTACAGAGCAAACTTATAATATCCATTTACTTCTGCATTTACTAAATGCAGTAAAATCATGGGGACCTCTTTGGCCTCATTCATGTTTTGCTTTTGAAGATTCTTTGGGGAAATTAAAAGAAACTTTTCATGGTACTAAAGGAATTTCCTTACAAATAGTTTCCTGTTATTTGAATAAAACACTATTGCAAATGGTTATAGCAGAAGACAGTATAAAAAATGATGTTGTAAAGTACTTTGTCCAAGACATGCAGCGTGGTCATGCTTTGACAAAAAAAACCCCTCAATATAAATGGTTGCATATTATTTGGTAGAGGGAATAAGTTTCAGACATCCAACAGTCCCGCAGTGGTGCGGACGGTAAAGCTCGGCGCTCGTAAGACCGCCGAAAGCCAAGCAGCATCGACCACGGTCAGATGTTTGGGAGGGTGCATCGTCTATCCTCTCTCATCTGCCTCTGCTGTGGGACCGTGTACGTTAATGGGAGCTGGTGCACGTTAAATCTGTTCGTGGCCTCCAAGTTCTATACAAGCGCTACCTGTGGGGGTGCCAATCCAGATGCAGGTCTCTCATCTGGAATTGGTTCAAAATTAGGAGACCTGTTTGGAGTAAAGTCAGACTTCTACCGTTGGGTGCTCCTGGTATCTTGTACTAACAGAAGCTGCTCCATTTTCCTTTGCCATGATTCTGGAGGTCTTCGGTTTCGTGGGGATGATTTAGCAGTGCTAAACCATCTGGGATTAGAAACAACAACAACAGACATCCAACAGCTTTGCTGGATATACATCCCCAGACCATTTGGTGGACTGGGAATTTTACTGTAGGCGATATGCAGTCTGGATGACAAGCTTCACTTTTATGTCTTTGAACATACCTCTTACCGTCTGATCTAAGTAGATTGAACTTAGATTCGTCCGAAAACATTACTGAATCCCACTGAGCCTTTGTCCGTGAGACATGCTCTTTTGCCCAAGAAAGTCGTTTCTGCATCATTTTTTTTGTAAGTAAAGGCTTTTTCTTTGGTCGTTATGCCGCATTCCACGCAGACCGCATTCTACGAGGAGTCTTTGGATAGTTTTTGCGCTTAAATTAACACCACAGACTTTCTCAAATTCGATTTTTAAGTCAGGAGCACTTGCATGACGATTACTCAGATACATCTGTTTCAGATATCGATCATAAGAATTTAGGGTCACCCTCTTTCGGTCCGATCCAGCCTTTCTCTCAACATTACCAGTTTCACGTTCTAATTTAATCGTCCTCCAAACTGTCGATTGATTGCAACCAATTTTTTTAGCGATCACACATGTCGAATATCCTTCTTTAACTAAAGCAAGTATCACACATTTTTTTTTCTTGCGTGAATTGAACATACGAAGCCATCATTTGATCACTAAAAGAACAAGACAAATGACCGTTTTTCCCTTTTTGCGCACAATTTTTAAAAATTGGATGACGCAATACTTCATAAGGGGTATATTATCTAATAGAAATGTAGAATGATACCTTATCTTGCTTTGCAGTAGCTAAGATTAATTTATTTGAACGAAATAACTCATTAGCATTACAAAATGTTATTTTTTCTAGGTGATGCAGTTTTTTTGTCCGCCACTGTATATCTTATAAGTTATGATCTTGCTCAATTTCAAGTTTCTAATCTCTTCAGTATAATAAAAATTGCGATTTTAGAAAGTTCTTCGATCTTGCAATTAAATGTTAATGTAGAACGTTTTCAGACCGTTTTCTGCTCATTTCAGCCTGTTAAATTTCGATTTTTTTAGAAACCGGTCTTAGCAAACATTTGCATTTTAAGAGTAACCACTATACCAAATACGAAGCTTCTACACCAGCTGTATCACATAAATTGCAATTTTAGTAGGGTTTTTTTGCTCCTGTCCTTTTACATTTCACATTTTTAGTAAACTGTTCTGGGTGTTCATTTACCTGAGTAAAAGCTAGCTGAAATTTTAGGTTTCTAGCCTTGATAGTTCCAAATAAATCGTAATTTAGAACATTTTTAGAACTCATTTTCGCGCATTTCACTCTTTTAAAGTTTGATTTTTTTAATCCCTCAGGGTAGTGGCTCTGACATAAAATATAGCCTGTGTTATAGCACAGACTGTCACTATGAATTCGCGAGCATTACATTTAAAATCGGTTCAGTAGTTTCAATGATTCCATAGAAATTGTAATTTAGAATGTTTTTAGAACACATTTAGTTCATTTCACCCTTTTAAATTTCGAACTTCTTAAAAACTGTTCTTAGAGAGCATTTACATCTTATAAGTAACTACCATGCCAAATTTCAAGTTTCTAGCTCCTTCAGTATAAAAAAAAATAGAAATTTTAGAATTTTTTTCCTCCTGCACCTCCCTGGGGGTAGTGGCACTGACAAAAAACATAGCCTATGTTGGAGCAGGGATTGTCATCATCAATTTGCCACAAACCAAAAAACAAACATTACTTCTTTATAACATTAGTATAGATAAAACATAAGAAATGATGACACCTATTTCAAAAATGTAGTTGGCAGTTTGAACATTGACCAATCTTTCCAATGTTTGAATGCCTAAATAACGACGTGTGTTTATTTTGTCCTGATAATTATAAGAAAGAGTGTTGTCAAAATTTGGGATTTATTTGCATTTTAGGTTTTCTGTCTCATATCTACCATAAGATAAGAAATAAGTTGCTTTTACTGCTCGATCAACTGAAATCAATTGTCAGCAGCAGTTTCACTGCAACCACTTCTGAGGAGATTTGTTGCCACATCCAGGTAAGAACAATTACGAATATTACTGTATTTATTTCATGATATTATTTATACAAAGCAACTTAATATGAACAGGGCTTAAGAACAGTTGAATGTATAATCAAATTAGAAAAACTGCCCTGTGGAACTCAAATTATCTAGATTAATGTGTTCTGGAAATAACGCAGATAATTGAATCAGTCATCAGAAAAGGGTTATGCTAAGATAGAAAAAATTCTTTAAAATAATAAGTAGGCCTAGTGTATTCAACTTACATTTGATGAAGTTTTTAACAAGATCACTTTTATTACAAACAGTTAAACAAAAAAAAAAGCTACTTACATGCATATAGATGTACCACATGAACATGCCCAAATTAAATTTATTCAAATATAAACTTAGAAAATTCCAATTAACCCTAAATTTTACTGTTGGTATAGACAGAGATTTCACAGAAAATAGAACAGAAAATTTTTAACCATCAATATAAAAATTTATATTCCAATAAGTTTTTCTTTTTCCTTCGCAAATTCCTTATTTTATTTCATAGTATCAATCCAGATATTTGGTAATATGGATGACTGAAGTTTCGATTAATGGGAAACTATAATAAAAAAGTTAGACTACAGCGACTTTTGAAGAATTTTCAAATGCAATATTAGCATTTGTTCACATTAAGCGGCGATTTGTTGACTTTAGTATAAAGATTCTGGATTCAATCTTTTAGTCCAATATAGTAAATTAAATCCTACGTGATTTTGGAATTTTTCGTGAAATGTTTATGTAATTTTTACCAATTTTTAAATTTTATGGTGATTTGTTGACATCCACAAAACGAATATAGTTACAATAGATTAGCCCACTATAGTTGTATACTGTTTTCTACGATTCATCTGAATTTGGAATTGTTTTCCTAATTTTGTATGAGAATTTTAGCGTTTTTTCGCATTTGGAATTTTTTGCCATTTTTTTCTGAAACTCAAAGAACGTTGCAGTGGTTATTGCCAGTTGTGATTAAATCCAGTAGATACAACTTTAAAGAATGTCAAATTGGTTTCTATAGCAATGGAAATGACTATTTCAATTTAATTTGAGTTAAAATAAAAAAATCATAATTCAAAGTTCGTTTGATTTTAAAACGTGGTAGGAGTAGGCCACATTGGTGTACACTGCCGAAGGTGGTGGGGTCCCTATTCCCAAGTTATTTTAATTTGAGGTTCGTTAGGGAAAAGCAAACTACAGAAGATAAGATAGTTTTAACTACAAATGTAACGTGGAATAGAAAATTTATCACAGAAATAAAAACAAAACTCACTTTCATTTATTCATATTTTTCTCCATATTGGAACCAGGGATGGAGAAGATAATAGATTTAGCTTCTCTTTCGCTATACGCTGATTGGAACTACGAGTACTGACCACTTTATGGCATTCTGCATAATTAGTACCTATGTGTTTTTTCAAGACTTGATACAGTATACCGCCATTATTGAATGCGTTCCGTCCATTAACATACCCTTCTTTGGATCAAATCTATTATTAACTACTTAACAATCTCATCTTTGTCACTGAACAGCCTACTTTAGTGATAAAAACTGCCTTTAATTTGCTAATGTTAAGATTCTTTCTGAACGAAAAAGTGTATTTTATATAACAATATTTTGTATAGTTAACACAGTACGTTAGTCTATGTAGGCTATTTTAAAATCTCGTTTCAGTAACAATAGTAATAATATGTAATGCTACCAGGGGGTCCGGACTCCTCCCGAATGAAGGACTGGTTTACTGAATCATGGATACAAAAACTGCTAAGCCGGAATTGCAAAGAACCTATGAAAATTTTTGCTTTAGACAGGTGTCATATTAGCAGGTATAATTGAAAGATAAGTCTTTTGTCCGGGCTATGAATTTCTTTATTGACAGGTTTTACTGTATTATAATGTATGTTTATAAGTACAATAAAACTTATTAGGATGTCATCACTGCTGTGAAAAATCCCATTTCAGACAGGCTGTTAGCGGATTTAATTGTATCGCAATCCATATCAGGACCATGTAATGCTTTCATTCAAGGCAGAATTCTGTTTTAGACAGGTTACATTTTCACAGGTTTTATTATTTTTATAACATAAAAAAGTATATTTATATAAATACAGCATAACTTATGAAAATGGCATCTACCTATAATGTAATGCTGACTTAAACGGAAATTTTCCTTGGTCCCATGGAAAATAATACCACACAATTACACCTGCTAAGACGAAACCTTGTCAAATGAAATTTTTTACCTCTCTTTGTAATTTTATCTTGGTAGGTTTTACAATATAGATAATCTGATGGAAAATTCTGGAACCGCCCCCCCCCCCTGAAAAGAAATCCTGCTAATTTACTGGCTACACCACTGGCTACATTACAAATAGTGTTAAATTCTTATTAACATATTTCACAATTGATATTGCTACGAATAGTTGTTTGCCAAACATAGTGTGTTGGATTATATAACTATAACTAACTGATGATTAACAGAATTTAACTTAATGTCATGTTTTAAAAATATTAATATTAATATATTGAGTAACAATTACTGTATATTTTTAATCAAAACAAAAGAAAATGGCACAGGAAATTTACCAAAATTTAATGTCATACATGCATAATTTAAAAAATCTGGAGATTAATACATTGAGTAACAATTGTTGTATACTTGTAATCAAAACAAAAGAAAATGACACAAGAAATTTACCAAAATTTAATGTCATACATGCATAATTTTAAAAATCTGAAAATTAATATATTGAGTAACAATTATTGTATATTTGTAATCAAAACAAAAGAAAATGACACAAGAAATTTACCAAAATTTAACGTCATACATGCATAATTTTAAAAATCTGAAGATTAGTATATTGGGTAACAATTATTGTATATTTTTAATCAAAACAAATGAAAATGGAACAAGAAATTTACCACAATTTTCTTTGGGTAAGGGTCTGCATGAAGAGGATTAAGGAGGTGTAAAAATTCATGGTTGCTCTAAATACAAAAAAGTCCTAGTTACAGTCCTGCTTTTTCATAATTTTCCAAGAGCTGAAGAAAAATGCCTATCAACGTAATCTGCCAGAATGGTTTCCTATTTCTACTGACTCTATGGTGGGTTATACAGGGTGTTGCATAAAGATTGAAAGACACTTTTAATTTTTATGCAGTCAATGGATCTTATCTTTATATTTAGAAAAAATAATGAAATTAAAATAAAGAAATTTTTAATGAAAAATTTAAGAAAAATCTTAAAAAATTAGAATAATTTAAAAAATGACTGCTCAGTGCATATCACAATCTACTCAAATATGTCCCTGCAAAAGTTGGTTAAATGGCTATGCATAGCTTTTGATCCTATAAAACCTTTTTAACAGCCATGCTATACATTGTACTTGAAATGTAGTCATTCTGTAGACGCTGTTTTTCTCTTTTCAGGTGACTTTTTTGCAATAAAAATTTTTGAGTGAGATCCTCTTATTCCTCAATCCTCAGCCATGACAGAGATAGGGGAAATATCTTCTTTATTAAAAGGTGAGGATGTGGATGTTGAGTGGAGGATTAATGGCTTCATGTCTCTTTCGAAGGAGGATGGCAAATGCTACTGCAGTCCAGATTTCTCCTTCGGCAGTGAGAAGTGGTACTTGGGGATCTGGTCAAATGGTTATAGTGGATGTAACTCCTCTGGACACGTTGATCTGCGTCTCTTCAAATATTTCTCTCATTCTTCCATAGACAAGAATTCTCTCTTTCAATAAAAACACTGAAAGGAGAAAAAGAGCACAAAAAACATTGTACAAAAGACTTTGAGGTAATAGACTATCATGATTTTAATCGGTTCATTCCAAGATCAGAACTTTTGAGGAGACGTTCCGAACTCGTGCCTCTCGATGTGCTGACTCTTGTTTGCACCATGAAGAACACGACATCTGCTGGAAGTGCCAGTAAGTCTTTTTATGATGAATGTGTAAAATATTACATGCATGTCTACATACGCTATCTTTTACTTTTGTAAACACTTTACTACCACTATTCCTAAAATAATTTTCATTTTATTAAATGCGGAATTTCTCGTGATTAAACAGGACAGGGCGATGATTATTATTTGGAAGAACTGGTTGTTGTGTTATAAGAAAAGAAAAGACAGCAGAATCCCGGTATGTACCAGAGTTTCATAAGAATTTAGAAACCCATTTCAATATAAGAGAAATCAATGAAACTGACATCAGTTGTCTAAAGAAATTATTTTTGCGCTATGGATGAATGAACTCTTACATTTTAAATTTTGTTATAAAAATCATAAAAATGGACATTTTGGCTTAAATGGGATTTAAAAATATTAAATATTTCAAAATTAGTATTATTTGTTTTTATTCTTCAGCTCTCTTTAAAAATTTTTGAACACAGTGTGACAGAAAAACAAACACATCAGTTCAGATATTGCAATTCATAGATTTAATTTTGGCTTTTCAGTGACTAAAAAAAATGGAGAGCAACATAAAGAATATTGGATTAATATGTATTTTTTAATTTTTGTTTTAAATTTCAATAAATAATTATTTATATCAAATGTATATCAAAGCATAAATGACAGAAAATAAAAACTCCATCTTGTTCATGGACAAATTCTTAATTTTTCTTTTTATTTCATTTGAGGTGGATTTTAAAATCTCTGCTCAGCAACAGAGGTTTTTCTGACTCATTTTTAAATATAAAAGACGTAAAATTGGCAGGTCTGACTGTTGAAGCAATTTTGAAATGAATAGAATTTTCCTTATTTTGATAAACAAATTATTTCTCAAGTTGTCAGTGATTCCTGCCACATGACGATAAAATTTTCTCCATTCTCGTGCTACTGCATCAGAAATTCAATCCAAACTGCTCACTTTGATAGTATTTTTTGTGAAACATCTTCTGCCTTTACTGAAAAATGTAAAACACCATTCAATTACCTAGCTTATGAATAAGAATACCTGCCATTTTCATGAATTTCCTGAATAAAAATGAATTCAGAAATGTGTCAGATTGAGATTACTCTTAACAGTTGTAAGATAAAGAAATGTTAGTTCTTATGTGTAGATACGTAATTGGTGTTCTAGTATATTTTTCTTAACAAGGATTGGTGTACTTCAAAAGTAACAGATTGCATAAAGCATTTTCAATTTAACATTTTTTAAATACAATTTGGTATCAAATTTTTAAAGAAATTTGCTTAAAATAATACCTTTTATACTTGCTATATACGTGAAATTTTCTGACTCATTTTTAAATGTAACAAATTATTTATCAAATTATAAGTGATTCCTGTCTTGTGACGATAAAATGTTCTCCATTCTCATGCTGCTACATCAGGAATTCGTTTCAAACTGCTCACTTTGACATTTTTTTTGTGAAACATCCTTTGCCTTTACCGAAAAATGTAAAACACCATTCGCTTACATAGCTTATGAATAAGATTACCTGCCATTTTCATGCATTTCTGAATAAAAATGAAATCAGAAATGTGTCAGAAAGCAACTCTTTTAGATTTGAGACTAGCCTTAACAGTTGTACAATAAAATAAATGCTAGCTCCTGTGTGTAGATACATAATTGATGTTTTAGTATATTTTTTTTAACGAGGATTGATGTATTTGAAAAGTGGCAAATTTCATAAAGCATTTTCAATTTGAACATTTTAAAAATACATTTGGTATCAAAATTTTTAAAACAAATTTATTTAAAATAATACCTTTTATACTTGCTATATAGACAAACTTAGTAAATATATACAGTCGACGCTCGTTATAACGACCCCTCGTGTACCAAAGAAAATGGTCATTATAATGGAAGGTCGCTACAAAGAAAGTAAAAGAAAAAATAATAACCTCTAATCAGATGCGAAATAATGAAATTTTCAAAGGAAAGTTTCCAATACAATATTGTTACAAATTTTTATTTACTTTTGTATCATATAAACATTGACAATAAAAAATTATTTAAAAAAAAGCAATTTAAGAGAATGATGATGTATTTCTAAACTAAAATTTAGTGTAAATGTTAAATCACAAAAAAAAAAAAAAAAAATATTAGTAGCTACTTACGTATTAACATTTCTTTTTTTGAAAAATAATTTGAAACTGTTGTTTGATTTTTGTGCATTTAATAATTTCTTAAAACAAAATTTTCCATCTTGTGTCTTTCAAAAAAATGTTTTAAAGTGTCAATAGCATTTGAAACGTTTTTACATTAGGTATCGGCGGTGACTGCATACTTTCTGCATTCGATTATTCATTTTCTTCTTCTATAGAATAGCGACAAGTAATGTGATTTTCCGTCAGATTTTCCACACAGTATACATTAGTCAAACATGAGGAACGAAAATGGCAATTTTATCTCTGGAAAAAATTAGAAGGACAGGACAATTCGGCTGCTGTATTGGGAAACGAGCAGCAGACCGGTCCTTATATTGGATGTAAAAATAACATAGCATAAATAGGATATATATCGGGACATTTTGCATCGGTTGTTATAATGCAATGTTCGCTATAACGAGCGTCGACTGTATATATATTTTAAATAATAATATAAATGTAAACAGCTAACAACTTATTATTGTTTGCTCTCCTTAGATGTTTGACCACTAAAATGTTTAGCTGTAATCTTTATCTTCTTTTAAATCTTGGCAAGTATGTCATGGTATTTTTGTTTCAAAGTATCGTGTTTAGTTATAAGTTAAAAATATCTGTGAAGCTCTTATTTTTTAAACTTGTTAGTAAAAAAATATTCTTAGACAGATTTTAAAACTACACTTTTACTTATAATTCAACTGCTACTGATTTTTATGAATAAGTTTTCCTTCTTATACAATTGCTGACCTATTTTAGTGCAACTTTCATCCTTTACCATTAAATTAACATAAACATAAAATAATATTATGCAATCTCCTCTAATTTATTAATATACAGGGTGTCCATAATTAAACGACCCTACTTTAAAGTTACCTACAGACGAAACTATTGGTCAGAAAGTTGTGAAACTTTGTGAAGGACATAATGAAGGAATGGGAATTTGTTTAAGCGAAAAAAAAATTAGTTCAAAATTTCGCCGCCAGATGGCGTTTTTTAATGAATTACACATTTAGCATGCATTTACGATAGTTTACATATTTTATTGCAACAATGCAACAAAACATGTTCCACATGACTGCCATCATTTTCAACTACCATCTGAATTGTAAGATAGCATGTCCTACAGTTGACCGCAGTGTGTTATGGGAAATGCTAAAAACATGTCGCGAAAAAAGTTTTGTTCAACATGTTTTGTTGTAATAAAATTTGTAACATATCGTAAATGTATGCTAAATGTGTAATTTCTTAAAAAATGTCCCCTGGTGGCAAAATTTTGAACTAATTTTTTTTTCGCTCAAACAAATTCCCATTCCTTCATTAAGTCCTTCACAAAATTTTACAACTTTCTGACCAATAGTTTCGTCTGTAGACAACTTTAAAGTAGGGTCGTTTAATTATGGACACCCTGTATGTTAAATTGTTCTATTTTTCCAACATTTAAAATTTGTAAAAGGAACGAAATGGGAAAGTTTTGACAATTGTAACATAACACATGATTGTTTTATTTTTTGTTTGTTCACATTTAATGACTGTTCTCATTCTTTTAGATAGTGTTTTGTTAAAATACTGTAGATATTTTAACACTTATGTTTTGAATTTCAATTTGAATGTAATCTCTGAAATCTCGCCATTTGTATTAATTCACGTGCAGGGAAGACCGAGCTATGCTCGGTCAAAATTAAATTTGACCAAAATGACCCACTAATTGAATTTTCTCGAACATGTGACTTAGCCCAACAGTCTTCTCATGCCCGCAAATCATAGGATGCAAAATTTAGTGTAAATAGTCTGAGCCGTTTTTAAGATAAAATAGCTTGACCCATAATGACCCATGACCAAAATAACCCACTAATCGAAATTTCTCGAATACATGATCTAGCATAATAGTCTTCTTGTTCCCTAAACCTGTAGGGTGCTAAATTTATTTCAAATCCTCTGAACCGTTTTTAAGATAAAATAGCTTGACTCATAATGACCCATGACCAAAATGACCCACTAATTGAATTTTCTCGAATATGTGACCTAGCCCAACAGTCTTCTCATGTTCGAAAACCATTGGATGCAAAATTTAGTGTAAATTGAGCGGCTTTTTAGATCTTGTCCTACAATGACCCAGAAATGACCCACTAATCGAATTTTCTCGAACATGTGACCTAGCCCAATGATTTTCGCGTGCCCGAAACTCATAGGATACAAAATTTAATCAAAATCATTAGAGCCATTTTTTAGATAAAATTAATTTGACCCGCTTTGACCCAAAAATGACCCACTAATCGAAAGTTCTTGAATATGTGACCCAGTCTTCTCGTGCCCGAAAATAGTCGGATACAAAATTTCGTGAAAATCGTTTGAACAGTTTTTGAGATACAATTAGCTTGACCATGACCCGAAATGACCCACTAATTCAATTTTCTCGAACATGTGACCTAGCCCAACAGTCTTCTCGTGCCCGAAAACCATTGGATGCAAAATTTAGTCTAAATTGAGCCGCTTTTTAGATCTTGACACAAAATGACCCAGAAATGACCCACTAATCGAATTTTCTCGGACATGTGACCTAGAACAATGATTTTATCGTGCTCGAAACTCATAGGACACAAAATTTAATCAAAATCGTTAGAGCTGCTTTTTAGATAAAATTAATTTGACCCACGTTGACCCAAAAATGACCCCTAATCGAAAGTTCTCGAACATGTGACCCAGCCCAATAGTCTTCTCGTGCCCGAAAATGGTCGGATACAAAATTTCGTCAAAATCGTTTGAACCGTTTTTTAGATACATTTAGCTAGACCATGACCCAAAATGACCCACTAATCGAAATTTCTCGAATATGTGATCTAGCATAATAGTCTTCTTGTTCCCTAAACCTGTAGGGTGCTAAATTTATTTCAAATCCTCTGAACCGTTTTTAAGATAAAATAGCTTGACCCATAATGACCCATGACCAAAATGACCCACTAATTGAATTTTCTCGAATATGTGACCTAGCCCAACAGTCTTCTCATGCTCGAAAACCATTAGATGCAAAATTTAGTGTAAATTGAGCGGCTTTTTAGATCTTGTCCTACAATGACCCAGAAATGACCCACTAATCGAATTTTCTCGAACATGTGACCTAGCCCAATGATTTTCGCGTGCCCGAAACTCGTAGGATACAAAATTTAATCAAAATCGTTAGAGCCGTTTTTTAGATAAAATTAATTTGACCCGCTTTGACCCAAAAATGACCCACTAATCGAAAGTTCTCGAATATGTGACCCAGTCTTCTCGTGCCCGAAAATAGTCGGATACAAAATTTCGTCAAAATCGTTTGAACAGTTTTTGAGATACAATTAGCTTGATCATGACCCGAAATGACCCACTAATTCAATTTTCTTGAACATGTGACCTAGCCCAACAGTCTTCTCGTGCCCGAAAACCATTGGATGCAAAATTTAGTGTAAATTGAGCTGCTTTTTAGATCTTGACCCAAAATGACCCACTAATCGAATTTTCTCGGACATGTGACCTAGAACAATGATTTTATCGTGCTCAAAACTCGTAGGACACAAAATTTAATCAAAATCGTTAGAGCCGCTTTTTAGATAAAATTAATTTGACCTGCGTTGACCCAAAAATGACCCCCTAATCGAAAGTTCTCGAACATGTGACCCAGCCCAATAGTCTTCTCGTGCCCGAAAATGGTTGGATACAAAATTTCGTCAAAATCGTTTGAACCGTTTTTTAGATGCAATTAGCTAGACCATGACCCAAAATGACCCACTAATCGAATTTTCTCGAACATGTGACCTAGCCGAATGGTTTTCTGGTGCCCCAAAACGGTAGGATACGAAATTTCGTCAAAATCGTTAGAGCCGTTTTTAAGATAAAATTTGCATATATATATATATATATATATATATATATATATATATATATATATATATATATATATATATATATATATATATAAAACCACACACAAGATTTGCTCGTATTAGAATATATGATATTTCTAAGATTAATCCTTAAAGCCTTACATTATTATTATATATATATATATATATATTGCATAAATGTAAAATCTTTGACAAAATTCTGGTCCATTTAATATTAGAATAAATGTTTAAAATATCAGCTTACTCAGCAGAGGTTTCCTCTCAGCTGATTTCACATATGACATAGTTGAAAACTGTCCTATTTCTGTGTATCAACTTCAGTGGCATAATTATTTTACAAATGCTGAGATCATTATAAAATGCAGTTGGG
Source organism: Maratus michaelseni (assembly GCA_963931845.1). Taxonomy (NCBI): domain Eukaryota; kingdom Metazoa; phylum Arthropoda; class Arachnida; order Araneae; family Salticidae; genus Maratus; species Maratus michaelseni. Next base: position 290,211,299 of record OZ007598.1, on the reverse strand, counting down.
GTGAATTGCACCATGTTTCCTGATGATAATCATTCTCATAAATATTGAGAGTTGTTAACAAGCTGCATTGAAGAAATCTTAACAGGCATGAGCATGCTATATACTCTATGTAATTTCAATTGACTTCTCAAGGACAACCATACTTCCCAATTCATCCCTCTGTTGTCTCAGCACTACAAGATACATGCTCCAAGCCTGATTTTCCCACTGCTATAGTAGAACAAAAACGAAGATTTCTGCTGACCTGAATTAGAGTAAGAAAAAAGAGTGGTCAATCAGTGAATGTGGTGTTATCATAGTTAATGACCTAAGTTAAGGACCGAGAAGCTGACTTTAAGTATCCAATTGAAATGATATAGAGTATATTAATTCTCAGATACTCGTAAACTGGTGTTAACCAGTGGCATTGTTCCTTCGAAATTTCTTGTTCCCATTTGAACATTTTTAAATGAATTTTTTTCAAAGGATAGCTGATGTCAATGTCTAATCCTGTATGTTTTTACTTTTTTCATTTTTGTTATAGACTTTTTTTCTCTATACATTTTCACTCTCAGAACTGGTTCTGAAACTGAAATTGTCCTCATGTATCCTATTAAAAAAATCATTCAAAAACATTGAAATGCAAATTAGAAATTTGAAAATAGTGCTGCCTTTTGTTTTGACATTTGCTCGTGCATTTCTTTGCATTACTAGTGTAGGCTCTTGAGAATGTCAGATAAATTACTGTCAGTAGAGTAATTATAATTAGTTTTGAACTTTTTTTTTACTTTTCTTTAAGGTATTATACAATTTCCCTTTTGATGAGTGTACACTGTATTGATTTTGAACATGTACGCTATATACATAAACAGTTATTTTGTTCATTTCAGATTTAAAAAAATGATAGGTCTCAACAGGGTTATACGGGGTCTCCTAAAATAGACTGACATTTTAAAAATTTTAAAACATTTGACTTTTTTAAGTATGGAATATCAAACAAACAGTGAAAGCTACTGACTTATGATTGTAGGATATTAATGGATGAAGTCAAAAATTGCTTTAGTGTTATTTTTTCTTTATTTGCAATTATCACTAACAGATGGCATTGTCTTCAACGATAAGAATTCTCAGAATAAACTTACAAGAGCTTTAATTTATTTTCTTTGTGTTTAAATAGCTAAACTTACTGAAGTGTAATAACTGAGTGAACTTTTATCCATCTTTATCCATTAATTAATCTTAATTTGGTCATTCTTACCAATGGAGAGCCCAATGGAGATTTTAAATATTTTATAATGACTTTATACATTATTACACTTCCATTCTTATATATATATTATACACTTATATATATATATTATACACTTATATATATATATATATTATACACTCTATTATTACACATCTATTCAGGGTTTCCTAAAAGGGACTAGCATTTTTTAAAATGGAATAGTAAGAAAACAGTGACAGCTACTAATGTTTTTCTTGCAGTAGAATAATAGATGAAGTTTGGAATTACTTTAGTGTTCTTCCTTATTAAAGCTCCAAAAGCCCTTCAACGGATGACATTTCACTGTCTCTAACTGTAAACTAAAAATAATCTTGAAATTTCAATACCCAAACTATTACTTATACTTATTTAGTCTTACTTATTTTGTGTTTCAATATCAAAGAAGAAAGAAGAGTAGTAACTAAGTAAATTTTTATCCATTTTTATATTTTATTTTGAACATTCTTCTAGTTTGAGAGCCTGTCGTCATCTTTCAGTGACATTGGCTACTTAAAACAAAAAAGCTTAGTTATAAAATTCTCGATTTAACACATTAAATTTTCTGCAAGAATAACTTTAATATAGCCTTTTTCATTCATTTGTTTTTCAAAACCTAATATTTAAAATGTGTGAGTCCCTTTTTGGGCACTCTGTATTTTAGTATATTCTGAATTGACAATAACGCTATGTCTATGTTAGGTAATACTGAATCTGATGAATGTTGTCCTACTTTGTCGGACTCTGCTGTGTGTTCTCCTACTCCGTCTGACTCTGCTGAGTGTTCTACTCTGTCTGACTCTGAATCTAACCCCACATCTGAATCTGCTGCATGTTGTCACTGTAAAGCAGTTTTCAATGCTGAGAGTGTGTCCTCTCACCAGAGGAAGTGCATGCACAGACCCACAATGTGCCCAGATTGTTTGGAGATTGTTGTGTTGCAAAAGTGGTTGGATGAGCATGAATGCCAGAAGAAAGAACCAGAAGGTATACACAATCTGTTTATGAAAGAAAATGTCATAGTTTAATTATTACCTCTTTTTTGCTCCAAAATCTTTTTCAAAATTCCATAAAATTACTCATTCGAATTATTTACATTTTACCTCAGTCAAAGGTAGGCAGTCCCTTTTCATTAATTTATTTTAAGAAATAAAGTTAATTTGTTTTTATTCTTATCACTTATAGTGTAAAGAATTATTTTTAGTTTTTCAAAGCTATATGAGATAAGCTTTTAGTTTGATTTTGGTGATTTAATACTTATTATTTTTTATAGGTAGTACTGCACGTTGTTCAATATTTATACTATACTATCAGAAATCAGGCTAACTGCCCTGCAGAATCACTTTACAGAACAAATTATCTTTCCATTGGTAACTGGATGAATAGCAAAAAAAAAATGTTCTGTGATTTCTTTCATTCTTGATAGTTATTAAAATGGGTGTTATGCTGAGGATATTACATACATGTAACTATACATCCTTAAGTTGACTTAATTAGATAATAGTCAAAACTAAAGTTGTTATAGTTACAGGATCTTCTCTTATTAACTTTTAAACATCCACTTGAGAATTTCATTCTAGTATTATGTTCCAAAAAAGAAGTTCAATTAAACACTCCCTAAATCAGTAAAAACTTATGAACGATAATGCATGAAATTCATTATTGTGGCCTTTTAAAACACATGCTGTTATATATTTTTTTGAAGTTGTGATTTTGTTATACTTTCCCCACATTCAAAATTTTCCTGCATTCAACCAACTTTTTGAATTTTAGAAGTTGAAGTTATGCTTTGAGAGGCCAACAAATCTTCTGTTTTTGCGGTCCGGTGAACGTTAAACAAGTGCAGTTAGGTGCTCCTTAATCAATCATTAATACACATAAAAAATAATATCTGACTTTCATTAATGTGATCTTTTGAAACATATTCTGTTATGACTCTTTTCAGTAGCGTTTTTTATTCTCTTCATATTTACTTTTTTTTAAATTTCAACTTTCGAATGAAAATAGACAACAAATCTTCTGTTTGCAGTCCTGTGAAAGTTAAAGAAGTATAGTAAGATGCTCCTCAATCAATAAATACTCATAAAAAATAATATATGAATTTCATTAATGTGACCTTTTGAAATATGTACTATTATAATTACTTTTTTGTAGTGTTGATGTTTTTTTTTTCCTTATTTAATTTTTTTTCGAATTTGAGTCGAACTTTTGGAATGAGGATAGAGAGGCTGACAAATCTTCTATTTGTTGTATTTTTTGTCTTTAATTTTAGTACTTCGGGAAAAATAGAGAAAATACATTTTAAAATATGTTTCTTATTACTAAACTTGTCTTGATTAAAAACACACTTAAATGTTATGGATTTTATACGACATTCAAAATTTTTTATATTAAGAGTTTTGAGTAGAATACATACATGTTTGATAGATGGGACTTTAAGAAAGAAAATCCTAACAGGACCTAATTTTAAATCTTCATATTTTTAGTGTTTTCTTCTAATTTCACATATATTTCATGCTTGACTGTGTATTTTTTGTCATTCTGATCATATTTACATTTTCATTTAAGTTGTATGAAATGTTTCTGGAAATGTAACTAAACTTTCCCAATTTGATTTCATGACTAACTATTCTTCTTTTAATGCAGCAGGGAAAGAACATAAAGAAAGCTCTAAAAATGCAGGTGTAGACGCATCCACTCAAACCGAGGAAGAAGACGGTAAGTCCATGTTTTTAAATAGACACCACACAATAATTGTTAGGTTCATTAAGAAACATAGTTTTTAAAAAATACATAGTATGTAGGAAATGTTCGAAGCTGCAACTGATAAATTTAAATTTGAAAAATATGACCACTTAATATCCAAAATTTACTATGTATGAATGTTAATTTTCTGCGATATGATTTGAAGACCAAGTTATGAAAAGGGAGGAGCATCATAATCTTATGCATGATGCTCCTCCATCAGTACAGAAGCTGTTTATTTGTAGACTGTAAATGTTATGAAATAGCTACTTGCACTTATGTCAGGGCTGCCAGTTGGTCTCTATTTACCTAAAAGGTCCCTATTTTTTAACTTTGTTCCTAAAGGTACCTTTTTTTACTAAGAAGTCCCTAAAAGTCCCTTTTTTCACTATAATTGTCTCTAAATTAATTTTTTTTTCAGATTTTTAAAAGTTTATCATGAGAATTTCGATTTGTTTAAAATTTAATGCCCTAGATGGCAGTATATAGCTGAACATTGTAGAAGAAAGGACCAATCATAGCACATCTTGTTAATAATCAATAATATTCATAGGTAACCACATACTGTACCCTGTAGCAACTTTCCTTCTTTTAGCAATCTGATCTGTCTCATTCTGTATGAATTTGTTATTTAGTATTATATCATAGGCTGAATGATGTTTTTAACACAGAATATAAAAAGTTAAATGAATAAGTATCTGTGAAGCGAAAGTACCTATCACCTTATTTTTCACATAATGGGAAAATGTTACTTTCACGACAAATGTCTGGAAAGGCTGATTGTAATGACTATAAAGTTGACTTCAGAAAGCCAACAAAGATGAAGCTCTCTGTCTTGTTTGCTCAAAAACATTACCAATTAATAAAGGATTTTATAGAATCTGTCAGCACACAGAGAGATCAACAAAATTGCTCTATTAAATTAAACTCACTTAAACTAGTGTCCACTGTTGAGAATACAGTTCAAATCTACAATGCCAAAGAATGGGGATGTATCGCTGAATTAACATGGACTGTTAAAGTAGCTTCTTCAAATTTCTCTGCTGTGTCATCTAATGATTGTGGAGCTGTTTTTCATAAGATGTTCCCAGAAGTTGTACCTGACAATTTTTCTTTATGCAGAACCAAACTTAAATATTGTTAACAGTTGTTTTAATGCCTTATTTTCATGAAGAAATGTTAGAAGCAGCAGCTTCTGCTTATTATTCCCTTATTTATGATGAAACAACTAGTAATGCTGGTAGTAAACTGCTCCAAGTTAGGCTAAACTACTGGTCTGAGAAGAAAGGACTAATATTTTTTTGTCACTGACAAAGTTTGTTTCATTGCATATACAACTGCAGAAAATAGTAAAGAAAATATTTTGAAGAGTATATCAAATGTATATTTCTTTTTTAAAAATTTAATAATGTGCAAGTAATGACCTATTTGTCAATAAGAAAATTTTTTGCCTACTTATTGAAGAAATATTAACAATTATAAGGAAAATGAATATCGGAGATTGATACATAGTGTGCACAATAGTTTTTTAAAAGACGTAAAAAAAATGGATGTGATGCATCTGATTTTTTTATATCAGTGTATGACAGTTTTAATGACTAGCCATCAAGGTGGGAAGATCTTAGCATTATACAGAAACAACTAAGTGTTCTTACCTACACAAGCAGATGGTTAACGCTGGAACTTGCAGCAAATCTGCTATTAGAACAATGAAATTGTCTACAGGAGTATTTCTTGAAACATATTCTATCTAGACAAGAACAAAGGATACTAAATACAGTCAGTCAGCTACAAAAGAATTGTTGAATATCTGAAGGAAAATACAAAGAAATGTCGTTTATTGTATCTAGTGCCAGACTGTTTACACAGTTTACTGCATTTTTCCAAAGGGAAGATCCTCTGACACATTTATTATTTGATGAAATAAAATGTCTTACCATTAAAATCACAGGGTGCATTTGCCAATCATTGAATCTTTCAAGATTGATATCAAACAAGATCTTTTGTTAGAAAAAAATAATCTTTCTAAAATATGTTCTTTTTAATGAAGACCTACGAAAGGAGTTATTGCAACTGTCTAAAAAAGATAGAGGTTATTTTCTAAGTGATGTACAACGTGATTTTGTAACCTTTGGTAAGTATCTTTTCAGTAAGGATATATTGCATAATTAAAACTTAAAATATCTCAGTTGCTTGAACCCAGAATTAAAAAATACTTCAAAAAATCTAAAAAATGTTGCTAAACTGGGACAAAAGTTGCCTATAAACATCGAAATAGATGTACTCTTAGATCAGTTGAAAATTTACAAGCTCAATCAAGGAGAATTGGAAGTGAATAGAATAAATTCATTTTGGACAACTTGTATCAATGCAAAACAGGGAAATGGAGAACTAAAATACCCAAACCTCTCTGTCTTTGAATAGTAGCCTTAGTTTGTACCATGGAAGTGCGTATGTAGAGAGATGATTTTCTATTGCAAATCAAATTCTTTCCAAGGAGAGAACTTCTATGAAAGAATGGATGCAAAATGCTAGGCTAAGCCTAGCAGATGTTTTAAAACAACGTTTTGAAAATCATGTTGCTCTAGTTCCAATAAAAAATAGAATGATAAAAAGAACAAATGTTGCATATCAAAACTATCAGAGTTACCTAGAAAAAGATAAGTACATCTTGAGGTGCAGAAGAGGAACAAAGCAGAAAAAAAGGAGCTGAAAATAAAATAATGCAATTATAGGATCTTGGGGGAAAAAGTTGGAAGATTTAAACAAAAATATGAGTGAAGAAGTAGCTGTGTCAGACAGATTGATCGCTGAAGGCAAAGGTTGAAAACTGCTTTAGAAGAAGGAAACCTAACTGAAGCTAAAATTGAACAAAATCTTATTACAGCTGGTATAACAGCTAACAATTAACTGAAAATGCAAAAAAGGAAAAATTTGATAGCTTGTCTACTGTTATAAATAAAAATAATAATTTAATTACAAATTTTATGAATAAGAAACCTAAAAAAGGTTAATTTGTAAGAAATCTGCAAATATTTTTTCCAATTAAAGAAATTAACATAAATATTTGATGTACTTTTTCATTGTTAAAAATTGTATTTGATATATTATTTGATTTACATAAATATTGTGTTTATTTTTTAGGTCCCTAAAAAGTCCCTATTTCAGAATTTCTGTCCCTAAAAGTTCCTAATTTTTAATGATTCGATCCCTAAGTACCTACTATTTTGTTGATTTGCAAACATCTACTACTAAAACATCTGCTATGTTTAGCCTAGAATTCTGCATCCATTCTTTCATAGAAGTTCTCTCTTTAGAAAGAATTTGATTGACAAAGTTACTGGCAGACCTGTTATGTGTATTTTTTTCTATTTTTAGCTGCAGATTTCTCTTCTGAAAAAGGTCCTTTTTATTGACAGAACAATATATGATTTTAACAGGACCCACTTCACATCTTTCATGAGTTTCCTTTGCCAATAATTTTGCATGTCATTAGGTAAATGTAACCCATGAGTACATGTACTATATATGGCAAACTACCAATTCGTAAGCCACTTCTACCCGATATGAATGCTGTTGCCAAAGTAGATTCTGCAACTTAAAATTTGGTCGAGTGATATGGGGAAGAAAGCTTTTTATATAACCAAACATAAAAGTACTTTCTAGTGCCGTAATGCTTAAATTCAGACTGAATGTTTACAAGACTAAAAACCTATTTTACTAAATTCTATATTCTGATCAATTTTCTTCCATTACTTTTTTTAATTTTGTAGGATCGTTAGGACATCATTTTCTTTAATGTTATTTTGAATATTGATTGTTTTATTTTTTTTACTTTGCAGCTTCATTTATCAATCTATCTGAAGATTTGGGGGTTGTGACTGATATGAATCACTTACTGAAAGAAAACAAAGGTGTAGATGTGATTTTTGAACTAGAGACTTTGAGCGGTGAAAGAAAATTATTCGCTCACCAGTTAATCTTGTCTGTGATGGCCTCTTACTTTGCAGATAAGTTTTATGATCAAGGGAGAAATAAAGGACACCAAGTCATTCCTTTGAAAGGGATCAATCCCAAGGCATTTGAACAAATGATAAGGTAACTGATTTTAACATAAAAAGTTTATCTTATTTTATACTAATTTAGCCCTTTTCCTTTTGATACTATATTTTAAACTGTAAAACTGGATCCTTTGTACAATGTTTATTGAAGTTAAAACCCTTAGAGCTTAAAATGAAATTTCATAAAACTGAACATTCCACTAGATTATGTCAATAAACAAACAGGTTCATTTTATTGAATTAACTCATGAATTTTTCATGAAAAACATCAGTGAAGAACATTGAATATAAGTTGGTGCCATGTCCGCTGCTTTGTTTTTCATTTATTTGTTTTTAGTTAAAGATTACCAAATTAATTCAGCTATTTCATGATTAGTAGATACTAATCGATAAAGACTGTATAATTTTTCATTAGGTTGTAGCTAATGATGCCACTATGTTTGTTTTATATTAGGATTACTATTAACATTTTTACTACTACAGTTTTGATTCATTCAAATCTGCAAATCTCTCAAACTGGCTTAATGGGAATGGGATGTGACACCCCTGGCAATTTTTTACAAGCATACTGGCTTCTGATTTTACTTGTTGCTTTACAATACCTGCACATGACATAACGTTTTATATACTATGCTGTTGAGATAATTTTTTTGTGTCTGTCTGACACAACATCAGGAGCCAGGAAATAGGAATATCGCATATAATTTGCAAAAACTCTGTCACATATTTTTTTTTTTAGCATTTACATTTAATGCTTAAATCGAGTTTACAAAATATTTAATGTTATTTTTTATGAACACTTATAATTTATAAACGTACTAGGGTTTTGCTTACTTTAAAAAAATATTTTTTAATTCTTTAACTCTTAGGCCATCATGAATGTGCTCAGCATGTCCATGTGATTTTATCCGAAAGTGTTACGGAGGTGCTGCACATGTCTATCTTAATTTTTCAATGTTTTGAACGTTATGAACATATCTTCTAAAGTGATTGTTTCTTTCATGAGTAGATAACAGCACTAAATGGCATTCGAATAAAATTTTCCCCTGTAAGAGGTAAAATTTTAGGTGATTGTTTTGAGAATATGTACAGTATAAAATAGCATCAGTTTTGTGTCATCAAAAGCTAAAGGCTCTTCAAACTAAACCTTTCAAATAATTCTAAAATTGATTATTTAGATTTAATTTATGACAAAAGTGATGAAAATTTAGCAATATATATTTTTCTAAGCTAAATTCAGAGAGTGGTGATGACTCAGGTGATTTGGATGATGCCAGACAGTGGACAAATTTGTCCCAGAAAACATCTCAACATCTCCACCACCTTTCATAGGAACGCCAAGTTTGTCACCAAATATTTTGTGTGCTAATCCATCAATCAACATTAGATTTAAATTAACTATATTGAATTCACACTTTTGAAAGTTCTTTCAAAATGAAGAGAAAAAAACACTCTGAGGAAAACTGAAAGACAAACTCAGTGGTCTAAGGATTAATTAAACATATTGTAAAATGGACTTTAGGTACAAATTTTGGTAAATTATTCAGAAAAGGGATGTACATTTACAGCCATATAAAATTAATCTCAAAATTATGTGATAGAAATGCTTAAAATATTAAGATTAGGAACACAGCCACAACACCATTTAACTCTTTGTAAATCTGATGTGGTGCGATGAAAACTATTTAATTTTGAATAATGTGAAAGAAGAAACTGTATATGGCAATGATTTGAATAATTATCAGTTTTCAGAGAAAAGCAAATAGTGCTTTAAAATTTTTGATTTATTTCACACATTGCTTGTTAAAATAAAAATTTTACTTGAGAAATACAATAATTAAAAGAGCAATTACGATTTTATGCTGCACATCGGTGAAAAAAAATTGACAGATTGGAATTATTGATTTAGTTTTCAAAAGAAATTTATTCAAAAAATTCTTGTACTCAATTGATCTGAAGATGATTTTATTTATATTTTTCCTGGTGACAACAGTTGTAGCATACAGAAAAAAAATCATAAACAAAATTGCAAACTACTATTGTGTTGGTGATTCACAAATTAAATCCAAGCATTGAAATTAGAATTTGTATATAATTTTGCTTTATATATATTTATATAAAATTTCTCTTGGATTAAATTTTCTTTTTTCTTTTAATTTGCATACATATCTTTTATAAACAAAACATGTCTGTGGGTAACGCTGATGTCAAATCAACAGTGGAAACAATTTGAGCAATAAATTTTGCTTTTACTTGAAATTTATTTAATTCTAAACATTGCACAATTTCAGTGTTTACACCATCAAGTGGGAAATAAAATGTACTTATAAATGTAATTTGTTTGAAAACTCATCCTAAATTTACCATGGCTGCCAAGTTCTATCCTTTTATTCAAAAGTTGAATAATCATATTTGTACCAGATATTTTACTTAATAAATAAAATAAACTATGTAGTATATTTCAATTAATAAACACAACACAAGTTTTATTAAATATATATTTTTTTTAATTTAAAACATCTCAATAAGTTTTAAATAAACATAGAAGTTGGCAACAATGATTTACTAATTTTTTTATAGATCTTAAAATCGTCTTCAAGCAATTTATCTGCATTGTGTGCAACTTGATTACAGAAAATGTTAAAAAGAATGTCCGTTGTTTGGAAAATAGGCTAAAAAAATTTGAATATTTTTCATCATGTATCAAATAAATCTGATTTTTCTATTCAGAATATATTAAACATTGATCAGTATGAGAACCTGTTAAGTCCTAAAATTCAGTAACTAATATTTTAAAAAGACAAATTTTTTAATTAGCTTTCAATATTCAATTAAATTGACTGAATTTGTTAGAAAATCATGTGAATATAATTTTCTCTCTCTCTATATATATATATACATATATCCGGCAACTACTCGATTATGATAATTCTGGAGAATATTATTGCTTTACTCAATGTATACAATTATCCTCCTTAAATATGATTTTTGCTCACATTTTTCATTTTTAATAGGGTGTTATAGATTTTTAAAAAATTAGCAATTTAGGCCACATGAGGCATTACTCTGATAATAAAGCCAATATCAGATCATGGTTAGTAATGCAACAAATATTTCATATTCAGTCTATTTGGCTTAAAAGCCGAATATTCGGTTTAGCCAAATAATAAAGTATTCGGCAGAATTTTCTGCTGAATACTAAAAGTCATTTATATTTATAATAAATAATATCAATTGATATAAATATTTTAAATAACATACCTATAGATTTATATTTATATACAAATTAAGAAAAATTAAATGTTTATTAAATTTATAATACAATATTATTTTAAATATTAAATATAAATTTAATAATCATTTGAATTTTCTTAATGTGCAATACATGATAAATAATCTTATTTAAATTTCATATATATTATAAAAATGATTTAATTATGCTTAAGTATTACACATTAAAGAAATTTAAATGTTTATTCAATATTTAGTTATTAAAAGAACATACATACAATATCATTGATTTACAAAATAATTTTATGTTGTGATTCAAAAATAGCAATATTTTTGCATTTTTAGGCAAAAACCAATTGCACTTTTTTTCTGAAAACAAACGTTCACTAACCACACTACTGGCAGGAGTTGATAAATATTTCCTTGCCAATTGTGGCACTTTTTTTCATATATACTACCTGCCTCTGAGAACAAACATTCACTATACACACTGCTGGCAAGAGGGAGGTGACAAATATTTCCTTGCCAATTGTGATAACTTGGGAAATTCAATAGAATTTGCTTTCTACCAGTTTAATCTACATTCATTTCTATCTAAGAATGATTTATCAAAGTAACTGCTGATTTCCTGGTCGCCATTTATAAGTGGCTGAAATTTGTTATCTGTTTTTTTTAAGTACAGTATGCTCCCTCTAATCCGCATATCATTGTACCGTGTACATTTTAATATGGAATTCTGGCTAATATGATTGAAATAATGTTTTCTCATGAAGGAAGCATAAATTTATTTCTGAAAAATTTCAAAATAGTACTGACATTAGTGGCAATCATGATCTTTTTACCAAATACATTTATGTATTAATCAAACTGTTTTATTAAGTGTGGTTAAACATGAAATATTATTTTTTAAAGATTTTGATGTAAATTATTAGTGTACATATATAAGGAGAGTTTCACTGAATAATTGAAGAAAAAATTATCTCATCATTATGCAAATTTAGTTATGCATTATTAATTACTTACTTGACCTTTTCTTTTAATATTACTTTTATTATTATTATTTTATTTTATTGTAAGCATTCATTATAATTTCGAGTGCATTATTAAATTCAAATTTTTGTTTAAAAAATGTAAGCAAAACAGTGACCAGAAATCTACAAAATTCTAAAATCTGCACAGCCTCTGGTTTTGAGCTATGCGGATTTAAGGGAGTCTACTGTAGTTGAAATCTCCATGAAGCAATTACAAAATGTGGTCTTTCTTTGCTTGTTTCTGCCACATTTGCATTTGTTTCATCTCCAGATTGTTTGAGATAGCAGTCATAAGTTGAATCAGTCGAGATTTTAACTTGAGATGATTTTCTTAAGCTTTATAAAAAAATGTATTTTTAAACCTGGGGACTAGCAAAGTTGAAATGCAAAAAATTTCAGTATCTTAAATATGTTTAACGCGAGCATTCATGTTTTGAGACAGACAGTCTTTAAATGTTCTAACATTAAAAAATTCGTTCTCTTCTTCAGGCTTTGACAGATAAAAATTTGAGTGATTCCACCATTGGAATTACTTCTGAAATAAGTGATGCTGTTGAACTAATATTTGCTGTAACTTGTTCAAAGGGTTACAATAAACTTAAATACTTCTTTCTGTAAGAGCAGCCATTGATTTTAATTAAAATTAGTGATTCTTCCACATTGTGTGGCATACAAGGAAATGCTTTTCTTTAGTTCATGTAACCTCTGTAGCATCTATTGAGTTGTCCAGAAAGTTGTGCCAGTTGAGAAAATCAAATCATACCATAAAATTCTATCGTTTAATTATTAGACATTAAATCTGAGTATGCTTTAATTTTCCCAACTGGCACGAACTTTAACAGGTTGCTACATTCTGAATTAATATCTTATTTTTTGTTTAAGATGATTTTCTTGAATTTCTGATAATCTAGAGCAGACAAGTGATGAATGATTGAAATGTGTCACAACTATTTTACCTGTTGAAATGATATCACTAACAATTCTTTGTGAATTTAAAACATCTGATACTATTAACTGTAAAGTTTGTAGAAAGCATGACTCACTACTTAAATTGGCTACTTCCATTTCTTTAACAATATTAGAATCACTGTCCCACAAAGAAAGGTGTAGCTTTTCATTTAAATCCCATTCATTTATTGCACTTTTTATCATTCTGCTAATATCATCAATACAGTGGGATTCTGGGAAATGTTTCATGCTGAGAGCTGTATGTTTGTATTTAAAATTATCATCAATCCAATGTCTTGTAAAACTGATAAAACTATGATTATTTCCAGTAGAAGTCCTAATATCTGATGTAACTGAAACAGCTATTGCATTACATATTTGGGAGATAACACTTTTTTACACGCTTTTTATATGTGTGGTACAGTAATTACTTTGAAATATTCTCTGCTAAGAACCCCATAGCAAAGCTGTGCTATTTTCATTAAATTGATAAATCCTGAATCTTCCACAAAAGAAAATGGCTGGTTATCAGTGGCTATCATTTGACCAATTGCTCTGTATAGCACAACAGATCAAGTATCATTTATGTCTCCCAATATTTTTTTCTTATTAACACTTCTTTCAAAATTGGCTGTTTTCTTTTTACTCCATGATTAGCATTTGGCTCTGTTACATCTGACGAACATACTTTCTTTATTTATAGAGCTTCATATTCTAGTGGATGGATTTTCTTTAAATGATTTATTAGGGAAGTTGTTTTAGCCTTTTTTCCCTATCCCTCGATAATAAAATGAAGCAAAACATACATTTAGCTTTAGTAGATTCATTTTCTTGTTCATTAAAATAATTCTCAAACCACACTTTTCTTAACAACAGTATTCATTTTCTCTCCTGTCCACGAACTATCATCCATACTATAAGCACTGGCATCAACCGAAATGTGCACTAAATGATTTCACCTGCAAATTGGTACTGGGCAGTTCAGTCCAGATTTCCAGAGACTTGATAAGAACATTGTTGAGCATGTCCCTTCCCTTTTCCTGAGAATAAAGACTAAAGAGGAGAAAAAAGACTATTGTACTATGCCTGTCGAAATTGCTTTAGTTACTTGTATTGCAGTTTAGAGTAACAGTTGGTGTTTTCTTGTTGTTAAGAAATTTAGAATAGTGTGAAAGATATAAAAGTAAAATCGTTGTGGAAGAAAAAAATGTAAGGGAAAGGGTTTATTTCTAGGATGAATATTTGTTTTGGTTTAATTAAAGATAAAACTTTGTGAAGTTAGAAAACAGATAAGGGATTAATTTTGAGGAAATGTATTTGTTTGATAACATTTTATTTCTAATTTTTATGTATCAAAGGGAATGAAAATTATAAAAGATAATAATTAAATCTGATGACGTTCACAGAAGCGAAACGAAACATAGATTATTTTGAAATGTGTTTGTAAATTCACTATTTTAATGTGTAACATTAAGAAAATTTTGTATTTTATTTGAATACATTATTTATTATAAAAGAGAATTTCAAAATAGCTGAATAATAAAGCATTACTTAATTGGTCAAACATAATAATGTAATACATTGTAATATAAATATAATATATTGTAATATAAATATAACATATTGTAATATAAATATAATATATTGTAATATAAATATAATATATTAAGGAATTTCCCTGCCTGTTGAAATTGCTTTAGTTACTTGTATTGCAGTTTAGAGTAACAGTTGGTGTTTTCTTGTTGTTAAGAAATTTGGAATAGTGTGAAAGATTATAAAAGTGAAATGGTTGTAGAAGAAAAAAAATGAAAGGGAAAGGGATTATTTCTAAGATGAATATTTGTTTTGGTTTAATTAAAGATAAAACTTTGAAGTTAGAAAACAGATAAGGGATTAATTTTGAGGAAATGTATTTGTTTGATACATAAAAATTAGAAATAAAATGTTATCAAAAGGAATGAAAATTATAAAAGATAATAATTAAATCTGATGATGTTTGCAGAAGCGAAACGAAACATAGATTATTTTTAAATGTGTTTGTAAATTCACTATTTTAATGTGTACCATTTAGAAAATGTATTTTATTTGAATACATTATTTATTATAAAAGACAATTTTAAAATAGCTGAATAACAAAACATTACTTAATTGGTCAAACATAATAATGTAATATATTGTAATATAAATATAATATACTGTAATATAAATATATAATGCTGTATTTGTACTCTGATTTTATTAATTAGATTTAAAACAGCAATTGTAATTTTTAGTAAATCTTATGGACAAAATGTTTTAATATAAAAATAAAATAATAAAGCTATTTTAACTATCTAATCACTAAAAGCTTCTTAAAAACTGAAGTATATTATAATAATCATTCTAAGCTTTTTCTTATAATTTTACAATTTAAAGACCAGATATTTTTGTTTAGTTTGAATAAAATATTTAAATCTAATTTAAATTTTGATTTTAATTATCTTTAAGGCTGAGTATGTTTAAGAATTGTATGAAGATATCAGTATATAGAATTTTGGTTTAAATCAATTTATGAATTAATATTCGGCATCTAAATATTTGGTTATTCAGCCAAACCGCTATTTATTGCATCACTAATTATGATTATTATATTTTCATGCAGTAAAATTTGATAGCATGCTTCTGATAATATTGATTTTATGACAATGTGAGCATTATTTTCCTGTACATCTGTTGTTATATGAATGACAACATACTGAAGTTATAAAAGATTTTTATCTTGACAAATTTATTTTTCTCCAAATATGGTAATCTTCTCTTTTTTGGGAAATTTAATGCAACTTTATTGCATTGTGAAAAATAGATTAAGAAGAGGAATTAAAAGAATTTTTCACATATTAAAGGTAAAACTTTGAAGTTAGAAAACAGATAAGGGAGTATTTTTGAGGAAATGTATTTGTTTCATACATAAAAATTAGAAATAAAATGTTATCAAATTGAATGAAAATTATAATAGACAATAATTAAACCTGATGGCATCTGCAGAAGCGAAAAGAAATGTAGACTATTTTTAAATGTGTTTGTAAATTAACTATTTGTGTACCATTTAGCAAATGTTGTATTTTATTTGAATACATTATTTTAATTATAAAAGACAATTTCAAAATAGCTGAATAAAAAAGCATTACCTAATTGTCGACATAATAATGTAATATAAATATATAATGCTGTATTTGTACTCTGATTTTATTGATTAGAAAAAAATTGTTAAAACAGCAATTGTAATTTTTAGTAAACCTTATGGACAAAATGTTTTAATATAAAAATAAAATAATGAAGCTGTTTAAACTATCTAATCACTAAAAGCTTCTTAAAAACTGAAGTATATTGTAATAATCATTCTAAGCTTTTTCTTGTAAAATATTTTACAATTTAAAGACCAGATATTTTTGTTTAGTTTTAATAAAATGTTTAAATCTAATCTAAATTTTGATTTTAATTATCTTTAAGGCTGAGTATGTTTAAGAACTGTATGAAGATATCAGTGCATAGTATTTTGCTTTAAATCAATTTATGATTTCATATTCAGCATCTAAATATTTGGTTATTCAGCCGAACCACTATTTATTGCATCACTAATTATGATTATTATATTTTCATGCAGTAAAATTTGATAGCATGCTTCTGATAATATTGATTTTATGACAATGTGAGCATTATTTTCCTGTACATCTGTTGTTATATGAATAACAACATACTGAAGTTATAAAGGAGTTTTTATCCTGACAAATTTATTTTTCTCTAAATATGGTAATCTTCTCTTTTTTGGGAAATTTAATGCAACTTTATTGTATTGTTAAAAATGCATTAAGAGGATGGATTAAAAGAAATTGTCACATATCCCCAATGCAAAGAGAGTTTCACTTTGCTATGGTTTAGAAGTATTTACTTGCTCCCTAATGTGATTTTCCTTATAATAATTATAAAAGTTAACATTTATCTCATTTTGATCACTTTTTTTAATCTCCATTTATTTTTTTACAGGTACTGTTATGGTGAAAAACCCAGCTTGAGAACAACCAAAGAGGCTTGTGTCTTGTTCAAAATAGCTTCAAAATTCAAAGTGATAAGTCTCCAGAATTTATGTTGTACTTTCTTCAGGTATACCAAGATTGGTCCAGGAAATGTTTTTAACTTTCTGGAGATTTCAGAAGAAATGGAAGATAAGAGCCTTAAAGATATGTGCTACAAGATCTTGCAAGATAAAACCCGAGAAGTCATGGTAACCTACGAGCTGTGCGATGTAACCCCATACATGGTGTACACTATCTTGGAGTTGCCAAAATTGTCTCTCAACTCTGAATATGAACTGATTAAATGGTTATTTGACTGGGCAAAAGTAAAGTCTGAAAATTCGTCTTCTGAAAATGCCAGAGAATATCTGCAGAAGTTGCTGCAATATATGAACTTTCTGGCTTTGACAGTTGAAGAGTTTGCAGTGCTCTGTAAAGATAATAAAGATTTTTTCACCTCTGATGAAATTGGCAATGTCTGCTTGAATATAGCATTTCCTGGAACAAAAGAAATGCCTAACTGGTACAAGAGTTTGAAAGGTCGCGTATATACTGGATCAAATTAGTAAGATTCATTAAAGTTTTGAAATAATTGTAACACATTCCTAGCTGTTCTGCATTGTGTAAATTACATTTATATGTTTCTATGTTTACATTTTAAAACTGAGTATACAAAAGAATTTGTATAATAAAAGTAGCTTTGTTTCATGAAAAAGGTTTTCTTTTCATTCTCTCAATTTGTATTGCAGAGTTACATATATCCTTGAATACTTTTTGGAGATGCATGTATGCTTCACCTGCCTCTGAAACTATCCATTTTATAGAAATAATTCTGCAGCTACAAGTAATTTTGCTTTTTAAGCAAATTTCTGAAGTGAAGATAATTGATTTGAGTACATTTATTTTATAATCTATTTCTTTCAAAAAAATGTTCCAAAGTTAATTATTTGCATTTCTTATGAAATTATAAATTGCAGATTTGTTTTTTCATACACCAAAACAATATAATTGTGTATAACAATTAGTATCAGTTTTTGCAGAAATATTTTAAGTAAATTTGTTTGTAGTTGTTAAATAAATGAATAATTATCTTTTATTGTTTCTAAAACCTGTTGCAAATAGCGATTTATTGAATTGGAAACTAATTTGTTTCTGCATTTCTTTTCAAAACTAAATTATTGAAATAAAAAATAGCTGTCAATGAAATTAACTAATCGAACCATGAAGTGTGCATACAAATATCTGTCAATTTTTCTCATATATTCTCAACTTGACTGTAGTTTCACTGTTAAAAATGATATATTTTGCATGTATAAGAAAACAATCCTCCCACACACATATTTTCTCCAAACATAAAAAGGACTTGTGTTGATCAAAATTAAAGTGTGGGAAATTTATTGCCAGATATGCTTGAAAGAAACTGTAATTGGAATAACATACTAATGTCATAGCTACTAACTTTTATGCCAATTTTATTTTCTGCTGTTTATACATCTTAAAAATTCTCCATGCATTCAAATTTTTGTTAAAGAATAAAACTCTTAAGAGTCAATTTTGATATATATTATGAAAAATCTATGCATTTGTTTTGCAATATTGATTTATTAAAATTTTCAAATCAGTAATAGAGAATATGGAGATTTTTCATGAAATTTCAGTTTTGTGACTTAAAAAAAATTAAATAGTTTTCTTTCTGAATTAATTTTTTTAATAAAGTCTTTATTTTATGTAAATATATATTATAAAAAAGTATAAAAATGAAAGTATGGAGGAAATCTTTTGAAAATTAGAACACATAGAGAGTCTTATTTTATTTTTTAAATAATTAATAACTTTTAAAAAGACTTAAGAACCTATTTCTAAATATTAATTGCAATAGAATAGTTCAAATTGTTGTCGATTTAATCCATTTTCTGCCAAAATGTGTCGAGTTAGTGAGTTTGTTCCTCACATTAAATTTAATGCCGAGTAATGAGAGTTGTCGAGTTAACTCAGTCTCATGTTACCATGATTCCATTATATATCCAAAACAGAGAGAATTTCTAATTAAGAGAGTGAGAATTTAGGAAGAGGAAAATTCAAACACCTGAAAACTTTTGGAGTGCCCACAAAAGAATTTCCCATGCTAATGCAAATTAGAACTGGTGTCTTGTATGATGATTTGGGACAAAATTTGCATGGAATAAACACTTTTTTTCCTAATGACTAAATGAATGTAACAATACAGATTTTTCGCTAAAACTTGTTGAAAATATGCTTCTTTTCAATGCTATTTTTAGTGCATGAAAAACTTGTGAATGTAATAATAAAACAAATGCAAACTCTAATCAAAAGTATCCCATTTATTGGAAAATGGAGGCAAGAACCTCTCGTAAATATTACCTTTATAAGAATGAAAATCTCTTCTAAAAATAACTTGAATTGTGTGACTGAATATCATGACTGTTTTTATTGAGGGATATTTTATACTCTGCCGACAATAACCCAAATTAAAATGAATTTATTGGTAAATTAAGGTGACAACCACAGATTGTAAGTAACAGATTTTTGCATTTAATAAAGTAATGCAATTCCTGCATTTCTTATGTCTGTTAAGTTATTTTTCTGCATCATTACAAACTCTTTCTAGGACATCTGCTAAGTTATTGTTGGCAAACTACACATTTAGGATTTTGTAAAAGAGATTGTGCCACTCAAAACGAAATAGA
Organism: Maratus michaelseni; assembly: GCA_963931845.1. Lineage (NCBI taxonomy): Eukaryota > Metazoa > Arthropoda > Arachnida > Araneae > Salticidae > Maratus > Maratus michaelseni. Next base: position 290,191,277 of record OZ007598.1, on the reverse strand, counting down.
ATTGACAGCATCATGTTGCATTAGGAATGCAGGGTTCATACAGATTTCTTGGAAACTCCTTAGAAATGAAGTTTCTAAGAAGATGAAGTACTTAGAACGCCTTAAATAAACAAAATACTTCTGAAATTCTCATGAATCAAAATTCAGTAACTTCAATGTGATTTAATTGAAATATAAAAGAGTAGAAATTGGAGACATGTATATTACAGAATTAATAACTGCCTGTATAATCATTTTTTAAGCAGGTATAACGTGAAAGATACTTAAAGAAAGTAAACAAAAATCTTATGTTTTTAAAGGTGTAATTCAAGTGATTATTGTCATTCTAAAAAATATATATATATATTCACTTTACTTCAATATAGATATATGAAGTAAAGTTAAGGGATTTTTTCATATATGCCACATAGTTTTTTCCTTCAAAATTTACTTTAAAAATCTAGGTGTCCATGGTACATGATGAATATTTGGGTGGCCTATGTATATGTGAATATTGGTCACTGTATAAATTTATGGGTTAGCAATTTCATATTCAAATTCATCAAACCATTAAGCAATGCATTGTGAATATTGTGTAATTTTAGCACTATTAGATTTTAATAGAAGAAATTCTTTTTTTCTTTCTAAATGAGGCATTAAAAATGAAATTGAGTGTGTTACACAAAGGCGTGGCATATATGATAAAATACGGTGAATTCTTTAAAATTTTGGGACTGCTTAGAATTTTTCTGAACTTCACTAATTTTCTCTTCTCAAGGCTGTAGGAGCCCTGGGAATGTCAACAATAAAAAAATCTGTTTAGTTTCACAACTTTATTACAATACGGGATTTCTGTAATATCTTTTTATGTAACATCTTTTTATAATTTAAAAAAACTAGAGCATTTACTTTTTGAAGCATGAGTTATTTTTAGATGGATTAAATACATATTTGCACTTACAACAGATTTAAGATGGAATCATTAACAAAAATGTTGGAGCTTTTAAAAATCTTATATTTACCGCAGAATTACAAAACAAACCTTTATAACCAATAGAAAAAATATATATATATTAATTGTTATATGTGATAATCTAAACTTTGGACAGCTGAATTCAGAGTGGTAAGTAAAAAAAACATGTTTTCTCAGGTTTTTGTTAAGATCTAAGAGCAGAAATTTTTAGATAAAATCTTCTCGTACAGAAGATAAGAAAATGTTGCAAAGTTGGTCCAACTGAACATTCGTAAAACAAATAGCTCTGCTATCTGCTGCTGTGTGTCATAAATTTTATTGAACTTAACTCAAGGTTTATAGGTGATGTAGGAATAAATATTTGAACAGGCACAGTTTGCTGGGGGACCTTTCTTCCCTTCATTTCACAAGAAGTTCCCATGATTTAGAAAGTACCTATATGTCCCCAACCGAACTATTATTAAAAATCTGTTAAAATGTAACATACATACAATGGATACATTTCATTTCCTCTTTAGGAGTACTATACTGTGCTAAGAAGGAAATCTACTTTAAATGAAATTTCTCTTACAGTTCTTTAACTATTGTATTTTTATAGGTTTTACTATAGAACCAAATTTAAGAAATTGTTTAGTAACAATTCCCCTTTCAGAAAAAGGCAAGACGAATCAAAAACAAAGCTGTTTCAACAAATAAGTTTAACACAGCATTCATTTAAAAACTTTTGACTGAAGACGTAGGATTATATGTTAAAAATTTTCTCGGATGTTAGAGCTTTGATCAATGATTCATTATTTGTAATGGATTTTCATCAAATAATGATGGCTACTGGAGCGTCAAAACCATTGTTTGTTGATTCTTAGCTAATAAATCTGTGGCTAATTGAGCAAGTCTGGTTTCAGTATGAAGAAGGGGCACAGCAATTTTATCTCAAAGTATACCAGCTGACAAGGTCCCTGTCTTGAATTCTAAGTTTGCTGCCACATAATATGATAATATTATTTATGCATACAGGAATAAGAAGTCTGTATTAGATTTTAAATTCTATGTTTTTTTTTGCAGTTTAGTGGGCATGTCTAAAAACTTAAGTGATTTGATGTGCTATGGTATTCCCTTTTCCATAAAAAAAACAGACACCTAAAGACAAAAAGAACAGGTTTTCTTTGAAAAAATTGCTTATTACGATAATATTCATCCAATGCAGATTCCTAAGAATCTCCATTCTTTAAAAAGAATTTGTTCTAAACAATATGTATTTTTTTAAGACTAGATTACCCCTAAGTGTCTGTTTTCTAAGCAAACCTAAGCATAACTTGTGATTATATATATCGAGTACAATCAGTTTAATGTTTAAAATTCACATAAGATTGTTGAGCTTCATTTATTAAGAATGTTGTTAACTTGAGAATCTTGCTAATATTTAAATAAACAGCTTGATTTTCAGTGAATTGCAACTACTGTAACGTAGTGATATATTCATAAGAGTAATAAGGCTCAAGTTTCTGTAGTGGAGAGTACACCTTCTGGATATTTTACAACTATAGTTCTGGTAGTGATGTAATAAATATTGATTGACTTGCACACACATTGTTAATCATTCAGAAGTTAAATTATACTCATGTTGAACTGTTACTATGAATTATGAGACACCCATACAGGGTGTCTCATAATTCAGAAATATCTTATGTTAAAATTTCCTGATGATTCCAGGTTATATAAAAATATAGCTTTTAACCTCAGCAAATAAAAAGAATTCTCTAATCTTTCTCAAATTATGGGTATTATTAGTGCATCGTTTATACCAGTAAGACTACTTACTACTGAAGTACTGAGCTATTTAAGTTTGTACCAATTCCATTACACAGTAATTGTCAATTCTTATATACGGCACCCAGGAGGGAGAAACATGGGTTCTCTAAATGAAAAAACTGAAAGTTTTCTGATCTCGCTCTGATTATGGGTGTCGTTAGTACCGGTAAGTACTGAGAGATTTTTGTTTGTACCACTTCCGTTACAGAGTTACAATCAATTCTTATGTGCTATGCACAGGCTGTAGAACATGGGATTTCCCATAAGGAAAAAATGAATTTTCTGATCTCGCTCAAATTATGCATGTCATTAGTACCGAGAGCTTTTTGTTTGTACGGCTTCCATTACAGAGTTAGGGTCGATTTTTATGTCCGTGCTAGAATAATGTGGTATTTCCCACTTCAAGCAACTCTCACATCTCTGATTTTGTTCAAATTAGGGGTGTCATTGTTACCGGTAAATACCGATTACAGTTTCTTTCATACTGCTTCCATTGCGGAGTAACGGTCGATTCTTATGTGCAGTGCCCAGGCTGGATAAAAACATGGGATTTCCCAAAGGGGAAAAAATTTAAATTTTCTGATCTTACTCAATGTATGGGTGTCGTTAGTACTTTGTTAGTGCCAAGAGATTTTCTTTTGTAGTGCATCTGTTACGGAATAATGGTCGATTCTTGTGTGCGGCACACCGGCTGCAAAAACTGGGGATTTCCCTTAGGAAAAAAATTAAGGTTTTCTGATCTTGCTCAAACTTTGGGTGACATTAAGCTTCATTAGTACATGTAAGTACAGAGAGATTTTCTTTTGTACTGATTCTTTTGCAGAATTATGGCCGTTTTTAATGAATGATGAATGAATGGTTAATGTTTCTGAGGAAATCCCATATTGTGCAAGCTTGTGCATAGCAAAATATGGGATTTCCTATAGGTAGAAAATATTTCTTTCATGAAAGTTGTTAATTTTTGAATTAATAAATAAATAAATGGTTTTTCATTTTTTACATAGCAAAAAATTGTGCATCATGACCAAAAGAGAATTTTGAGGATTTTTTCGCGACCAGTTCACAAACGTCACATTTTCCCCAATGACTCTGATTGACGATCATTGCGGGTTTTTTGCAGTGGCCATATGACAAATTCTACATTTCTTTTCTTGCGATCTTCTCCCATGAACGGTTGGTGAAATGGGTAGTTTTTACCCATGACTGATCTACAAAATTCATAATATTTTTCATAAGATCTATTGACGAATTTCAGAATTTATTTCCACCCCACCAAACTGGTGAATTTTACAGGTTTTTTTCATGTTCTATAGATGTATTGCCTGATTTTCTTTCTATGGATGAAAGGGTGTGTGAAAAGAAAGAGCCAGCAGGCACTGTGCCCTGCTAAATTGACCCAGGGTGAGCACAAATTATTCATATTCAACTGCCAAGAAGTGCTGACTATGGCATGACATTTCAATATATATATATCATATAAGCAATATTATTAAAGGGAAAGAAATAAAATTTCTATGTTTGTCAATAAGTTCAATTAATATGCATACCAAAAAAAAAAAGGAACTCGGCAGATATTTAAAAATAGTTTTTTTTATTTTACAAATCAAGGTACTATTACAAAATCGTTCATATGTTCAGTTTCAGTACTAAATAGAACTACTGACAATGATTGAAATCTTTAAAAAAAACTACATTATCTGATTTACAACATGTTACCAAAAACAGAAATCATTGTAAGATTCTGCATCAGAAGCATTTAACTAGAAAAAGATGGAAAATGCTATCATAAACAAATACAACTGTTATAAGAAAAACAAAACTTAAACTTTTGGTTTACTGACTCTAACCAAATTTTCTGTATAGAAATTATTCTTGTTGCTGGCTTTGCATTCAATAGAAGGTCTAAAATTGTGAGAATAGAAAATATTTTTTAAATCTCACACGAGTACCCTACTTTATATTGAGTACTTATAGAAAAAATGTCAGTTCTGTATTGGTAATCCATAAATCAGTAGAGCTGCAATTATCAATCAATTAGTCACATTTCTTAACTAATTATTGTATTCTTGGAAAGGAGGGGTGCATGAAGCTGATATTAAGGTAATTAATATTTCTTCTAACTCACCAAATGTCTTAATCATGGGCTTTTAAAAACAGCTGTTATGAAAAAATATTGTGAAAATATCATCAAAACTCTTCATGTCTTTGGACGGCAGCAGATAAATCATCAATGTTTATACTATTTATTATAAAAATTAAAGTAGAGTTATAGTTGATACAGGCTATTAAAACAGAAGAATTAAGTACAAAGTACATGTATATTTTTTACAACAGAAAGAACTTTTAAAAACAAAAATAACAGAAAAAAGTGATTTCTTAAATATTTGATACATAGTAAAGCAAATACATAAAGAATGATTCAAAATAAAAGTCCATAGTTGATACAGGCTATTAAAACAGAAGAATTAAGTACGAAGTACATATATATATTTTTACAACAGAAAGAACTTTTAGAAACAAAAATAACAGAAAAAAGTGATTTCTTAAATATTTGATACATAGTAAAGCAAATACATAAAGAATGATTCAAAATAAAAGTCCAGTTCTTATCAAAACATCAACCAAAAACTATTTAGGGACTTTGAAAAGCAACAGATAAAATATTTTTGTTTATGCAAAATTATTAAAAAAATTAAAATACTTTGATAGTTAACAATAGAGGCTAACAAAACAGAACAATTATACACAAAAGTACATGTAAAAAAGTATGCCCATGAAACTATTTTTTGAAATATGAACAGACAAATTACACATGTCAAAGTAAAAAAAACAAAGAACAATGATGTAGATAATAGAAGTACAGAATATTTTTTATAGTTCTTTTTACATACATACATTATATAAAAAAAACCTAATTAAATACGAAAAATAAATTTTCAAGTTATATTACAAACTATTTGTTGTGTAAAGTTTATACTAAAAATATGCCCATACAATAATTTTCTTAGGCTGATTGCACAATCCAGTGAAAATTTATTTTAACAATCATGAAAAAAGCAAGGAAAAAATAATAAACAACAAGACTTTCCTAGAACCATTTTATTGATCAGAGTACATGGCTGTGATTTCGAGGTTCTTTTATGTAAAATATATTTCTATAACATGGCTAGAGTTTTCATAATCTTATTTTCTGTACTCAAGTGAAAACTCAGATATTTTTTGTCTCTGTCAGAACAGCAAAATAATTCTAGGTTGAATATTATTTATAGCAGAAATATTAAGGGGAACCATAACTAGTGTTATTTATTTTGAGGGGGGATGTATATTTTTAGAATAGTATTGAATTTGGTTAGCTATTGTAGGTTTTTATGACTCTCTGTATCTTTCAATTAAGTTTTCTATTCTAATCTAAGCAGTCCTAAAGAAATACACTGTTAATTAATATATTATAAACCAATAGTATTATATATGGGTATCCTTAATATCAGAGAAAAATAAAACAATAAAACAGGAAATTTCTTTTTAAAAATTATGAAAGATGTCAAATCAATACTTCTTTGACTTTTCTGCAATTATAAAATTTAAAGAACTTAAGAATCCATAGTTTAATCTAAAAGAATGTTAGATTTTCAATAAGGGCTCAGATACATTTGAGATCTTTAAAGGCCTATTATTAGATATATTTATCTATGTGAAGCAAAAAGAAAATAGTTTATATCAAAAAATTACATTTGTGAAAATTAATATCTAGACAGTTTGATATCTCCTTAAGAAAGAATGCATCAGACATTTAGGGCTGCTATGAGGATTTTAATATTTTGAATCCTTGAGATGAAGGTATTTCCAAAAACATTGAAATAGAGTTATTGAATATCTTTCGTTACTGTACAATACTACCTCAGCATTGAAAAACAACTGTGCTTGTAAATAAAAAATAATAAAATTCTATTACAACAAACAGATCAAAATAAAACTGACAAAATAAAATGATTTCCTAAATATTGATACACATTAAAGTAAGTATAAACAGAACGATTCAAAACAAAATCATTTAAATCCAGGTAGACCTAATTTTAAAGGTATACAACAGCATTTTTTAAACTCTAGCAGACCACAGACCCCCTTTTTGTATTGCATGTATATGTATCTTCCCAGAACCCCACGATTAAGATGTTACTGATATTCATTAATATATCCAGAGTACATATTAACTTTACTTTCAAGCACCACTGTTTGCGAATAATATTCTTCATCTTATAACCTCACAGGAGTTGTAACAATTTTCTGTGATTAAAAAAGGCAAAAATTAGTGTTTGGAAGCAGTGGTGTTTAAAGTAAAGATCTTATTCACCCTGTATATTAACTACAAGATACAAAAAATTACAGAAATATATAAAGTATTTAAATAGTATATTTAAACATTAATCTTAGGTTTCCTAATTATTTCTTTCACATGGTTGCTGTGAAATTCTAGAAAACAAAAAAAATTGTATTCTGCTTCCAAAGACTCCCTAAAAATATACTGTGAGCGAGCCCATTGGTGTTTACAGGCTATCTTAAGAACTGCTAATATAGAACACATAGTGTAACAAAATGACTCATCCAGTGGTGGGATTCAAATAATTTAATAATCAGTCTTCTTTTATGACATTTAGAAGTAAGAACAAAAAAGGAAAACACTACATGACATGTAGATTATGAAACATTTATTAAAGTTAAAAGAACAATTTTACAAAACTGCTAATTCACTGACTTTTTAGAATTCCTGTTTATACTTTTTCTTTGGCCAGAAATAAAGGTGAAAATAAGCACTCGCCAGTCACCACTCAGCGATAAAACTTGAAAAACTGGCGAATAAAAATATGGAAATAACTGGTCAAATGCAGGATTTTCCAATTTTCTTTTTTTCTCTAAAATTCGCAATATTTACGTGCCCGAACGACGAAATTCATGATTTGTACACATTTTTAATTTTTTTAATTAAATATTCAGTGGCCTAAATGTACTTACTGGCTACTAAAGAAATTATTCTCACTAGCCAGTAACTGGCTGCTAAAAAAAATTAACCTACTGGCCAGTGGCTACTAAGTGAAATTCCTTATTTTCCCCTTTAGCCAGAAATACTTTTAACTTTTTCAAAGTAATGTGGAAAAATCTTCATATTACCTGTCCCGTGGATCATAGAGGTTTGATTTCCCGTTTTTTTTTTAAACCTGTTTGGCGTGAAGTTTTATCAAGAAAGTAGCTAATTTTTATGTTCGAAATATCATTACTATTAAAGCAGTATTTCAAAGTAGTAGTTTAAAAAAAATACAAAAGGTCATTCACACTGAGAAGGGATTTTCACAGTTAATTTTTTCACATAAATGCCATATTCTTAATGACTCTCGGCTGCAAGCTTTGGCTTAAAATCTCTATCATAAAATATTTTTTCTTAGCACAGTGATGTCCATACATCTAGATACACTTTCAAAAGTTTTCCATTGTTTGTCATGGTTCTTCCTAACATTCTCTTAATAAACACATAACTGGTGTGATAAAAGAAAATTTGAGATAACACTGGATGATTCATTGCTTTGCTTAGGTGATTGCAGTAAAACAAAAAGCAATTATGTATGACTTAATGAAAAAAAAAAAAAAACTCAATGTAATGTGTTCATGAATATAAAGAGATGGTTTTAAATGTATTCATGATTGCAGCTGGATTTTTTTACAAAGGTAAATTAAAGCTCATAAAAGTATCAACTTATGATAAAGTAAAATAATTTTGTTATCATTAAAATATTTGAAAATTAATTTTTGAAGAAAAAATTGCAGCTTTATATGAAAAAGACATCAATGAAGTATACTTCATATGGACAAAGCCTCCAGTCAATCATAACAGTTAACTGTCGCATATTTAGCAAAGAAAGAATCACAAGTGGAAATAAACTGTATCCCAGTTGAAGAAACATATGTAAACTCACCTGATACCCCCTTCCCATGGCCTTTTCAATATTTGTGATGTTAAATCGATCATTAGAAAGATATCATTCATGAACATTGAAAAGACTTTGGTAAGTTTCACAAGAGATACAGGAGAAACTTTTCATAACTCATTGTAATATCATGGAAACTTCGAGCCAGAGCTGATGCCAAAAGTCAAGGATATTCAATAGAGTCAAATTGTTGCATAGAATGTGGCATTTATGAGTAGGAATTAACTGTGAAAAACGTTTCCCTAAACTATGAATGATCTTCTGCAATATTCTTTCACAAGTTTCTACAAAATGCATATTCTTATGAAATTACAAATAAATGAAAGCAAGCAGGAGGTACTTTTATATATGAAGTATGCAGATTTCAGTTTTTTCCCCCCTTAAATTTACTATATTAAGTTGACATGTGTAATATGTTTGTACGAAATTTTTTTCCAAATTAATAGTTTAAAGGCACATTATAACAAAAAATTATAAATGAAATACTTCTCTTTAGCATAAGCAATCTGATGATTTTATATAAACAAATCCCTAGAAGTATGACGAATCATAAATGTTACACATGAAGAACTTCTCACAATGATGTACCTGAGTGATTTTCAAGATTATTTTTCTAAACACCAAAATATTCCACCAAAATAAGATTTCAGACAAATATTTTTCATTCCATGTTTTCTGGCATTAAAAAAATATTTGTTTAAATATGATTTCTAAGCAAATTCCTTTTTTGCATATCTCACATATGAAACATTGTGTAAAGTCATGACTATAAAGATGCTAATTCAAGCGAGCTTTGTGGAGAAATCCATTATTACTTACGTCACAAAGTAAGTATTACAGTTTCAACAATAGTACAGTAAATTCTTTATTAAAGTGTCTAAATTATATTTTTCTTTGATATGGATAAAAAAAGATTGGTCATATAATAATTTTGAGAAAATCTTATTGTATATTTCACAAATATAAAGTTTTTCATTAGAAGTACTAAGATTTTCATTTCCTTTTTTTTCTTGTGCAAATATTTTGTTGCTTATTTCAGAAAAAAAGGCCTCACACATTACTGCGCAAAATGATGCGTCTGTTTAAATAAGATTTAATTAAAAAATCCTATATTGCATACAGTACAAATGATGAGCTTCTATTTCTTCATATGAAGTAGGAAAATGATCATTTAAGTGTAATCTTTTAGAAAATCTTCTTCAAACCTCACAGGTGAATTCCTTCTTTCCAATAATGTAATTTTGTAGAAAATCTACTTCACACCTCACAGGGGAATTCCTTCTCTCCAGTATTGAAAATCCTTTGTTGCATATCTCACAAATGTGAGGTTTCTCCTCAGTATGATCAGAGATGTTGCTATCTAGGTGAAGTTTATTAGAAAAAAGATTCACTGCATGCCACAGAAATACGAAGCTTTTCCTTTGTATGAATCAAGGAATGCTCATTTAAATGTGATATTTCAGAAAATACTTTACTGCAAATCTGACAAATATGAGGCTTTTCCTCAGTATGAACAAAGAGATTGCTATCTAAGTTAGGTTTATCAGAAAAACCTTCATTGCATGCCATTGAAATATGAAGCTTTTCCTTTGTATGAATCGAGGAATGCTCATTTAAATGTGATATTTTAGAAAATTCTTTACTGCAAATCTGAGGCTTTTCCTCAGTATGAATAAGCTGGTGTTTATGAAAATAATATTTATTAGAAAATACTTTACTGCATACACTACAAAAATTAAGCTTTTTTCCAGAATGAACAAAAGTGTGCTTATTTAAACTATGTTTGCTAGAAAATCCTTTATTGCATACTTCAAAAATGTGAGACTTCTCTCCAGTATGAACCAAGGTGTGGTTACTTAAATTAGATTTACTAGAAAATCCTTTCTTGCATACGTCACAAATGGGACGCTTCTCTCCAGTATGAACAGAAATGTGTTCATTTAAATTATTTTTCTTGGAAAATCCTTTATTGCATATTTCACAAATGTGAGGCTTCTCCTCAGTATGAACCAAGTTGTGGCTATTTAAATTAGATTTGCTTGAAAATCCTTTATTACATACTTTACAAATGTGAGGCTTCTCCACAGTATGAACAAAGGTGTGGTCATTTAAATTAGATTTGTTAGAAAATCCTTTATTGCATACTTTACAGATGTGAGGCTTCTTCCCAGTATGAACAAAGGTGTGGTTAATTAAAGTAGATTTACTAAAAAATCTTTTATTACATATTTCACAAATGTAAGGCTTCTCCCCAGTATGAATAAAGGTGTGGTTATTTAAACTACATTTGCTAGAAAATCCTTTATTGCACACTTTGCAAATGTGATGCTTCTTTCCAGTATGAATCAAGGTGTGGTTATTTAAATTAGATTTGCTAGAAAATCTTTTATTGCATACTTCACAGATGTGAGGCTTCTCTCCAGTATGAACCAATGTGTGGTTAATTAAATTATATTTTCTAGAAAATCCTTTATTGCATATTTCACAAATGTGAGGCTTCTCCTCAGTATCAACCATGGTGTGGTGATTTAAATTAGACTTACTAGAAAATCCTTTATTACATACTTCAGAAATGTGAGGCTTCTCTCCAGTATGAACAAAGATGTGCTCATCTAGGTGAAACTTCCCAGAAAAGCCTTTATTGCATATATTACACATGAAAGATTTTATTTTAGTTTCATTCAGTTGGACATTTATACTTAGAGATTTTTAAAAAAGCATATATCCTTTAAAATTAAGGAAATATTTTTACACCAAGCAACTAATTCATGTATATATTATTACATTAAAATTCCATCACTTGAAAAAAGTATAAAAATATATACAGATACAGGGGGAGTCTTTCTTCTTCCTTACAGTTTTTACACTTCACTACAGAGAACCAAAAACACAATATGTGATACATCAAAAACAATTAATTTTTCCTTAAAATCATAACTTTTTGTGGCTGGCGAATCTCTAAAAATAGGAATCTTTTTTATAAGCAGTAGTCATATCTTTCAATGCTTCAGAAACATCAACATTTTTAACTGTAAAAAAAAAAAAAAATGAAATCCTGTAAAATTATCTGCAGAAGAAAGCATACCTCAAGAAATGCATAGTTATGAGTAGAAAACTTTCATAGGAGGAAAAATTTCTTCCAAGTGGGAATAGCAGAATTTAATAAAATGATTTTTGGTATAATCTTTTTTATAAACACTATTTTGCATAAATCTTTAAAATTTACAATCAGGTTAAAGTCAGGTAAGAGGAGAGTTCAGGTTAGAGTCCTGCATGGGTCAGGTTGTTCCCAACCTGAACCTTATATAAAAAAAAAATTCTGGACCTGCAACCCAACCTAACCTCCCAAAAATAATTTTCAGCAACCTACAACTGACATATTTCAACCTGAACCTGACCCGAATCTGCAATACCTCAACCCGCAACCCCACCCGCAATAAAATCACAATAAATCCTGTTTTAATGCTATAATGAAAAGTAAGATACAATAATATTTCTAATACCAATTTTGTATTTTATATAGAAAAATGGACAAATCTATATTCTTTAATATTCAAATATAGTGAAACCTCAGAATAACAGACACCTTGAGATCACTGAATAGAGTCCTGCAGCAGTTCGAGTTGCTTCTTTAAATGGGGGGGGGGGGGGGATGACTCTAATTTTCTTTCTATGAGTCAGGTTCAACCTTGAATAATTCTTCCAGCTCATATATAGGTTTTAGCATGTTCGATTATTGGGATTTTTACAAAAAGTTTAAACAGAACTATGTTTCAGATGAAAATAAATATGTATTTAAATATGAATAATTGAGGAGTCTGAAAAACTACCTTTTTCAGTAGTGAATTACAACTACTTTATCAAAAATGTAGTTAACTGCAACTATTAATACTTGTTTTAAAAAGTAGCGATTACAAATTACTTTTCAAAAGCAGTCACTATTTTGCTGAAAGATTCAATCTACACTCAAAATTGAGGACACGAAATGAGAATTCTGCATGAGTTGGGTTGTGTATATGTATATCTAACCCGAAATTGAAATTTCTGCTTAAAGTCGACTCGAAACCGACCAAACCTGAAAATATTTATATCCAAATCTGACCCGAAACTGAAGGAACAGAAAATTAATCCATATTTCAATACAATTGTGAAAAAGTAGTCAACAAAGAAGATACCTGGTATTAAAACATTAGATATAATAATGTGTTAAAAGATAACCACAAGAAATGTTAGTCTTTTCATGAGTTAGCATTTTTTTTAGTTTATCAGCAAGAGTCAATGGAAAAATTCATGACAGTGTAACTGAGATTTGTTGTTGAAATTTTCAAATTGTTACACAAAACACATTTTGTAAAGAAAAAGTGAGTTATGATCAAATGATTAGAGGAATGGCATTTTTTCTTCCTTTCCAAGTAGTGTAAAAGGTCGCTTTTCTAGAGTGTCCATTATAGAGTTCTTATTGTATACATATTTTTAACCTGCAAAAATATTGTGAACAATCTTTTGGAAAAGTGGGTCAATCCGAACCTGATCCACAAGAGTCAAAACCCAACCTGAACCCTAAACAGTGAAAGTCAACCCGACCTGAACAGCAACTAAAAAAAATATAGCACCAACCTGATCTGAGGGACGGGTAAACTGACCTGATGCAGGACTCTAGTTCAGATTTATGTTTATATCAAGTAAATGCCCAAGTAGGATTCTTTTATTTTCTATGTAGGGGAGACTGGTACATAGTGAACTACTTTTTCAGTTTAATTTATTTTTCTCTTTAATGGACAGACCAATCTGCATGAAAATATTTTTGAAAATTCCTTAAATCTTTATACATTTACCATAATTTTATCAGAACATAGTTTTCAATACATTAAAAAAAAATTAATGCACCATTAATGTAAAGTGGACCAGTTTGCCCCAGAAATGGTCCACCCACCGGGACACAGTGGACTGCTATTAGGTATTATCTGAAACACAATATAAATCTATTTTTTAGTAATCTAATTCTTTTTTATTTCCCCTTTACCCATAAAAAACATAGTAATATAAATTTGCAAGTAACATTTTTAAACAAAAACAAAATTAATTATGTTTTGAAAATAATAACAGACTAATACAGGAACAATTGCAATTTAGATGAAGTTATTACTTAAGTACAAAAGAAATCATTTTTGTAAATCTGAGATGGTGAAGAAAAGCAATATGCTGATTTCATATGCAGTGACCCTGACTACATAGAGATCGTTTGGATCACTTCAGAAAAGGTTTTAGGTCCGAAAGGTTTTAAAACCAAAAATTGTTGTTCGAGTCCTGTATTCCTTTAAAAGCTTCTGCTCAATTTATATACTTCAGATATACGCCCATAGATTTCTTTGAATATTCGGTAAATCATACTGAACGGAATTTTTATAGCGCTACTTCCATTTAAGAAACATCAGATGATCTGGGCATTAACAAAATATTCAGGAATGTTAAATGAAATCAACAACAGTATGTAGCTGAGTAATGAAAAATTTATTATTTGTATTCTTTGGGAATTTCCTCCATAATTTATGTTCAATAAAATATATAGTTAAAAATAAAATAATACTTGTCATCATAGGCGTAACTAGTGGGTGGGTCGGGTGGGCACGGCCCACCCCAGAATTTTAAACTCATGTGGAAATATTATGATGCAATAATTCAAATTTTGTATATTCCAACCCAAATATTTGAAAGGTTGCACTGTACACAAACAAATGTAATATATATATATACAGTATGGAACCAGTTATCCGGAATGGCTGTGTCCAAATGCATTCCGGATAACTGGTTTTTCCGGATAACTGGTTGCTCATCGACACAACACCCATTATTCAGACTTGTGTGTAATATATTTGGCTCTGGATTTATTTGTGAATCAAAGATTAATCAGAATATGTAAGAAGTGTAATTGTAAAAGAATTCTTTTCAATAAATTAAATAATTACATATAAAAATTGAAATCTGTTAAATGCTTTAAATCTTGATTAATCAATGGTTTTTAAACATGAAATATTACTATACTTACACATTACAATGAAGGAATAGAAAATAAAAAAATAAGACTTACTTGCAGGTTAGAATAGTGTGTAGGCTCCCCCCCCCCCCTTACAAAAATTTAGTTATTTTTATATTTTTCAAGCTAGTTGAAAATCCTGATGTTTTAATTTGACTCCATCTTTGAACTCCATCTTTTACAAAAATGCTGAGACATTCATGAATTTTTAATGATTGAGATTTTATTTAAAATAAATTAATAAATAAAAAGTAGGACTTTACAAATGCATTTTTAAAAAATAATGGAATGCTTATTTTTTAAATATGTCAACAATTTTCATTTGTTTAAAATTAGTTTTTTGTTTAAGAAATAATTCCTGTATTTTATAAACTGCCATGATGTGCGTTTCATCTACAAAACTCTTTTGTTCCATCCCTTTTATTAGTTCTTGTGTTAATTCGATGCATCTTGCGTTAGAAATTTTATCTTCAGACATTTCATCTGCACTCTCCTCATCCTCAGTGTCATCATTTTGTTCAGGATGTAGAACTTTTTGTACAATTTCAGAATCGGACAGGGTACTGGTTATAGGGACATCATTGTCAATATGAAAGCAGTCATCAATGTCAGCTTCAGTTAAGATGTCATGTCTTAATGTACTTTCTGCATATTCTTTCAGTTCTTGCTGAAGCAATTTTTCTTTTGAAATAGTGAATCCTCCAAAATTATTGTCACTATCTTCATCAAGGAATATAGAGGTAGGCATCAAGTTATGCCATGCATGGGTTAATGTATCTTTTGATACATCTTCCCAAGCCCGAGCAGCCAGCCAAATTCCTTTCTTGATATTGAATTCCTTCAGAAATTCATGCACAGACCTATTCTCGTTGCATGCCTCCAAAAGTTCTTTTAAAAAATGTGTCTTATATTTACATTTTAAGCTACGTAAAACCCTTGATCCAAAGGTTGAATCAAAGAGGTGCAATTAGGAGGCAAATATTCAACAAGAACATTATGCTTCTGTAACAGACTTGATGGTGGGTGGGCTGCACAATTATCCAAGAATAAAATGATCTTGCAATCTGATGGGAGTCCAACTGATAAACAGTGTGCCCTTGCTTTTGGCACAAACTGTGTATTAAACCATTCAATGAATAATACTTGGGTTACCCAAGCTGTTTTATTTGCTTTATAATTGACAGGAAATATTTTAATGTTTTTGAAGCAATGGGGTTTTTTGCTTTTTCCGATCACTGTTAATTTTATTTTACAAGTGCCAGCTGCATTTGCGCAAGCTAGCAACGTCACTCTTTGCTTCGATTCTTTCAGTCCACTGCTTGGTGATTCCTCATTTGCAGATACATAGGTATGTTTTGGAACATATTTATAATATAATGCAGTTTCATCTGCATTAAATATTTGGTCTAAACTGACATTTTCTTTTCTCACTAACTCCATCACATAATCAACATAATCTTCTGCACTTTCTCTATCTGCAGCAGCTCTTTCACCTGAAATTTTCAAAAGTTTCAGCCCATGCCTCTGTTTAAATCTATTAAACCATCCATGGGAATAATCACAGTTTTTTTCTATATGCAATTCCTCATGGAATTTCTTTGCTTGTGTCATAATAATGCTCCTGTTAAGTGGAAAACTTTCCACTCTTCTTTGCCGGATCCACTCCATAAGCACTTTGTCTACATCATCATTTTTTGCTTGATGCATCGTTTTTCTCTCGGATAAAAGGTTTGGATTATCGGCGTCTCCATAAAATTTTAGAATGTCTTTTTTATGCTTTTTTAAGTCATAAATTGTCGATGATCCAACGTGATAAGTGTCACATAAATTTTTTACGGAAGCACCTTCATCAAGTTTTTTTAAAATTTCCACTTTAGTTTCTATGCTTAGAACTACTCTTTTTCTTTTTACATTGCCCAATTCATCTGCCTGTCTCTTTGCCATTCCTATTTTTTTACAAAAAGCAATGTAAAAAAATTAATTTGCAGAATGCTTCACGATTTTGAAAATAAATAATAATCGTAGTAAGCACGCGATGTTGAAAGTAAACTAAACAGAACTGTTGCCAATCTGAATGAGCACTATAGCAAAACATTCTTTCACTGTTTATTAAAATTCATGGAGATATGAAAAGATAAGTAATTCGTAATACCTTAATAAAATATTCAAAAGTTTATTCGGATAATTTATAATCGGAGACAATTTATTACGAAGTTAGTTTTTTTTTCTTCTTTTACTGCCATTACTTTGCATTTGGTTTGGCGCCATCTACTGAGAGAAATAAGAAATACAATACCTGTCGTGATGTCAAACCGTAACTTTTGGCAAACGGTTACCGCTCTTTTTTTTATATCTCCATGTAGATGAATAAACAGCGTATTTTCGACGTTGTTTCTTCCTCGGTTTCTTCAGATTGGCAACAGTTCTGCTTTGTTTATTTGTTCGCGCTCTAGATTCAGCGTTACGATACGAAGCAAAAGTATTGCCGTATGCCGTAGCATAAAGCATGTTAGTCTATTATATATATGGGCAATAAAAACACTGTTTTCCAAAGAAACAGTAAATCCTAAATAAAGAATACTACACCACAAATTAAAAATATATATATACGCAGTTTTGAAGATTTTATGATTTTTTTTTTCTGGAAAGATTCCGCAGTTGGTCGATCGAAAATACTATTCCGGTTAACTGGTTTTCCGGTTAACTGGTTTCCGGATAAACGGTTCTGTACTGTATATATGTATATTATTGAATTGCGCATTCAGAGGCAGTTTTTGTGCATGTGAGTATGTGGTTGTGTTATATGACGGGGGGGGGGGGGGGGGCTATCTAAAGGACAATTCTTCTATGACATGGAAGCATCAAGGATCCAGAAAGAACAAAATTAAATATTACATGAAGGATTTTTTCTTCACAAGCTGATGGGTAAAACATAATTGAATCAAGAAGTGCAATTTAGCATCCTTTCGACAAAGTCATAAGTCTGTTGAAAGCATTAGGTGGTCATTCCATCTAAAAATAGCAAAATACTTCCTGTCTTTTTTTTTTTTGCAAAATAGAAAAAACAACCTTATTACCTACAGCCATAGAACATCTGACAACGATTCTTCGTCCGAACAAAGTAACGAGGTGGATAAAATCCAGGAAGTAATTGAAAGATCAGGTGTACAGGTACACACGATATTTCTGGGGGAGGGTTTGTGTGTGACAAAAAATAGTTGATAACTTCGGCCATGAAAAACAGTTAGCACTTATAATGAAAAATATAATGCAAACCTTTATAACAAACATACTTATACAAATAAAAGAAAGTTGTGTGCGTGCGACTGACGGCTAGCAAAATCTACCGTACGTAGATGTCTAAAACTTTGGGTGCGGATAGTCCAAGATAGGTCCTGAGGCAAGGATTTTTAATTTTTTAAGACACGGGACCCCTGGTTCTCCTTTAAGATTTTTGTCCTAAATTGTTAATAACTTGTCCCATTTTTATCCAATCTTCTTCGTTTTGTGAGTCTTTTTTTCTCCAATTAGCTTCCCCCCATTCGAACATTACAGTTAAGATCCTGGCCCTCTGGGGCCCCTTTGAAGTTTTTGTTTCCTAAATTGTTAATAACTTGCCCCCTTTTAATCCAATCTTCTTCGTTTTTGGGGCCCTTTTTCCATTTAGTTATTCCCCCATATCTACATTCCCGTTCGGACCCTTCATCGTAGGGCTCAAAACCATTAGTTGGCTCTTTTGGGCCCCCTGCTATAGCTCCCTTAAAGTCATCTGATTCATTAGTTTTTTTTTTTCTAACAACTTTTTAGGACTTCCAGCTGCTATATTAACGACAAAAAAATTATCCGTCAAGGCCTGGGCCTCTCGGGCCCATTTAAGTTTTGTGCCCTAAATTTTAAATAATTTTCAAACTTTTTATACGATCTTCTTCGTTTTAGAGACCTTTTCTCTGTTTTGCTATTCCCTCATTTCTACATTCAAATTAAGAGCCTGAACTCCTGGGCCCGGTCCGGGGCCCTTGAACTTTTTGTGTGTCATGCATTTTCACCCCCTAATTGTGTCATTATCTCAATGCATAACTTAAAAGGTGAGTCTTGAACTCTTCTCCCCGGGCTACCACCCTCATACTTTTATTTGGGCTCTAGGGAACTTTTTAAGCATTTCTTTAATATTTTATTCCAATGATTAATTTAAACATGCTTAATTTCGACTATTTAAAGATCTAAAGTGCTACGTACTAGGACCGTTTAAGATGTTTTCGTCTTAGGTTCCTGCTCAAAACTATCAGTTGGTCCCTTTTGAGCCACCTACTATAGACCCCATCCCTTAAAAATTGTCCAATTTACTAGTTTTTTTTCTAACAACTTCTTAAGGTTTTCTGCTATTGTTTGAACGAGAAAAAAATGTTCAGCTTCCACCAATTTTGAAAATTAATCTCCTTCTTGCGTCCCTTGATGCAGCTTCTTTAACAATGATCCAATTCTCTTTCAATTTTCTTCATAGTTCTAGGGTACTCCAGCTACTTTATAAACTTCTAAACATTTCCTAAGACCCGAACTACCACCTTTTAAAAATATTAATCTTCTTTTTCGGCATAAACTTACGTTTACTCACTTCAGCCGTAAATTAAAAATAAGTGGTTAAGTTTAAATAGAGGGGTGATTTCATCCGTAAATTAAATATAGTGTTAATGTTAAAAGTAATTCGTTAAATTTACAGGGGGCCTCTTTCACCATCTGGGGGCGCATTCTTTTCTTGGGTTCTATAGGCCCGATTTCAACAGGGTTTGGATCATTCGACTTGATATCGGAAACTTTTCCCTTTTTAAAACTTTTCACTTTAATGAAAACTTTTCCATTTTTTCCCTTTTTATTTATTATCTAATGCCCGAGCAACGCCGGTCGGGTTAGCCAGTATTACAATAGAATTGCAATCATTGAATAATCAGTTCAATAACAATCACAGACAGTTTTGATATTTATATTTCTTAATATTTAAAAAAAAAATCTTCTATTTATAAAGATTTAGGATAGGGGACTTGGCTCTCTTCTACCCCACCCCCATCCCCATCCCCTCTTCGTATACACATGAGATTTCAAATGCTGTTCACGCATACTGCTTTTGCTACATTTATGCTTCTTAATCAAATTTCTACTTTTTCAGAACTTTTCCCGATAAATTTCTAAAAATGTTTAAAGGAACAATATTTTGTTATGCAATATAGAGAGTGCCATGAAGCAATTAAACTTGAATCAAGATAAAATAATATTTTATTTGTCCTAGAATTTGCACTATGTGGGTACATGGAAACAAAACTACCTTATAAATATAAAACTGAACGAAAGATGTACTACATTATTTAACCATAATACTCTCAAGAACTGCATGTGAAGTACGAAGGTATGAAAGGAAGGGAACAAATTAGAAAGATGTGTCCAGTGCTTCTTTCAGACGACTAGGCTCTGAGGGAGGGGGGGTTACAAAAATTTAAAGAATGTACTTCATTCGCATTGAAGTTATATATCGAAAATTTCCATGGTTTTGGCAGTATACTTGCTGAGGAGTAGTAGCAGGGATGTAACTAGATTGGGGGAGGTTTGGCTGCCTTCCCCCTGCACGCACACAGCAACTTCTTGAATCCCTTTAGATTTCACAATATTTAAAATAATAATAGCATGTATATTGCATTTAAAATTTCTAAAACTTTGCAATAGAAAATTTTATGACATAGGGACATGACTTCTTTTTTCTGTTTATATTTTGTATCATTAAAGTGGTAGGAAAAATAATCAGATGTTAATTAGCCCCAACAAATAATTTTAAAGCCCCTTGTAACTTTGCTGGCTGGTTAGGGCTCTGGGTGGCACTGTCCTCTCCCCCCCCCTTTCCCAGAGAAGTGCCAGAAAGAAAAACTGGCTGTATAAGGCTTTGGTTATAAGTGACCTATCCAGGACTCCTTAGAAAATTTTCATACGTTGTATACAGAATACAGATATTATATAAAGTAGGGTGGAGGATAAATAAGTATAATTGGTTCTAGGTACCTGGCTGTAAGTACAGCCAGGTATAGGCATGTACACCTCTGAAAATTTAAAAGAAAATTATAGTTTTTAAGCTGTATAAAGTAAAAAACTAGATAATTAAAAAATATTTTTCTGTACATTTTTAAACAAAACTATGTTTTTAAAGATCTCGTTAATAAAATATACAATATCAATGTTTTTCTTAACAAAAAATATTCCAGCCCAACTAGGTTTCAAGTTCGTTTTCTTTCTTCAAAATTCCGTTCAGGGATAGATATAATGAAGACCTAAGACTGGCCCGGCACAAGTCTGAAATAAAAAAGCAACCCCGTCCCGGCCCCGAATTCAATGAAAGAAAATTGGTCCGAGATCAGCTTGGCCCACGCGCCGGGCCGGGCTTCTGTTGCTTCTGTCCCCTGTGCCCATGCAGATTTCTACAACACTAAATTTGCAACGCTAAATTTGCAGGCGTAACTAGAGTGGTAAGCTGCAAGTAGCTCCAGTAATTTCAAGACTCATGTGTAAATATTTTGATACAAAATTTTAATTTTCCAGATATTAAAAAGGTTGCCCACAAATGTAATAAATATAACTGTTGTGAAAATTAATGTAATCAGAGCCGATGCGAACACATATTTGAATGTTCATGTGTGAGCCGAGATTTGAGACCTAAAGAAGTGCGGAGAGTAGTACTGTTTCAAAGAGGCTGCTTGATAAGATAGAAATACATCAAAAGTTCGAAAGAAATATTATTTTTCATAAATTACATTATGTGATGTATCGACTTGTATCTATCGTAAATTCGGCTTATTCGTAAACTTTTTTCTTTTTAATTCTTTCTCCACATATGTTCTTCTCCTTTTATAATGAGAGAGGAACAGACAAAGAATAATCACGCAACTTGTGATTTCCTTCCAAAAAGTGAAGTTGATGCATGTGGAGAATCCAACAATTGCTAAAAACGGAATCCTATTCATACAACTCATCAAACAATTTCACACATTTAAAAGCAAAAAAAAAAAAAAAAAAAAAAATCAAATTACTGGCTATCGATTGCTGAATGTCTGAAACGGAAATAGGCCGTACACATGCTAATTAATGGGAAAACAGATCACTAAAAAAAGGTATAGAGATTTTACACTCAGCAGGTGGAGTACTGATAAGAATATACAAAACACGACTTGTTCTTGAAAGGCAAAGAACGAGAAGGAATCTAAATCCCAATCTTTAATTTCTAAATATTTTTCAAGCTAAGTTGGAAAAACGTACTGTAAGTATGGAGAAACGTACTGTCAACAATTTACATGAATGGGTGCAATTATGACACTGCAAGTAAGTGGAATGTAATTTAATATGCATTGATATACGCATTTAATATGCATGTTTCCCAATTTAATTTTAACTTTATTTAAACTTCCATTAGCCATGTGTAAAATAGAGATGAGTTCGGACTCTTTTTTTCCGGACACCGAGTCCAACGATTTGAAATCCAAACCCGAATAATTTTGTGCCATCAGAGCCCCAGCTTGATACCAAAGAATGCATTATGAAATTATTAACATTCTAATATTGTTTCAAGACGAATTTGCTCATTTAAAAATATCTTCTTAGATAGAAATAAGTATTAATTCTAAATACTCCCCAATGACAACGTTTAGTGAGTTTAATTACTCTAAAAATCTGTTTATAATCGTAAATAATAAATCTGCAAATTTATTATTTATATCCAACCACGAGAAGAAAAAAATCGAAATTATATTCCATTTCTTTTCTTTTTTTTCCCCATTGTATGACTGTGGCAGAAAGACACGAGTTCTGTTTTACAGTAATTTAATAACAGTACTTTAAACAGAAAAATGAGGATAGACAAGGAACATCCAACGGCGTTTTTTATGTTACTAACAGGGTAAATGTTTAGTATCATAATCAAATAGAATATTTCTCTTTATATTTCACCAATAACAATTCAATTCTCTTTCAAGCTTATTTTTAAAAGATGGTAAAAGACTTTAAGATACTTAGAATCCTTTTTTGTTTCTCAAATAGCAAGCTACTTTTTTTACACTTTTTTTTAAACTTGTTTCTTGTATATGAAGGTGGAATTTGGAAACTATTCACTTCTTGATATTTTAGAATTAGAAAATTTATGTTCTCATGTAAGTTTCCGGTGGCAATATAACATTTTAATATTTTTAAAACTTAATTATAAATTAATAAATTAATTTAAAAGCATTTTCCCATTAACTATCCACAGGTGAAATATTGCCAAATATTATATAGGGTTACAATAAATAAGAGTTACAGTAACAATGGATTTAATTATGCTCCAAACCAAGCTCGCAAAAAGAGCCCAATTAGCTGTGAAATTGAAACATCTAAAAAAACAAGATGAAAAACCTTTCTTAGAGAAAAGTAGTTATAAAATTTAGTTTCAGAAAAATAAAATAATTTAAAGTTAATTTAAATTCCGACGACGTTTATTTTTTTTAGGTAGATTTTATAAGAAATACTATCTAATACATTCTCCCCTATGTTCTGAAAAAGTTTTGCAGATCTTTGCTGATAATGACTCCTAGAACCTAAAATAACCCCCTGGTTAAAACTTTATCTATCTATATATACAGTAGCGCTCAAAAGTATTTTGACATTATATTCATCATTATATATTTTGTTTAACATAAAAATATAAATAAAATATATTTCATACCATTGAGAATATGATTATTATTAAAATTCTGCGAAACATTGAATATAGTTAAATAAATTAAATGATTGATTTTATTTTTATTTTATTAATGTTTTTAATTAAGTCTATTATTATATTTGCCAATATACTTTTGAGTGCTACTGTATATAAATATCACTTTTTTATGGACAATAACTTCTGTAATTCTACACAAATCTCTTCCAAACTCATACATAAAATCTAGGGTGATAAAATCTCGGTCAAGTTCGTTAATGGACAAAATCGGAAAAGGGGAAATGGGGGGGGGGGGGTCTTTTTGCGAAAACAGAAAAAAAAAACATAATTTCTCAGTTATGATACATATCGCATTCCGCATCCATTTAAAGTTATTACTTCTAGGAAAAGGGCCTGAAATATATGCAGGACAGATTTTTTATATCATTAAAAATGGTCTCAAGGGGTTGAAAAAAACAGGGTTTTAAGAAGAATAAAAAACATAACTTTGTCAATTCACCAGATACTAAATCCGTTTAAATTTAATTTAATTCTTCATAATATTATCTACAATTTTTGTATTGACAAGTTTTTGAAAAAACCAACTCTTACAAAAATAAATAAATAAATAAATAAATAAAAACAAAAACATGTAAAGCGAAACCTCCATCCTCCCAATAAAATTCAGCGCATTCTCCAGCGCAACGCATCACGTGAAATTAGTACTTAAATTCGAAATATACCTCTGACTGTGTGCTAGGCCACGGGGGGATTTTTTTCCTTGATTATAATATTTCTTTTCTGATTTTAACTGCTTTTAATTCAGTCAGAGATTCTATATTATATTTGTCTATTGAAATGCTAAATTAAATTAATGTTACTGTTAAATTATTATTTGTATTTTTTTTTAATTGCTTTAATGGTCAAGTTTTGCAGTGTCAAAATTTTAAAGCATCTGAAATCTAAATCTAGACTGTAGCACAAATCTATTTTTGGCATGAGTCCAAGAAGTTCATTTAAGTGATTCGATACTAATATATTTGGCAAAATTTGAAAGGGGCAAAGTATGTTGATACAATATTGAAGTAATTGAATGTCAGAGGAATTTACTGACAAACTGATTTGAAAATAATATTTGTCACACACTAAAAATATTAAAAAATTTCTGGTGCAATTGTATCCAGTCGCAGAGATTAAAATTAAGTTGTGTAAGTAGTATACCATCATCCTTCAAAGGGTTAATACAAGTTCTGTTTTCATTGATTTTACGGTATTTTTTATACAGACAGTGCATTGTTTCAACGATTTTGTTAACAGAGAAGTAGAATTTTGTGTCTTCGAACGTTTTCTTTTAAAAAATCTTTTTTTTTTCTTCATAAGTTAAATTTTGAAAACCGGGATAATTTAGGCGCAGCGGTCGTCCATCTTTCTACTATCACTGGCTAATTTGAACTTTATAATCATCTTCATCTTCGGGGGAGCACCTTCTTCCTGTAATAACTGTAACTGTAGTTATATCATCCTTATTTTAATCGTAATCGTTTGTATCGTATTTGTTCGTTGTTTATGTCAATAAATGTCGTCTTCCGTGTTCTAAGCTTCGGCTATTATTAATTACAATATACAAGTTACCACATGGTGTCAGATTAATATTTTAACTTGTTTTAATTACGAATACGAATCTAAATTGCATTCGATCATGTCGGATGGCGGACTTCGTCCTCCAAAGCCATTGCAAATTACTGCGGATACAAGAGAACAATGGGAAGATTGGCTCCAAAGCTTCGAATGGTACGCGGAAGCAGTTTCGCTTAGTTCGAAAGGTAAGAAAGTGCAAGTAGCTACTTTTATGGCATGTATAGGCCGTGATGCTCAACAAATATTCAAAACCTTCACCTTAGAAGATGACGAAAAAGAAGATTTACAGGTCATCAAAGATAAATTTCAAGGATACTTTACGCCAAAAGTAAATTATACATTCGAGCGGTATAAATTCAACCAGATACATCAGAAGTCAGGTGAGTGCTTTAAAGATTTTTTAACTCGTCTTAAAATACAAGCATCTCGCTGTAAATTGGGCACTATGGAAGAAGAATTACTTCGCGACCGAATAGTAGTTGGAATCGACAATAACGATGTTCGCGAGAAACTGTTAAGTGATCCAGAACTGAACCTAGATAAAGCAGTACAAATCTGTCTCGCTGCTGAAAGTGCTTCCCTGCAACTAAAAAATATTGTTAGTGATAGCAAACCCGATTCATTAATTTCAAGTATTTCCAGTAAATTCGCGAAAGGGCAGAAAAACAATCATTCGAAAAATAAGTTAAACCCGAAAATCGCCAAATATATTAATGAGTGTAGAAATTGTGGTTCTTCCCATAAATTGAATGAATGCCCGGCTTTTGGCAAAAAATGCAACATATGTCAAAAACTTAACCATTTTGCTAAAAAATGCAGATCAAAGCAAAAATATAAAGTCCAAGAAATAGAAAAAATTGAAACAATGGCTGAGAGAGATGAAGACAACTATGTCATTGGAGCAGTAGACGCAAATAATAATGACGATTGGTTTGAAACAGTTGTTATTAAAAATAAATCCATTCCCATGAAATTAGATACAGGTGCGCAGTGTAACGCGATGCCGTATAAAATAGCTAAAGAACTGGGGTTGCAAATAAATCCCTCAACTGTCCGCAAACTTCTTACCTATTCTGGCCATGCCATAAATGTTGCGGGAGAATCGATAGTTCCCTGCAAAATTAAAAATAAAGAAGTGCAGTTACGTATAATTATCGCACATGGCGGTATAAGCCCAGTGTTAAGTCGCAAAACATGCACAGAAGCAGGCCTGATTCAGAGAATAGATTTAGTAAAAACACTAGAAGAAGAATTTCAAGAACTTTTTCATGGAATCGGCTGCATCAAAAATTTTGAATATACAGCAGATTTTTCCACAGAATGTCCCCAAACTGACATTAAACCCCCTAGGAGAATTCCATTTTCTCTTCGACCATTAGTAAAGAAAGAACTTGACAAAATGGTCCAGGATAAAATTATAAAGAAAGTAGAGGAACCAACACCCATAGCTAGTCCAATGGTCATAGTAAAGCAAAAAGGAAAAATAAGGATTTGTATTGATCCATCAGAAGTTAATAAAATTCTGCTGCGAAGGCATTATCCTTTAAAAACGCTTGAAGAAGTCACTGCTAATGTGAAAGGCTCCAAATACTTCACAAAATTAGATCTGAAGAAAGGCTTCTGGCAACTAAGAGTTTCACCCGCCACACAACCTTTTTTCACGTTCACAACACCCTGGGGAAGATATTCTTTTCTGAGAGTCCCATTTGGCATAAAGACAGCTCCTGAAATATTTCAAAACCATATAACTAAAATTCTTCAAGGCATTCTAGGTGTAGAAAACTCGATGGATGACATTCTAATCCATGCACCAGACATAAATACCCTCCGGTCTAGAACTAGAACAGTTTTTGAAGCACTCAAAGATGCAGGAGCAAAGTTGAATCGAGACAAGTGTGAGTTTGAAGTGCAAAAAGTGCAATTTCTTGGACACGTGCTTACTCCTGAAGGTATCACGATTGATCCAGATAAAGTCACAGCTATTGATCGAATCAAAACTCCGTCCAGTAAGAAAGATTTGCAAAGACTACTTGGAATGATACAATATCTTCAGAAATTCATACTTAACTTGTCAGATAAAACCCACAACATGAGGCTGCTGTTGAAGAAAAATACCGCTTGGGTTTGGGATAAACAATTAGACCAAGACCTCTGTGAAATTAAAAATTTGGTGAAAGCATCTCCTACTCTTACATACTTTGATCCGAACAAAAGTTTTACAATCTCTGTAGATGCCAGCTCTTACGCTCTCGGCGCTGTTTTACTACAAGAAGGCAGACCCATCGCTTATTCATCCACAGCACTAAATTCATCACAACAGGCATATCCACAAATCGAAAAAGAGGCCCTAGCCATGAAATTCGGGTGCCAGAAATTTCACTTGTACATCTACGGAAAAGATGTGGTCATCGAAACAGATCACAAGCCTCTAGAATCTATTTTTAACAAGACCATCGATCGAATTCCCCCAAGACTCCAAAAGTTATTCTTAGAAGTTCAGCAGTACGGACCTAAAGTCAAATACAAATGTGGTAAAGAATTATATATAGCAGATTTGCTAAGTAGAGATTGCCACTACCAAGATTCTTTAGAAGAAAGCAATCTTCAAATCTTATTTGCAATTCCAACCACCAATAAAGGTTTAAAAGCTCTTCAAGAATTCACAAATACAGATCCAGAATTGACTTTAGTAAAGCATTTTATTTCAACTGGGTGGCCTCAAAATAAAGATTGTGTACCAAATTCATGCAAGAAATACCTTCCGTTTGTCGATGAACTATCCGTTCAAAAAGATCTAGTTCTGAAGGGACTAAGAATCATCATCCCAGAAAAATACAAATCCACAGCACTAAGGAATCTCCACGAAGGACACTTAGGTATATCGAGTTGTCTGAAAAGAGCTCGCGAATGCATGTTTTGGCACGGCATGTCGCAAGACATAATTTCCATGATAGAAAACTGTGAAACCTGTCAAAGAACTCAGAGAGGTCCACCAGCCGAACCTCTAATTCCAAAGGAAATTCCAAAACTGCCTTGGGAAATTCTCGCGTCCGATGTCTTCACATTTCAAAGTACAGATTATCTACTTATTACTGATAGCTACTCAGGCTATATAGACTTTAAACCCTTAAAGGACATGACAAGTAAATCCACTATCGAAATTCTGAAGGACTGGTTTAGCGTACATGGAATACCGAAAATTCTAGAGACTGACAACTGCGGCAATTACAAATCTTGGGAGTTTGAAGCATTTTCTCAACAGTGGATGTTCCACCATCAAACATCTAGCCCTTTATATCCTAAAGGAAACGGTTTAGCTGAACGTGCAGTCCAGACAGCAAAGAATCTCCTCCGAAAATGCAAACTCTCTGGTCAAGATATCAACATGGCTCTCTTGAACTTCCGAAACACACCCAGAGATAACCTCGGATCACCTGCCCAAAGATTGTTTGGCAGAAGAACGAGAACCACAACTCCTATAAGCGAAGATCTCCTAAAACCTATGCTCATACAAAATACATCTGAACATCTTGCTGAAGCTCGTTTGAAGCAAAAGTATTATCATGATGCTCATGCGAAACCAACACAAAGCTTGCCGCTCCAGCCTAATCAAAATGTCATGCTTCGAAAAGCACACAGAAATTGGATCCCTGCTAAGATAGATTCTCAAACTGCACCCAGATCTTATAACGTAGTTACTCCATCTGGCACATTAAGACGCAACTCTAGTCACATAAAGCCAACTGAAATTAAATTCAACATAGAAAGGAAGAGGAGTCTACCAATGGATGCAGGAAACTCAACACTACCAGACAAACCACCCAATCCTTCTCCCACACCTGACTCGTCCAGTTCTGTCACACATGATGCTAAACGCCATCCCGCCACTGTCACCACAAGATCCGGCAGAGTCATCAAACCTGTAAAGAGACTTGATCTCTAAAGTGAACACAGGATGATAGATACGAGCTTAACTTTCTAAAGAAGGGAGATGTAATAACTGTAACTGTAGTTATATCATCCTTATTTTAATCGTAATCGTTTGTATCGTATTTGTTCGTTGTTTATGTCAATAAATGTCGTCTTCCGTGTTCTAAGCTTCGGCTATTATTAATTACAATATACAAGTTACCACACTTCCTATCTCTCACGTACACACACATATTTATTTAACTGTGAGTATATTACATAAAACTTCACAATTGCACATGAAGATATTGAATGGATAGAGCTATATACGTTTTTGAAAATTAATTGCAAACCGTAACAAAGATTCTTCTCAACCATTGAGGATAGAAATGTGGAAGATAATTGCAAAATTTTCAGTGGGAATGAATCTTTGAATATTTTGTCCAAAGAGATTTTATTAGAAAACTTGTACAGACTGAGAACGTTTGAAATACCCCAGACGTTTAAAAACCACCCACATTTGCATTCACGAGTGCAAAATAGCATATATATAAATTGATAGAATTTTCATGATCGTAAGAAAATGAATCGATGGGCTCAAATCTCAAATGTGCCCGCAATCGCTAGGTTGACTACCCCCTATTTAAGGATTCTGTTAAGGCTGTTCTCAAATCCAAAAGGGCTATTTTCAGACATATTTTTTAATTCAGTTTTGTTCGTAAAGCATGAAATGAGCACGTCTGGTTATTCAGAAACTATGTAATCGAAATACGTTTTCCATTTTTTGGTAAAAACAGAAGATGTTTCAGAAAAAAAACTGGTCAAAGTCGACATTTTGAACCGAATTCTCGCAGCGGCAGCCCGAAGAGCACGAAAAATGTGTGATCACATGACCAGAATCGCTCATAACACGATAAGTAATCTATTTATCAAAAAATGGAAAACGTATTTCGATTCCAAATTGCTTAAACAGTCAGGTTTTCCAATTTCATGCCTTTACGTTTAAAAATGAGTTCGAAATTGTGTCAGAAAATTTTACGTTGCTTCGCAAATCATTTAAAAACCTCCTTAAAAACCTGGGCGTTAAATCTATAAGTTGAGAAACTGACACATTGTCTGAAACTAGCACTCTCTGTGTAAGTCTGGTCATCTTAAAAATTGCAGTATCACAGGCAATAATATTCTTTCCTATTAACCTCAATAATAAATTGTTGCTAATTTTTACTCAAATTCTTCATTAAATTAATGAGTTTGGTATCATTACGAGTTTGTTAGATATTTCCCTACATGCATATACACGCAAAGAACCTTTCAGGTTGGGGGGGCCTGTAGCCACCCCACAAAAATGTTCTAGTTACGCCCATGCTTGTCATTAAAATATACCTAGGTGTGTCAACTCATAGCCAGGAAAATCAGAGTGAACTGTTTACATAGCAGTGACAATATGATTAAATAAATCGTTTGGATAACTTAACGAAACACTTGATTTCAATGCATCATTACAAAAACCGGGGCATATAATAATAAAAAAAATACCTTTGAAAAAGTTTCTGTATCGAAATATCACAAAACTGCAATAATCTGTTTTCAAGTGTGAAGAAACAAGATTCACTAAACAAACGATTCAGTTTGAATGACTTGTGAATTAATCCTGAAACACTTAATTTCAGTGAAACATTACAAAATCTGGGATATATATAGTGATAAATATATAAATTTGAAAAAGTTTTTTATCAAAATATTACTAAATGCAATAATTTATTTTCAAGTGTAAAGAAACGATCTAAATAAATGATTCATTCGCGAACATTTGCATTACATAGTAACTCGCAGAAAGGGTGAGTCTGGAATTTTCTGGAGAATAAGCAAATTTTAAATATAGCTTGACGTTAAAAACCTTTTTTTTTTAAAAGATTCTTGTTGTGTATACAAATAAATATAGCCTTAGAATCTTGGAACATTTTTTAGATAAAATAAATTTCATATTTCATCCAAGCTCTGAGAATCCAACCAACAAATTTAGGGTTAACCAACGAAATTACGATATAGATTGGACTTCACTTGGCTTTTTTGAAAGATTTTACAAAAAAATAAAGGTAATGTAGTTGCTTTGTTTCACATTATTACATGCTGATGTAAGTGACTTAATGGTAATACTTGTGTTTCCTAAATTATAGCTTTTGTTTTTAAATGTGTGTAGTAGAGCCTGTTGATATTGTTCATTGTATTTAATAGATAATCCTATCTCTAAGTTCAGATTTATTAAATCTCCGTATTTCATATTTTTTACCATATTTTCCTGTGTGTAAGTCAACTTTTTAAACTGCCAAAACACAAAGAAAATTCATGGGTCGACTTATACACCAGATACACAACCAGACATCGCCTTATTGGGATTTCTAGATGCACGAGATAAATGTCGATCTTTTCCTAAAAGTTATGACGCCAAAAAGTTGTAATTTTTTATATATTTTGCTCAATAATTAAAAAAAATCATCATTTTAAAAGCATTCTTTTCAGAAAAAAATTGTTGACTTAGTTTTATAATTCTGAAATGAACTAGAGTATATTTTTTTGCATTTCCTGTGAAGAATTTGTAGCAGGACTGGCACAAATTTTAAATAAGATTGCATCCAATTTACTAACAATTTAGATTTAACAAAAGCGTTGCTTTTTTTTTTAATATATAATGTAGATCTTAATTTGGTGCTTTTTTAAAAAGAGTTTATGAGGAAAATAAATTGTAATGAAACATGCAATTATAATTACAGAAAAATGAATCATAAAGTATAAATTTATGCATTTTAAAATATTTTAAGCAAAAAGTATTAGTGGGGTAGGATAGCTGAAAATTACACCAAAACATTTCACATCTGGCAACCAATACGCCACTTTGGATTCAGATAGTACATGGATAGACGAATCTAAAAAGCCCGGGACACAAATTTTCTTGGCTCTCTAGCGGTGTTGATGACGTAATTAATATGGCTACCAAAGTTAAGCGACGCACTTCTACATCTCTGTATATAACTTGGGTTAATATTTTGATATTAACCTATATTGTTAGTGATTATTAATCTGGAGAAAACACGCTTCCTAAAGATATATTGACATCATTGTTTAGGTTCATAACACAAATATTTATAACTTTATTATTATTTTTTTTTTCAAAAAGTTTTACTAAATAACTTGGAATTTGTTACATGTAGCTAAAAACATATTGTACACTTTTTGTTTGTCAGAAAATTACCTTTTAAACGGTATTTATGACTTCTATTTTATCGCAAACATTTGCTGAAAATTTGCCAAAACAATATAGTGTTGCACAGTGAGTCGTTATGGCAACAATGTAACGTATATTGGTTCCAAAAATTAATGCAGTGGCTTTATAACTGTTTAAGTAGCAAATGTTATTATTGTAATTTTTGATGTATATGTAAATAAGTTCTAGTTTTTTAGGGCTGTTTCAAACATTTATCAGTACAAGAATAAGAAACAAAAGAATGTACACTACAATATTATTCCAATTTAATATCCAAATTTAATCATGTCCTATACTGTCAAATACACTAATGTCAACCATA
Source organism: Maratus michaelseni (assembly GCA_963931845.1). Taxonomy (NCBI): domain Eukaryota; kingdom Metazoa; phylum Arthropoda; class Arachnida; order Araneae; family Salticidae; genus Maratus; species Maratus michaelseni. Next base: position 290,158,672 of record OZ007598.1, on the reverse strand, counting down.
ATATCTAAATAATATAATATCTTGCTGCCATATGCAATAATATCCAAATGATTTATGTAAACTCAATTGTGAATACCGATAACTGCCGGAGCACTGCCCTTCACATACACAAAGTTTCGTACATCGCATTCCCATTTTAACACATTTACGAGATGCGCATCGCTTGTGGCAAGTACAGGAGGTAAGTTGTTCACAATGTTTTGACATTTCTGGAATTGTAGTCAACACAGGTCAGTATGATCCTCCTGAAATTACTATCCATCCCCACTTGGGTGGTGAAAGTATTGTGTAATGTGCAACGAGGCTGTTGTTCCAAATTCTTGCTTAGAGAGTAGCTTGTTTGATGTGTTGTGTCAAAGCATCTGCTGTAAGAGGTATGTTTTTAATGGCTTGATTCTTTCTTGTAAATAACTCTTGTCTGCAGTCATTGATGCTCTGCAGATCTGATGCTTGATCATAAATTAGTATAACAAATCGCTGTAACAGATCATGATATTCATCATCAATATCAGAGGTGCCTGCACACAGCTTATGCCATACACAATCAATTTCACGAAATGACACCCAGACCTTCCAAGCTGTCTTCTTGCCAATGCCCCAAAATTTGGAAACTGTGTCGCAACCAATTACGGAATGAAAAACCAACAAATATCTGCAAATTTCCAGTGAAAGTTTGGCACAGATCTCATGAATTGTAATGAATTTCCTGTATTTTCCACAACTGTACTCAATACAATACTCATCAACATCTTGTATTTGTGGGAACAGTGATATTGAAATAACGACTACATCTGAGTCCACAGTTCGTATTAAGGTGCAAGTATGTCCACTTTCTACTGCATGCTTAACTTGGAGAAGTAGGCGGTCATCTCCTTCATGTGAGACGGGAGAAATGCATGATACATCCATAGATGTTGACGCGAGGACTTGGTCATCATAAGTACAGACAACATGTTTTACTGGATACTCGTCTCCCATCATTTTCTTAGCTAGCAATTGGAACAATTGGGTCTTGTTTACATTGACACATAGGAATTGTTGAACTTTTTTTGAAATTGCAGTTGAGTCTGAGACTTTAATACTTATGCCACTTCCTCTTGTTTCTCGGGTATAAGCCTTCAAACTGTTACTAATATACCTGTTGAATACAATATCTAGTCGTGAATTGTTCTTCAGTTGATTAATGAAATATGGTTTGAAAACATGTTCATGGTATCCAGAAAATGTTCTCGCAATACCAGGATTAGGCATGTGTATTACGGTTGTTCCATCAAATATTTTCGCTGTTACATTCGGTTGGCTGTGATTAAAGCTAATGTCATATTTTGTTTGAATGCAGTCTTTAATATCAGACTTGTTGGTTGATTTTCGGAGTTTTCCAGCAACTGAAATAGAGGGTGGGTACATTTGATTGTCATGCGAAAAGAAATCATCAATGTTGCCATCCCGTGCTTCAGATGCAACATACAATCTACAGAATAAGTTGGAGTATTTATGCAAGTAAGCAATCTTGGACTTTGCCTTATCTGTTTTTCTTGTTATAGTCTTGAAGATGTGAATATTGGTTCGAGGAATAATTTCATGAATTGAATTTTGAACTTGATCGAGAAGGGATACGACATAGTCATCACACTGTTTTAGTCCTACAGTAAATGCTTTTGTAACACACTTGATAGCTTCGAAACTTGGAATTATTTTGGAGCTCCCTATTGACACTAATACAGTTTCTTCAACTGGATTTCCTTGTTCGGTTAAGACGTTAATAATTTCTTTGGCGTGGGCCAAGAACCTTTCCTCATGAGCATTGTTATCTTCATGATGCTTTGTGCCCATGTTTTTGTCATCTTTTAAATTTGATTTCTCTTCAAATTCCTCAATTAAAGAACTGATCTTAGGATCTGCTACCATCCACTTAAGCAGGAGCATTCTCATTATCAAGGATTGCAGTAGCACCACCATCATCCTTTATAACTTTGTTATTGTGTTCATCAGATATTGCAGAAAACGGTATAGCAATTTTTACTGCTCGTAAAGTTACCACGAATAAATTCAGCATGTATATCTAGATGTTTTTCTGGAAGGTCATGTAGAGTGTGCACGAATACTGGTAACCTTGGTAATTACTTAAAACCCTAGAATATATTTACATGTACATAAAAAATTACAATAATAACTTGAACACAATAATGAATGAATTGTTACTTAAACAGTTATAAAGCCACTGCATTAATTTTGGAACCCATATACATTACATTGTTGCCATAATGACTTTCTGGGCAATGCTACATTATTTTGGCAAATTTTCAGCAAATATTTGTGATAAAATAGAAGTCATATATACCATTCGAAAGATAATTTTCTGACGAACAAAAAGCATGCGATACGTTTCCAGTTATATGCAACAAATTCCACGTTATTTAATAAAATGCTTCGAAAAAATAAAAACAAATAAATAAAGTTATAAATATTTGTGGTATTATGAATGTAAACAATGATGTCAAATATACCGTTGGAAAGCACGTTTTCTCTGGATTAATAATCACTTACAATATAGGTTAATATCAAAATATTAACCCGAGTTCTATAGAGAAATGTAGAAGCATGTCACAAAACTTTGGCGGCCATATTGATTATGTTATAAATGTCGTTAGAGGGCCAGGAAAATTTGTGTCCTGGGCTTTTTAAACTCATCTATCCATATACTATCTGAATCCAAAGTGGCGCATTGGTTGCCAGATGTGAAGTTTTTTTTAGCTATCTCACCCCACTATATCAATACAAATATGGATTTACTTTTCTATCTTGATCTTGAAAATCTAAATCTTCATCACTGTTAAATTCAAAAAGTTATGCGAAATTTACATTAAAAGAATCATCAGTATGCAGTGTTATAGTTGTAAAGCAAAATAGACGGTATGCACTGTATCCATAGTATGTCCAGGGTATATGTACACTATAGCTTTACTTGAAACAAACAGTATACAGAGCTCTGAATAAAAAAATTGTTTAAATCCTAGAACAAGCAAGACGGCAGCAGTGATTTTGGCTTAGCGATAAATAAGTTTATCTTGCTACCAGTTTGTTACTTACAATGTTTGTTTCTTACATTTCTTCCCCACCTACTGTTGTTTGATCTGGAAATTGGATTGGTTTATGAGGGAATTAGATTGAATTGGTTGGTTTCACAGAGTTCAGAGAATAGATAAAGATGCCCTATGTCATCAACACGGCTTGTAATATGAAGCCAGTTTGATCTTGAAAATGTATTGGTTGGTGTATTGTGTGTCGGATATGTGGCACGCGTTTGTGTTGAGCTGTTTTTTATTTGCACATTTTGTGAAGTGAAGTGAAGTTTAATGGTTTGACTTGTTGTCATTGGTAATTCGTGTCGATTTGAGTGAAATATTTGAAGTTATTATTTTTTTTTATTTGTAAAACGTTTGCGTTTTGCTTTTGTAAATGGATGTCATTTTTTAAATTTGATTAGGAGAACTTTGTAAATAATGATGTTAAGAGTAAATTTAAATTTTGCCCACCTAGTTGAATTGATGAAGCAGCACAGAAAGGGCACTGGTGAAGTAACTTATTTGCAGATGATTGTTAAAATTTAGCACATACTGTGGGGGGGGGGGGGGGGATGAAGAAAGAGTGTAAAAGATACATGTAATGTGTGTGCGTCCATTGATGATTGAGGAGAGTGATGAAGCGAAGTTATCTATTTAATTTTAAGTTTAAAAAATATAACAATATAAATATTAAATAAATTAGAAGTTATTATTTATTTGGTACTTCTCTATTATCCCGTCGACCACTTTTCATTACAAAAAACTATCGCCAACCTGTAAGATTAAACGCCAAAAATGCAGTCCCATTTACTTGATGTCAGAAGCATTATACATGTTTGTTATGTCATCAAGTGGCTTTTAATTCGATATTTGCCTGTATTTTTCATTATGTTTTACTGACTTATTAGTTATTTCATTAATTAAGATAACAATTGTGTCTATAAATGGCGGTGCCATAATATTAAAAGAGAAAAAGCATTGAAAAAAATGTTGCGATGCATAGCTACGTGCAATAGATCAGTTTCAACTGACGTCACAAACATTTATTCACTATCATCATCTCACATTTATCCAACTGAGAGTGATAAATAAGAGAATAACATAAATAAATAAATATCAAGAATTTTTTTTTCTGTTTTTATTAATATGTTGTATTTTTGCTTGTTTGTTTTGTTTAAACTTATTGATAGTTGACACTTTGGTGAGTGGAGCTTTTACAAATTTCTTATATTTTATTTATTTATTTTGATATTCCAATGGCAACGTTCTTCCATTTGTTTATTTGGCGTTACAGATTGGTGATAGTTTTTTTTATGAAAAGTGGTCGACGGAATTGTGGAGAAGTACTTATTAAATATTATATATTAAATATATGTTATACACTGTTCGTATTCTATTACGATTGTGCCAAAAAACTAGTACATGAATCAGAATCTAGCTTTTTTTATGATCTCTACTTTTTGAATTATTGTCAAACTTACATGTTTTCTTTTCCTTTTTTTTTCATTAGAAATATTTGAATCGGCTATAATACTTATGAAAAAATAAAAATAAAATAATTACATATTAAAACCGAAAATTGAATATCGCAGAATCAAACGCAAAAAACGTAAACATAAACAATATGGCTTCAAAAGTTAGAGTTCAGGTATTGTGAAGAAGTTACTGTTGTGCCATATCATTACCTTAGATACAAAAATAATTTACATCATAATCGTAAAATAATGAAATTTTATTTCATATTTATACATATTTAATAAACAAAAAAGCTTGATTAATTAAAAATTGTCTTGGAAAAAAGATCGTGATCCTCACTGAAATTAGTGCTATCTTTAATTTTTCAGAACAAAATTCATAATTTCTTCAAGAAAAATCTTGAATTTGGAACTATTAACCGTAGTTACATACTAAAATCCGTACGTAATAAGGGAAAAGAAATATAAGGAAAAACAGGAAAATGAATGTTTGAAAAATAAACAGCCACCAATAATAGGTAAAAAAACTTGATTAACAAAAAAATTAGTAAAAAATCATCTCGAACACTGTCGATTTCAGCACCATCTTGAATTTTGTTCCTTCAACTTAACTGTAAGTTTCACCATTTACATCGGCAACGATACACGGATTTGAGGGAGTCTACTGTACTATATTTTTATTACCTAACGCTGTAATTTTATCATCTGCCAATTAAAAATGGTTTTATCATAAAAGGAGGCATTTGATAAAAGATACGTGTACATAACTAATCTATTCTTTAGAAGAAATTTATGTAAAATAAAATAGCAGAATTGGCATAAATAAAGTCTGATTTTATAGACACCAATGTGTCAAATAAAGCTACTGTTTGTCGATCACAAGAATAGCTCCTGCCAAAATGTCTAGTTAGTGGCGGTCGCTATAGTAACAAGACCTATCCATTTCGAATGGGGAATACGCGTGTGAGGAATTGACAGAATAAAAGGTTACCCTACGTCATTCTTCTTCTCGGATCAGCAGTTGCACGCGTTATCTTATTTTTGATTTAATTTTGCTTTTGCTTTTTAAATTATTTGTTCCCATTTGTTTAAATAATTTTGTTAATTTGTTAAACTGGAAAGATGCTCTTTCAGTTTAGGACAGGTGAGGTGAAGTCTTGAAATCACAGGCACGTAAAATCGTACATAATGTTGTGGAATTTTGTTCCAGTGAAGCTTAATCGAAAGCTGTATTAATTCCTCTCCCGAGCAAGTGGAGTTTCTGAGGCTACAATAAAAAAAAATAAGAAATCAAGTTCCTGCATTGAGCTCATCAACAGTTTTAAAATCACTTGGTAAACATCGTAAAAGACGTAGGGAACGAACTGCGAAATATATGACTTTGACATATGCATTATATGTCAAACGATTCAAGACTTTTATATAAGAGAAAGAAAAGTACCATCTCTCAGAAAATTATTTCCCGTATTGAAAGAAAAAATTGGATTTTCGTGGAAAAGAGACACATTGTTCAAAGTCTTACATTCAATGAAATTTCGATGGAAAAAGTGCGTGAATAAAAGAAAAGTTCTCATGGAAAGGCCAGATATTGTTTTTTGGAGACACAAATATTTGAGAGAAACAGCTATCACTGAGGTTACTTCGGCAGAATGGGCAGCGCATTGAAAACACGTTGAAAATAATTACTGGGAAAAAGATGGACTGTTAGAGGATTTATTGGACGAATTGTCATTTAACATTAATACCGGCGATTCTGATTCAGAAGAAACCGAGACTGCTTAGAGTGATTTAGAGGACTTTCACATGCTTGAATAAAATTCTAAAAGTTTAGAAGGTATTATTATTATTTATATTTTTAATGATAAAAAAATTTATCCGTCCTTGCAAATTGTTTGAAAATACATGCTGTAATTTATAATAATCACTGAAGTTCGGTCGTTGTATTAATAATTTAAAGTCATTGATAATTACTAATGGCTATGAAAATATTAATTTTGAAACAATTATTTAAGTTAATTTAATTTTTTTTTACTGTAATAAATTTCATGATTAATTCATATTGATTCCTATTTTATTTTCAATTGTAAAATCTAAATATTATCATATAAATAATATATGAAACAGTTTTCTTTCACTCGATGAATCGATTAAAATAATTACAAAAAAAAGTAATAATAATAAAAACATCGCCAACACACCCTCAAGGCGCTCAGTAAACTAATGTGAATGCCTATCTTCTCACTTCCCCTGTCAAAATGGAGCGAGTCTTGTTTCCACAGCAACAGACAGGCACAGACTTCTTGGCCAGAGCTATTCTTGTGATCGACAAACAGTATCTAAATAAGTAAGAAAGGCAATATTCTAAATGTTTTCCTCCACATTTCAAATCTGTTATTAAATTGAAAAATTGTGATAGAAAACAAGATTATTTCTAAGTAATTCCTATTTCTAAGTAGCATTTATTTCAGCTCATTTACTCAAAGTTTTGGTATGAAACATTTATACGAGGTTAGAAAATATATGTATAAAGAGTTAAATTAAAAAATATATGTATAAAGAGAAAATGATATTTTAAAAATGGTAAATAAAATAATAAAATTATATATATGTATATATATATTAATTATAGTTATATGTAAAATAAGTAAAATGATTGAATTTCGATAGTATTATTTCATATCTATAATGATAAAGTATAGAACTATATGTGTCTCCATATGTCTGTCCACTGTATTCAGACAGAGGTACAACAATTTGCAGGAAGGAATCTATCTCTATGTATGTAGTTATGCACCTTGAATGCAGTTTTTGAATATATTTTATTAGATTTGGTTTTATTTAATTTTTTCTGCTTTTTTAAAGCCTTTTTCATATATTGGGGTGATTTTACCTCTAGTAGATTTCCATTAGTATAAAGATGGGAATGCTCGAAAAAAAAATGAAACTTTGGGGAAAAAAACTTTTTTTTTTCCGAAGGGGTATTTTTCAATTTTTCCGAATTGGAAAAATTGAAATTTAATTTATAAAATAACATATTCAAAATTTTATTACGGCTGCATTCTGGTATTTTTTCTTTATGTTTTTTCATGTTCAGTGTCTCCCATGAAAATGTTAACATAGAAAATACGATCTGTAAGCAGTTTAGGAAGAACTTGAGTCCTTTAAAGGATCCTTTACAATTTTTTCACCTCAAAACATAGGACTCTTCAAGAAATTCGGAATATTTTTCAATCTACACTCTGAATCCTCCAGAAATGTGATGATTTTAGAATAACAAAACATGTCACATAACAGCTGAAATCGCCAATGAATCTCTTAGCTCGCTTTATATACAGTAGAGGCCAAAATTGTGGAAACGTTTTGGGAAAAACGTTTTTTGAAGTTTGATGGCTCATAGCACCCAATATTTCTTAGTAATAACATAAAAGCTATAATACCACTGGTAAGATATTTAATTGAAAATATCATGCAATACAGTTTGTTCAATTCTAATTAATTTGTCAAACGTTATAGCCAAATAATTAGGAAAAGGCAATAAAACTGGTTAGGTTGATGATAATGCTTTTTCTTTTTCTTGAATGTAGCCGATGCATATGAATTCTTGGAGTTTCAGACAGATTCCATTTTATTTGTTTAATGTGTCAAATCAAAGCTAGGGTAGGATTTCAAAAAAATATATATATGCCATATTTTGGTACTTATATGAAGAATTTTATCACTATTTTTTATGATTGCTATCAAATTGCTAAAGTTCTTTGCTAACTTTCAATTTTTGAGCTAGTAAAGCACAATAAAATTAACAAAACATCACAAAGAGTTGATTAGTTACCCAGAAATCAATGTGTAACAATATTTTTAAGTGTAGACTAGAAAGCTATAGTTATGAAGAAATTTGAAGTAAAATTTGAAGTACTATGTCAAAGGGAAATCAAGCAAAACACTACTGATAAATCAAGGAAATGTTATGGGGAGCAATTGGCAGTAGAAGTCCCTGTGTATAGGTCACAGAAAACACTGCGGTGAATGCAACATGAAATGGTGCACTGAAATGTGGAGTTGAATCAAAGCACAGTTCTGTAAAAAATGCAGTATTTTGGTCAAAATGCTAGAATTTCATGAAAAACAAATTATAAATCAAATAAAGATTGAAAATTTAAACTGAGCTAAAAGACATGTTTACTAGACAGAGAAATAGTAGGGTCATGTTATTTGGATTTGCAATGTTTGATTTGATTTGATTTTTATTTTTTTGCCAGATATATGTATACAGTCAAACTTTGTTAACGCGAACACTCAAGGGGAAACTTTTTTTGTTTGTGTTAAAAGTAGTTCGTGTAATCCGAACTTAAATACATTACATACAACTGGATGGGGCAATCAAAAACAGTTCATGCTAAAAGTAATTCGTGTTAACAGTGTTTGTGTTAATGAGGTTTGACTGTATATATATATATATATATATATATATATATATATATATATATATATATATATTTATTTACTTTCGTATTAAGAATTTAAAACTTAAACTAAAACCAAAACATAGGGTTGGTTTAGGTTTAGACTGGAAAGCTATACCAAAACTAAATACACAATGAATGAAAATTATAACTGTACGAAAATAAAATTGTAATACTGTAAATTATTATCCATTTTTAAGCAATAAGAGATATAAAAATGATAATATTTATTATGTCAAAATTACAATAATTTGTTTCTTTAAAATATCATCATTTATATACAAAGCAATACTATGTAGAGAGGACTTAAATTTGCTTACAAACTGCAGTAATACTGGTTGAAACTCATTAGATTTTTTTTTAATTATCTCTACTGGTAATTGAGCAACTGGTATTACAAACAGTGGTGTTAAATTAAGAAATAAAAACTTCTGTGAAAATTCTGAGGCTGAAAGGCTAACTTTTAAAAGCTGACTATTTTTTGTGTGCGATATTTTTATGTAAAGTGAAAAAAAAAAATATTTTCTTTAGTATGCAGAAATTTAAAAAATATTTATTATTTTATATCGTTTAAGAAAATGTAACTTATTTTTGAGAAACATTTGTAAGAATTCAATTTTTCCAGAAAAAAACTGGTTTTTTTCCACTACTTCAAAATTTCTGGAAATTTTACATCTCTACATTAGTAAAATGAACCAATTTTAAATCTTTTAGCTCAATTTAATAATTTTTGTCCCTTTTTTCATAAAGATTATTCAGAAATTGTACTGCTATTTATGAATTTTTTGCGAAAATTTGGATGCAATTTATAGAGTTTCTTCGTGTCCTGCCGTGATTTTTTGACATTCATAAAAGGAATTCAGTTTCAAACTTTTAGAAAATATGGTAAATTTTATCCTCCTAAATTTTTAATGTGATTTTTCGCATTTCGCGGAAATTATTTGATGTTCATGAAAAAATTTATGTACAATGTTTCATCACACTATAGTAAACTTTGTCTTCTGCGATTTTTTAATTTTTAGCAAGCATTTATATGAATTTTTTTTTTTGCATTTTGCGGCAATTTTTCCACATTAGTAAAATGAATCTGGTTTCAATCTTTTAGCCCAATAAAGTAAATTTCGTCTTATTTTCAATAATGTTTATTCGGAATTCATAGAACAATATTTGAATTTTCTGTGATATTTTTATGAAATTTTAATCGCTTTTTGCGTTTTGCGGTGAATTTTCCAAATTCGTTAAGGAATTTGGTTTCATACTTTTAGAAAATGTAATAAATTTATATTTAGCAGTCTTTAATGTGATTTATCAATGCAATTGTTAGTGATTTTTTTATATTTGTGAAAGTAATTCTGCTTGAAACTCTTGGCCTAATATTGTAAATTTTGTCCTCTGCTATTTTTTAATGTGATTTTTAGTGTTTTGCGGCAGTTTTTGTAAAGGATATCTGTTATAATATTTAGGCCCATTGTAGGAAATTTTGTCCTCCACGATTTTAGAAATTTCCAATGCGATTCTTCATGTATCGCGGAGATTATTTCATATTCATGAAAAAAAAAAATGTTTACTGTGTTTTAGCGCACTATAGTAAAATTTGCCCACTGTGAATTCTGAACTTTTAGCAATTTTTTATGCGATTTTTCGTTTTGAGGCAATTTTTTTATATTAGTAAAAGGATTTCATACAGCAATATTTGAATTTTCCATGCTAACTATTTGTAATTTTTAGCGTTTTTTGCGTTCAGTGGTGACTTGTCCATATTTGTAAAAGGAATTTGGTTTCAAAACAAGAATTTGGTTTCAAACTTTTAGCCAAATATAATAAATTCCATCCTCTGCAATTTTTTAATTTGTAGTGGTTTTTAATGCGATTCTTTAATACGTTCTTATTATATATATTTATTATATTTATTTATAAAGCGTTTTTATGCGTTCTGCAGAGATTTTCTGACATTTGTGCAAGTAATTCAGTTTCAAACTCTTAACCTAATATTGTAAATACTGTCCTCTGCAATTTTTGAATTTTATGCAATTTTTAATGTGATTTTTTCGTTTTGTGGCAATTTTTTGAAATTTGTAAAAGGATTTATGTTACAATATTTAAGCTCATTGCAGTGAATTTTGTCTTCTACTATTTTTGAATTTTTAAGACTTTTTTATGCGATTTTTAGCAGTTTTTCTTTTACTGCCTGTCACAGCGCTTTTATCATATTAGTAAAAAGAATCCGGTTTTAATTTTTTAGCATAATATAGTAAGTGTTGTCCTCTTTTCAATAAAGTTTATTCCAAATTCATACAGCAGTTTTTGAATTTTCCACGATATTTGTATTTTCTTGTATTTTGCGGCGACTTTTCAATATTCGTTAAAGGAGTTCGGTTATCAACATTTAGCCTAACACAGTAATGTTTTTCTTATGCGATTTTTTAATTTTTAGCTTTTTAATGTGATTTTCAGGGTTTTTTGCATTCTGCGAAGATTTATTTACATTCTTGAAAGAATCCCGTTTCATTGTTTTAGTTAGCTAATTGCTATAGTTAATTTTTTCCTCTGCTAATTTTAGTGGGTGTTTTCCATTTTGCAGTGATTTTTATTTTTATGCATTTAAAAAAGGAATAAGGTTTTGATCTTTTAGACCAAATAATAAATACAGTTAGTTCTCTTTTCTATAAAGTTTATATTGAAATTGTACAGAGATTTTTGAAATTTTCGCGAACTTTTAATGCAATTTTAAGAGATTTTTTGATCGGTTTTAATCTTTTAACCCGATATCATAAATTTTGTACTCAGCAATTTTTTTTATTTTCAGCGTTTTTTCTACATTAGTAAAAGTAATCCGGCTTCTTTTTAGACCCAATAAAGTAAATTTTGTTCCATTTTTAATAAAGTTTATTCGGTATTTGTACAGCGTCCTTTTTTTTAAGTTTTTCTTGTTTTGGGCGATGTTTTGTTGGACCCGGGCAAGTAAACTAGCCTTGATTAAAGAGAAAAGTACCTCATAAGATATTTATGTAAACAAATTGCTATAATTTCTATGTAGTTTTTGTGGGCATATATACTAATTCAGTGTGCTGACAATGGGCTAGTTATATATATATATATATATATATATATATATTCGACATAAATTCTTACTAATATTACATTTTGCAAATACAGTGATGAAGATGGTAATCCAAAATTTATTAATGAATATTTTATAAATTGGAAAGAACTTGAATTTTTGTATTGCATTTATTCTGTTTGTTGGGTTTATTTTTGATTTTAGTAAATATAATTTACCTATTTTGAAATTATTTCGAATATGAATTTTTAATCAAAAGTCAGTTATAAATCAATAAAGTGCTTTATTAGATCTTACTGTGTGAATTAATATTATTATACTACTATTCTATGAAATTCTATAGTCAAATTATAATGATGAATAATAATAATCAAATACTATTAACTAATATAACTATGAATTAATGTTTGAGGTTTTGGGTAATTTTTCTACAAGATGTTATATTTCCAAGGAAGAGAAAAAATATTACCTGATACAACCTGAATAAAAGTACAGTTTTTTAAAAATGAACTTTTTTATGCTGATCACAAATAATGCCTACCTGATTTTTTTCATATTTTAAATGTGATGTCAGAACATGTTAATTTATCACCCCCCCTCTGCCCCAACAGTGGCTGAGAGGTTCTGCTCTCGAAGCTGGTAGACGGGAGGTGCTGGGTTCGATACCAATCGCGCCCGTTGGCCTAATCGTTCAGAGTTTTCGTGGTTTTCTTCGAGCCGTGGATTTATCCATGCGTAAATACGTGTTAGGTTCCCTTAGAAAGACCCCCACGAATGGCACTCCCTCCGGGCCTATATCCCAAGAGTAGACAATTGGCCGTTAGTAATCAACCCAACCCAACCCGCCCCTCCCCTCTTTTCTCACACTGTGTCACATTTTGTTGATAACCCCTCCCCCTTCTGAAATGAGCTGTAGTTAATGGACGATCTCTTACTATCAATTTTGGCACATTTAAAATTTATTATTGATTGCAGTATTGTGTCCACATCTTTCTTAGTATGCGGAAATTTGACTTAAAACATCAAATATGCGATTTTTTTTAAATTACCATTTTGTATATAGACGAAATGAGAAACGGTGTGTGATTTTTTGATAAGTGAATAAGAAAAAGATCACAACATATTAGTTTGTGAATGAAATATTACTTAGATAATTCTTCAGAAAATAGGCTGTTTCAATTTCTGAGCAGCCTTAAAGGGAAGCTTCACTGTTGATTGCTCATCCTTAAATCCCATATTAATGTATGAGGAAATTTAAACATGTGATTTCTCATTACCTAGTACTGTTATACAAATACGGTTTTCACCATCTGAAATTAGACGTTTGATGCTGTCATACTGTGTTTGTAAAAATACTTTTTTTTTTAAAAATTTAAATACTTTTAAACATTTGAAAACTTTGTTCAAGTAACAAAAATATTTAGCTTTCGTCATGCATTTAAATTTTTGCTCAGGTAAAAAGTTATTGCGTTTTTAAAAATGTTAAAAAATATTTTGAAAACGCAGTACATCGCCATCGGGTATCCACATTCTGGTTGTGAAAACCGTACTTTGAACATTATATTAGGTAGTGAGTAATAGTCTGTTTAATTTCCCCTACAGATTAACCTGGGATTTTGTGAACGGTGAGTGGGAATTCTCATCATTGAAGTGCCCCTAACGAGACAGATATTGACACTACAGAGGGTGTTCGCGCATTTTTTAGACGATTTCCGCGTTGTTTTTTAAACGTTAAAAATATAAATATTGCTTTCTGAAATAATCTATATGATAATCTTGTTTCTTGATTCTAATTCTGCGTAATGCTTTCGATGGTAGAAGGTTTTTTGTAAAATTTACAGAGTTATTGCTTCCCATGCCTCTTTAAAAACTTTTCAGATTCGATCAATCGTGGTGGTTTTGCGCTTTGAAAGAGCTCTTTTCAGCAGACCAAATGCACAATAAACCATAAGAGAAACGTCAGGTGACTTCTTAGGAATATGTTGAAAGGTATAAATGCAATACCTGTGTGAGTTTTTAATGTTTTCAACGAATAGAGCGGTAGTTTTTGAAGTATGAGCGGTAGCTTTGCTTTGATGCAGTTTCACCCTTTAAAAGACTTTGAAATAAAGAAAATAGCATTTTTTCTGTAAATATCGGAAGTAACACATTCTCTTAATAATATAAAGAAATGATTGTAACATTTTTGTCCAATATTCTTATTTTTATTTTCCCATTGTAAGATAAATTTGCGACAGTCATAAATCCTTACCTGAAACTTCGTTTTCAGACTTGAAATGGGCTCTTTTTTTAATGTATTTTTTTTTCATTTTGGGTTTTTTTACTAAGAGTAAGTACAGATTTTCGGGATAGCTCTTTCCAATTAATACTGATGTTTATTTTGCTCTCAGAAATTTTTATACTATGCACTTTACAATCATTGTAAACTTTCGAATAAGAATATTTCTTTTCGGAAAACAAAACAAAGTATCCTCTGATTCACAGCTTGTTTGAATGCACCATCTTGATAGAAGAATAAATTTGAAAGCATCAGGCAATAATATGAATTACAAATAAGTTGTTGAAAGAAAGTTTTCCTCTAAGATAATTGCATTTTTTTAAATCATTTATCAAATTTGTCTAAAAAATGTGCGAACAGCCTCTGTATTTCTGGCGATTGAGTTTCATGTCAACAAATTGATACCATGTTATAAAGTTGTACATGAAATGTTGTCATTATGTTGATGCTGTTTTTCTCTTTTCAGGTGACTTTTTGCAATACCAATTGTTGAGTGAGATCCTCTTATTCCTTGGTCATCAGCAATGACGATAGGGGAAATTTCTATTTCTTTAAACAGTGAGGATGTGGACTTTGAGTGGAAGATTGAAGGCTTCACCTCTCTTTCGGAGAGGGATGGAGTAAACTACAGAAGTCCTGACTTCTCCTTTGGCGGTGAAAAGTGGTGGTTGGTGATCTGGCCAAATGGTTGTAGTGAACGTAACTCTTCTGGACGCGTTGATCTGCGTCTCTCTAAACATTACTCTCGTTCTTCCATCAGACAAGGATTCTATCTTTCAATCAAAACTCTGAAAGGAGAAAAGGAGTACGAAGAAGGTTATACAAAAGTCTTTGAAAAAGGATGGGACTCTCATGATTTTATTTGGTTCATTCCAAGATCAGAACTTTTGAGGAGACGTTCAGAACTCATGCCTCATGATGTACTGACTGTTGTTTGCACCATTAAGAACATGACATTTGCCGGAAGTGACAGTAAGTCTTTTTATGATGGATGTGAAAAATATTACATGCATGTCTACATATGGCATCTTTTATTTAAACACTTTTACTTCTGAATAATATTTTTCATATTATTAAATGTGGATTATCCCGTGTTTAAATAAGGAGAGGATTATTATTTGAAAAACTGGTAGTTATATGATAAATAAAGAAAAGTCCGCAGATACCCTGTCCATACCAGAAGTTTATAATAATTTAAAAACCCATTTCAGTATAAGAGAAATCAATGGAACTGACATCAGTTGTCTAAAGAAATTGTTATTGCACTGTGTATGAATGAACTCTTGCATTTTAAATTTTGCTATAAAAATCATAAAAAAATTATATTTTGGCTAAAATGGAATTTCATAATATTCAATATTTCAAAATTAGTAGTATTTGTGTTTTTATTGCACAACTCTTTCTAAAAATGTTTGGACATGGTGTAACACAAAATCAAGCACATCATTTCAGATATGGATTCATAGAATTCATTTTGGCGTTTCAGTGACTAAAAAAGAGTGGAGAGCAACATAAAGAAATATTGGCTTAGTATATATTTTTTAATTTTAATTTTAAATTTCAATAAATATTTATTTATATGGAATTTATATCAAAATTTAAATGACACAAAATAAAAACTCTATCTTGTTCATGAAGAAATTCTTAGGGTTTTTTTCTTTCATTCATTAAAGGCGGTTTTTAAATTCTCTGCTCAGCAACATACATTTTTCTGACTCATTTTTAAATGTAAAAGGCGTAAAATTGGCAGGCATGACTAATTGAAGCGATTTTGAATTGAATAGCATTTTCCTCATTTTGAGAAACAAACTATGAAGTTGTCAGTGATTCCTGCCACATGACAATAAAATTTTCTCCATTCTCGTGCTGCCCTATCACAAATTCAATTCAAACTGCTCACTTTGACAGTATTTTTTGTGAAATATCTTCTGCCTTTACCGAAAAATGTAAAACACCATTCAATTACCTAGCTTATGAATAAGAATACCTGCCATTTTCATGAATTTCTTAAATAAAAATGAATTCAGAAATGTGTCTGAAAGCAACCCCTTTGGATTTGAGATTACTCTTAAGAGTTATATGATAAAAAAAATGTTAGTTCCTATGTCTTGATACATAATTGGTGTTCTAGTATATTTTTCTTAACAAGGATTGATGTACTTAAAATATGGTAAATTTCATAAAGCATTTTCAATTTGAATTTTTTTAAATATATTTGATATCAAGTTTTTTAAAAGAAATTTATTTAAAATAACTTTTATACTTGCTATATAGATAAATTTGTTAAGTATATATCTTTAAGAAATAATATAAATCTAAACAGTTAACAAATTATTATTTTTTGCTCTCCTGAGAAGTGCGCTGACCACTAAAATGTTTAGCTGTAAACATTATCTTCTTTTAAATTTTGGCAAGCATGTCATGATATTTTTGTTTCAAAGTGTAGTATTTGTTTATAGTTAAAAATATCTGCGAATCTCTTATTTTTTAAACTTGTTAGTAATAAAATATTGTTAGACAGATTTTAAAACTACACTCTTACTTATGATTCAACTGCTACTGATTTTTATGTATAAGTTGTCCTTCACCTGACTTAATTTCAAGTATTTTCCTGTAATTTCACTTATATTTAAAATCATGCTTGACTGTATATTTTTGGTCATTCTGATCATATTTATATTTTTCATTTAATTTGCATGAAATGTTTCTAGAAATTTGACTAAACTTTTCCTATTCGATTTCATTTCAAATTCAAATGACTAACTATACTCTTTTTTTAATACAGCAGGGAGAAAACATAAAGAAAGCTCTAAAATTAAAAGTGTAGATGCATCCACTGAAACCGAGAAAGAAGATGGTAAGTTGGTGTTTTTTTTGCAGACACCACACAATTATTGTTAGGTTCATTAACATAATTTTAAAGCGATACATAGTATCTAGGAAATATTTGAAGCTGCAACTGATAAATTTAACTTTGAAAAATATGTTCACTTAATAATATCAGACATGTACTGTATATGAATGTTAATTTTCTGTGAAATATAATTTGAAGACTAAGTTATGAAAAGGAAAGAACATCGTAATCTTATATATTAGCAGTACAGGTGCTGTGTATTTGTAGACAGTAATGTGATGAAGCAGAATATTGTACTTAAGTGCTTATTTTTCTTAGCTACAGATATCTCTTCTGAAAAAAAAGGTCCTTTTTTTTGGCAGTCAAAAATGTGAATTTTTTAGTGTTTATATTGTTTTTTTCTTCGTATTTAATTTTTTTTTAGAATTCCAAGCAGTTTTATGGAATTTGGAATGAGGATGGAAAAGTTGACAAATCTTCCATTTCTTCTATTTTATGTCTTTAATTTTAGTACTTCAGGAAAAATTGAAAAATACATTTTAAAACGCAGATTTTTTTACTACTGAACATGTTTTGTTTGAAAACACATGTAAATGTTGTGGATTTCATAGGACATTCAAAATTTCCTGTATTAAGAGTTTTAAGTAGAATACATGTTTAATAGATGGGACATTTCAGAATAAAAATCCCAAATCTTTAATATGACTTAATTTCAAGTATTTTCCTCTTATTTCACTTATATTTAAAATCATGCTTGATTTTTGGTCATTTGGATCACATTTACATTTTTTGTTGAATTTGCATGAAATGTTTCTAGAAATCTGACTAAACTTTTCCAATTCGATTTCATTTCAAATGACTCACTATATCCTTTTTTTTAATACAGCAGGGAAAAAATATAAAGAAAGCTCTAAAAATAGAAGTGTAGATGCATCCACTCAAACTGAGGAAGAAGATGGTAAGTTGGTGTTTTATTTGTAGACACCACACAATAATTGTTAGGTTCATTAACATAATTTTAAAGAGATACATAGTATCTAGGAATTGTTTGAAGCTGCAACTGATAAATTTAAATTTGAAAAATATGTTCACTCAATGATATCAGACATGCACTGTATATGAATGTTAATTTTCTGTGATATATGATTTGAAGACTAAGTTATGAAGGAAGGAGCATCATAATCTGCCAAAGTAAATATCAGTACAGGTGCTGTGTATTGGTTTACAGTAATGTGATGAAAAAGCATCGTTTACTTAAGTGCTTATTTTTCCTATTCTTAGCAGCAGATGTCTCCTCTTAAAGGGGTCCCTTTTTTTACAGGCAAAAATGTGAAGAATAACATCATATTTTAACTGGACCCGCTTCACATCTTTCGTGAGTTTCCTCTGCTGATAATTTTCCATTTCATGATGTAATTGTAATCTTAAACACGAACAAAAAATCATGCGTCAAGCATAGATTATGTAACACTTTCCAACACTTCCAAAATAATTTTACAAATCATTACCAGTTAATAAGCTGAAAGTAAACAATTTGGAAAAAGCATAACATATATAAAAACTAATTTCAGGAATTTCCAACGTATACAATATTCGGAAGAATATCTGAATACTTTTATTCTGCCCTGTATATGATCTATAAATTTGAATAATATACTACATAGGATGCTAAATTTTAGTTTAGTTAGGAAACGCGTAGCACAGTTTAAAATTTTCCTTATGGGGTTTCTGTCAGTAAACGGAAATGTGTTTGCAAACTTTTGTGCTGCCCTGTATATGATCTACAGAATTTATACACACCAAGTAATAGACAAAATGTGAATTAAATTTTAAATCGCGTTCAGCAACTTAAAACGCACATTCAGGAATTATTGTTAACAGACAGTATAGAATTCTTTTGTGTGTCCTTGTAAATGAACGATGACTGCTATACACACAATATTCTACAGTAAGCCTCTCGTAATGCACCTTAGTGATATATATAAATTTCAATGCATTTAAAATTGTGAAACATTATTTAATTTAAACCGCAAACTATTTTTCTCCATAGACGTAATGTAACAGAATTATTTTGACTGTGCCTGTAAAGTAACTATAAGTGCTATGCACACCCTATTCCATATTAAGCTTCTTGTAAAGCACCTTAGTGATATATATCAATTACAATGTGTTTGAAATTGTGTAACATCATTAAAATAAACCGCAAATGATTTTTTCCCATAGACCGTAATATAACAGAATTCTTTTTAGTGCCCCTGTAAAAAAACTATAAGTGCTACACACTTCAGTTGAAATAGGGCACATGCTATAGATAACCATAGTAACCTATAAAAATTGCAGGGCAATCCGAGCATATTTACGGGAGTTAGAGCATGGACAGACAGCAGACAAACCGAAGTCATAAACACTTTTCAACTAGGTTGGAAAGTGTTAAAAAAAGGAAAATAAATAAATGCTTTTGACACATCAGCAAAAGTTATAAGCAGAAATATGGAAAATCAAACATTAAGAATAAAAGTGCAAATTTGATACATAAAAATTTGTTTCATCAGAAAATTCAAAATACTGTAAGATAATATGCAAAACTAGAAAATTTCGTAGTAGTATTCATACATTAGTAGCTAGTAGTAAGTAGTAGTAATTTCATCAGCAGTCTCTTTAGACTAGTGGTAATTTTTGTAAGTATTAAAACTGCTAATTACTTTTAAAATGTTATTATATAGAAATTAAATTAAATAGGCTATATAAATATCTAACAGAAAATGTTTACTAATCAGAACTAATTGTTTACTAACTCCAGACTATTTGCTTACAAGCATTTCACAGATTTGAGATTTTTGTAGCTTACAGGTCATGTCTATTTAATTTTTGTTTGCAATTTTTTTTATCCACACTTTCAACAAATTTAGGATATTAATGATTAAAAATAAATGTATGTATCTATATACATAAAGTAAGAATTTTAACTTTTTTAAAAACTTTTATAACCTTTAAACATTGTATCAATGTTTGTTTTAAAATTTCGTTCCTGGCATGCAGAGCAATTTTACTCGGTTCTTGTTGCCAATCTAGCTGACAGATCAATAAAAATTGTAGTTCATTTTCTTTGTGTTCCAGTGACAGAAGGGGGAATTGATTCCAGATCTATGAACCAATACGAGGAGAAATTGAAAATTTTCTGTGCAAGGTATATTTTTAAGAAGTTTGAAATAAAGTTTGCAGTAGGCAGCCATTTTTTAATAACTATTTGTTTTCATTTAATCGCTCTCTGGTTAGTGATAACCACCAATAGTAAATAATTATAATCACTGAATCTATTTTTTTTTAATTTTTAATGTACATTAAATGAAAATGTACATATACTTTATGTACGTGCATATAAATTGGATATAGAATTATGTGTATGTGTGTAAATCTAATAAATATATACTGAAAAGCAGTTGTAATACTAGGAAGGATGAAAACAATATACAACAGTGCCACTTCACAATGTAAACTATTATGCTAATACAAAAGAGTTATTTCAATTTTTGAAGTGATCATATTTAATTGTTAAAGTTAATTTGATACTTGTATGTTAACCTGTCACTAATCTTGCCAGTAGTATTTTTTCTTGCCGTTAGCAGCTCTTCTATTTTTTTGCATTTGTAAATTAGAAACAGTGTTTTGATGTTGAAATAACATTTTTGTTTGTGGTGTTATTTCTTATATACTTTTTTTTAAATTTAATGATTGTTAAGAATATATTTTAAATGTATATAATACATATATTTCAAATTAAATAAATGCAATAAGAATGATGGTGATAGGAGTGATAGTTGCTGATTTGTTACCTGCACCTGGTTAACATAAAATTACAATTAACTTTTAATAATTATTCATCAGAAATTTTATTTATTTTTAAAAAAGTATATATAATATAAACAGTGTATCTAGCTCATTTTAATAAATAAAGTCAACATAGACTTTACAAACCTGTCATTCGCTAAATAAATAGGTGTGAACACAGGGAGGGAGGTCAGTTTACTAAGCAACAGAGAGTATTCAAAATACTTTGTTGATACGTGAAAATTCTCTGCCTCCATGATACAAATGTGTATAATAAAATCTCAAAATATAAGATAAGTATACAAAAAAGAATCATGTTTGTTGAAAAATAAAACCAAAAATATGGAGTCAAACAAAATAGATGAGCTTCAACATTTAAATTATTTTTAGAATTCAAATCAAACTTCTGGAATTCAGAATAAGGATGGAGGGGCTGACAAATCTTCTATTTGTTATATTTTTTGTCTTTCATTTTAGTATGTCAGAAAAAAAGAGAAAACACATTTCTTACTACTACACATATTTTGTTTGAAAACACATGTAAATGTTGTGGATTTTATAGGACCTTCAAAATTTTCTATATTAAGAGCTTTGAGTAGAATACCTGTTTGATAGATGGGACATTTGACAAAGAAAATCCCCAAATATTAAAATGACCTAATTTTAAATCTTCAATTTTTTGTGTTATCTTCTAATTTCACATATTTAAAATCATGTTTGGCTGTGTTTTTGTCATTCTAATGATATTTACATTTTTCGTTTAATTTGTATGAAATGTTTATAGAAATGTGACTAAACTTTTCCAATTCGGTTTTATTTCAAATGACTAACTACTCTTTTCTTAATACAACAGGGAAAGAACATAAAGAAAGCTCTAAAAATAAAAGTGTAGATGCATCCACTCAAATCGAAGGAGAAGGCGGTAAGTTGATGTTTTTTTGTAGACAACAAACAATAATTGTAAGATTCATTAAGAGACATAATTTAAAAAAAATACATAGTGCATAGGCAGTGTTTTAAGCTCTAACTGATAAATTTAAATTTATTAATATGTCCACTTAACAATATTAAAAATTTACTAAGTATAAATGTTAATTTTCTGTAATTTGAAGACTAATGTTATGAAAAGGGAGGAGCATCATAATCTTATGCATTAGCACTACAGTTGTGTAATTATTGCTGTGTATTTGTAGACAGTAATGTTATGAAGTAGCACCTTGCACGTAAACTTAATTTTTCTATTCTTAGCTGCAGATCTCTCTTCTATTAAAAGGTCCTTTTTTGGCAGTCAAAAATCTGAAGAATAACATAAGATTTTAACTAGATCTGCTTTAAATCTTTCACGAGTTTCTTCTGCCGATAAATTTGCATTTCATGATGTAACTATATTTTAAAAATAAGCATTCATACATTAGTAGCGAGTGATCTGTCGTAGCAATTTCATCGCAGTCTCTTTAGACTAGTGGCAATTTTTTTTAGTGTTAAAAGTGCTGAATGCTTTTTATTTTTTTTTATTATATTAAAATTAAATTGGCTAAATAAATATCTTTATACAGGAAATGTTTACTAATCCAGACTACTTGGTTACAAGCATTTCACAGATTTGAGATTTTTGTAGCTTACAGGTCATGTCTATTTAATTTTTGTTTGCAATTTTTTAAATCCACACTTTGGACAAATTTAAAATATTAATGATTAAAAATAAGTTTATGTATCTATATACAAATAAAGTAAGAATTTTTATAACTTCTAAACATTGTATCAATGTTTGTTTTAAAATTTTGTTCCTGGCATGCAGAGCAATTTTATTCAGTTCTAGTTACCAATCTAGCTGACAGATAAATAAAAATTGTAGTTCCTTTTCCTTGTGTTCCAGTGACAGAAAGGGGGAATTGATTTGAGATATATGAGCCAATATGAGGAGAAATTGAAAATTTTCTGTGCAGTGTATTTTTTAAAGAAGTTTTCAAATAAAGTTTGTAGTAGACAGTCATTTTTTAATAGCTTTTTGTTTTCATTTAATCGCTCTCTGTTTAGTGATGACCACCAATGGTAAATAATTATAATCAATCTATTTTCTTTAAATAATTTTTTTAATTGGTATCTTACATTAATTAAAAATGTACATATACTTTATGTACATGCATATAAATTGAATATAGAATTATATGTATGCATGTAAATTTAATATTTATATACTGAAAAGCATTTGTAATACTTGGCAGGATGAAAACAATATACAACAATGCCACTTCACAATGTAAACTATTATACTAATACAAAAGAGTTATTTTAAATTTTGAAGTGATCATATTTAATTGTTAAAGTTAATTTGGTACTTGTATGTTAGCCTGTCACTAATCTTGACAATAGTATTTTTTCTTGCCATTAGAAACTCTTTTTTTGCATTTGTAAATTAGAAACAGTGCTTTGATGTTGAAATAACATTTTAGTTTGTGGTATTATTTCTTTTTTTTTAATTTAATGATTGTTCAGAATATATTTTAAATGTATATAATACATATATTTCAAATTAAATAAATGCAATACGAATGATGGTGATGGGAGTGATAGTTGCTGATTTATCACCTGCACCTGATTAACATAAAATTATAATTAATTTTTAATAATTATTCATCAGAAATTTTATTTATTTTTAAAAAGTATGTATAATATAAACAGTGTATCTAGCTTATTTTAATGAATAAAATAAACATAGATCAAAAAAGCCTGTCAGTGGCTAAAATATTTTGTTGATACCTGAAACTTCTCTGCCTCCATGATACAAATGTGTATAATAAAATATCAAAAATATTTGATAAGTATACAATAGAGATCATGTTTGTTGAAAAATATACAGTCAAAGAAAACTGATAAGCTTCAACATTTAAATTATTTTTAGAATTCAAATCAAACTTCTGGAATTCGGGATGAGAATGGAGAGGCTGACAAATCTTCTATTATATTTTTTGTCTTTAGTTTTAGTACTTCAGGAAAAATCAAGGAAACACATTTTAAAACACATGTTTCTTATCAAACATGTTTTGATTGAAAGCACATATAAATGTTGTGGATTTCATAGGACATTCAAAATTTCCTATATTAAGAGCTTTGAGTAGTATACATGTTTCATAGATGGGACATTTGAGAAAAAAAAATCCCAAATTTTTAACATGACCTAATTTTAAATCTTCAATTTTTTGTTTTTTTCTTCTAATTTCACTTATATTTAAAATCATGCTTGACTGTGTGTTTTTTGTCATTCTAATTATATTTACATTTTTTGTTTAATTTGCATGAAATGTTTATAGAAATGTGACTAAACTTTCCTTAATATGGTTTTATTTCAAATGACTAACCATTCTTTTTTAATACAACAGGGAAAGAACACAAAGAAAGCTCTAAAAATACAGGAATAGACACATCCACTCAAACCGAGGAAGAAGATGGTAAATTGGTGTTTTTTTGTAGATACCACACACAATGATTATTAGGTTCATTAAGAAACATAATTTTAAAAAAAATACTGACAAATTTAAATTTGAAAAATATGTCCACTTAACAAAATCAAAAATTTACTGTGTATGAATATTAATTTTCTGTGATGCATAATTTAAGACTAATGTTATGAAAAGGGAGGAGCATCATAATCGTATGCATTAGCACTACTGGTGTGTAATTATTGCTGTGTATTTGTAGACAGTAATGTTATGAAATAGCACCTTGCATGTAAACTTATTTTTCCTATTCTTATCTGCAGATCTCTCTTCTGTTAAAAGATCCCTTTTTTGGCAGTCAAAAATGTGAAGAATAACATAAGATTTTAACTGGACCTTCATGATGTAACTGTAATCCACAAAAACAAAATGCTTTTAAAACATCAACAGAAATTATAAGCAGAGGTATGGAAAATCAAACATTAAAAATATAAGAGCAAATTCAATGTATAAAAATTTGTTTCATCAGAAAATTAAAAATATTTGGAGATAAAGGGAAAAACTGGAAATTTCATAGTAGCAAAAGGTTAGTTATAGCAAATTCATCAGCAGTCTATTTAGACTAGTATAATTTTTTAAGTATTAAAACTGCTAAATGCTTTCTTTAATTTTTTATTATATTAATATAAAATTAAATAGGCTAAATAAATATTTTTATACAGAAAATGTTTACTAACCTACACTATTTGGTTACAAGCATTTCACAGATTTGAGATTTTTGTAGATTACAGGACATGTTAATTTAATTTTTGGGTACAGCTATCGCAGATGCACCAAAGTATATTTTTGGTGCCACAATGATGATTTTATGTCTGAGCAACCCTTGGACATTGGAGAGATTTTGCTTTGTATGGTAACCTGGTAGAGCAGTTTGCATGTGTTTTATATTAAATTAAACATTGTGTATTTTATAATAAGTTAACCAATGTGTATGTTTTATAATAAAATAATTAATGTATGTTTATAATAAAAATTGTGATCTTTTTATTATAAAATTGTGTTTTTTATAATGAAATACACTGTTTTATAATAAAATAAAACTAACATACTCTGAAGCAAGCTAGGCCTAACAGGTACCTGAAAATGATATTGCTGAAAATTGTGCAAATCAAATATCATGCCATCACCAGTGCATCTGCGACAGCTGTTCTAATTTTTGTTTGCAATTTCTTTACACACAATTTGTACAAATTTAGAATATTAATGATTAAAAATAAATTTATTTATCTAAAAACATTTATGTAATAAAGTAAGAATTTTTATAACTTTTAAACATTGTATCAATGTTTGTTTTAAAACTTCCTTTTTGTTATGCAGAACAAGTTTACTCTGTTCTTCTGAAGAAAAAGATTAGAAAAAAATGAAATGTTCACAGGAGAAAGAAACAAAAATAGCAGTACTTGAATCTTCTACAGATAGCTAAAATGAAGAAGATAGAAATCAATGAAAATGAACAACATGATTAGGAAATAAAACTGTTAGAGGATGCAGCATCAGATCTTGGTCCATAAGCTAAGAGAAGGGAGGGCGTATGGATATTTTAACTCCAGATTTAACAACAGCTTTAGACAGGACATAAGTATCAGACAATATTTGTAGTTACGGAAACTGCAGAGTTTAGGATATGTATTGAAGAAGTCAGTCTGGTTGAAAAATAATTATTCATAGAATTAAAGAATCACAAAAATTAAAAGAATGGTTACAAAGAAATTTTTCTCTCATTGCCATAGAAATGGGAAACTTTTATCAGAATTAATTGGTAAAGAGAAAATAGATAAACTACCAATTATAATTTCCTGAAAAGAAGTTTCTCTGATGATCTCAGTTTCTAAACTTCTTCCTGCAACAGGCTAAGCACAAGACTTGGAATCTATAAAGTTGTGATTGAATGGGATATTGCAGATAAAGTGATTGGAAAGAGCATTGATGCCACATAATGAAATACTGGAAATGATAAATGTGCTTGTGTCCTTTTAGAAGAAAAGCTTGTGAAGAAACTCTTTTTTTTGGCCTGCCATCATCATATTATGGAAATTATTGGAAAAGTTTTTCTACTTCTTTGTGAACTCTGTCATCAAATCCTTACCAAAGAATGACTTTCAGTTAATGAATAGTTTATTAGAGTATTCAAGAATACATGAAGAAATTGCAAAAGCTGCGTCTGAGAAATTTTCAAAGCATCTGTAATATTTGTTAGATCTTTCTCGACTGTCCCTTTTCGATAGCCATGTACTTGTATTAGTATTCTGAGAAGAAGATAACTGTTTCCCTTAAACATTTTCATGAAAGGAAGTTTGTAGATTTTGCTACCAAAGAATCTTTCAAGCTATTCAAAGAAATGAATTTACTCAAAGGATTCTTTCAAGTAGACATTGTACATTGGAACAATAATTCTGATTATAGGATTGCATTAGAAATTATGCAATCTGTTAAAGTGGTAAATGACCATGCTGAGAGAGGTATCGCTTTGATCAAAGAATACACTAGAATCCTTGCACGAAATTAGTGAATGTATGTGGTGAATGTTATGGAGGAACACTGGAAGAAAAAGCTTATCCTTACTGTAGAAAAATGGACTTAACATATTAATCTAATTACTAATACTTTCATACTTTAAACTTTTTATATGCTTAATATTGTGCTTTTATGTTATATAAAATATGAAAATAATTTACTATTGTAATAAAAATTATCATTTTGGCTTAGTTTTCTTTTGTCAATAACACAATGTTTTTAAGTGTAATCGCCAAAATTCAGCAGTCTTGAGCTACCTCTAGATGTATTTCTTTTTCATTCAAACTTTTCTTACTTTGTTTTTTACTGTATTGGAACAAATTTGAGGATGAGACATAAGAAAATTTAAAAAAAAATTAAAATTGATCATATAAGGGCCACCCTAATGTACAGTCTTAGTTTTCGGTTGTATTAGCAGTAAGTCTACTCCTTCCTCAATTTAAAGTTTCTTCTTCATTTTTTTTTGCTGTGTGCAGGACATGAAGTTCATGCTGGATTTTCAGGTCTTTGTTTGTCCCGTGAGTTTGGATTGGCTGCAGCATTTTGCCAGGGATTCACGAGATGGATGGTGTCTACCCTGGATGGCAGGACTTCTTGTCCTTTATAGACTTCAGACCATCTGTCTGTACCATACATTAACTTACATCGTTGCACACTATCATACAGTGTAATGGTAACAGAGTTGTCAGTTTTGGCCTTTATTTAATTCAGAAATTCTGAATTCATACCAGAAATGTCTTATAGTAATTTTTCTTTCATTTAACCACAGACAGTTCGTAGATACATAAAGTAAAAAAATCTTTTTTCAGAATTTTGCATAAGAAGTCAATTTTTTAATTTAAAGTACAAATGGACAATCCTGAATGGTAATGTGACAACTACTGCAGCATCACTAGTGACAAGCGGTAAGAAACTTAATGTACAAGGAATGTTTCTGCTATTGAGCATCTAACTTATTATAATCTTTCTTTCTTTATTTTAAATGTTACTTCTTTACGTTTTTAACAAAAGCTTCTAGGTTCATAAATTATGGTTAAGCAATATAAATGAAAAAAAAATGTTTAAAAAATCCTCTTTATTGTTATTACTAAAATAAATTCGATATAATTAAAACGCACAGAAAGCAATGGTGTACTAAAAATGTACAAAATAATGTACTCTGTAAGTAACAAAAAATTTCTTATTCTTCATTTTACTGCAAACGTGCAGATGACATATTGTAAATTTCAGAAAAACTCATTCGGACTTTGAAGGAAAAACTTATCCAATGTTTTGTTAATTTATGAAGCTTAATGTATTAAAACATTTGCCCCCAATGATTTTTTTAAAAATTTATGTTTTTTACAGAGAAAAATAAAAATTTTTATAATTTACAATAATTTGAGCAATATGTTAAAGTTGACTATTTTTATGTTGGGTTTAATAAAAAGCATTGAATTATCTTGAAATAAGTAACACATATGGTTATCTCAAGTAGCCTCTTTTATGTACTTATGTATATGGTCTTCATTAATTTTTATCACAAACTTGAATTGTAATATAATATTATACATAAATTTACCATTCATGTGTATAATAATATTATAGTTGCATGCAAGAATATCTTAATTTTCAGATGTCAACTGCATTAATATTAAATTATTTATGTCATTTCACATTAGATTATCTTAATTAAACCATTATGACTACAAACAACCCATAACAACTAATTGTGTACTACATAAATGAATATATTTCTTATGTATTTTATATTGCAAAACTTCACAAATAATATTGGACAATGAAAATTAGCGAAGAGTTTTCTATTATCTGTGGAAATAGCAAAAAGCAAAATTCTCAAATTCAGTTTCCTGTGCAGAAAGGATGTTTGACATATTTTAACAATTTTTTAGGTATGTTAATAAGTTATGAAAAGAACTGTTGCTTCAATAATATTACAAAAATATAATAATTAAAAGATGTCAGCTGTCAATTAAGAGAAAATCGTCTGTGTCAGAGAGAATTTAAAAAAATTAAACAATGTATATTGATAGCATAGAGCATAAACAATTTTCTTATACATAGATAAATTTCCAAAGTTTGCTAGTTTTTCCCCTGTAACTAGTGATACTAGTTTCACGTCATTGCACATTTTGTTCTATGTTATTTGTTAATCTATAGTTTGAGAAGACAATACCCAATCAGGTTGGGAATTTGCAAAAGCTTATTCCCTCAGGACAATGATGCTCAGTCTTGGCAAAAAACCTTGAAGAGAAAGGTAAAATATATAGATTTCAGAGAAAATATTTTGTTATATTACTTACCACTAGCTTCTCAATGCTGATCGCCCAGTAATAATACTACGTTTACACCTCGAATTTAAGAGGTGGTATATGCGGAATTATAAATGCCTATTCAGATTGCAAAAGTGGAGATACACGAGCTTTACAGTGTGAAGAAGCATTTCTAATTTCTGACGTACCACATCCAAAATTCGAACTATGTTAACTTAAACATCACCAGGTGAATATACTATTAATTAACTCATTAAACCTCACTGTTTCCAAGTTTTAAAGAAATCGGTAATATGCACATAAGTTAAAACGAATCTTAACAGCCAATCAGTCAAAGTGCACCGCCACCGCCAAACCACGAGTGAGTAAGAGTAGCTATATCTATTCACAGATTGTCTCTATTCACTAAGCTAGGAAGATTGAATAAGAGGCGTCGACATATCAATCTTCACATGTCAAAAGTTTTGAAGCCGGCGAACGAGTTCTTTCTACTTCTCCCGAGTCAGCTATATTTGACTTTGACCGATTGGGATTTAAAATGGCCTATAGAGACGTTGATCCTAGCCATCGGTTCAGGATAATTGTCCCTTTAACTAATGCTAAAGAGTCATTGAAATCATTTTTTATTGTAAATACGTTTCAAAATTTTAGATATTTAAATTTGATTAATTTTTGCTTTTATATATAACATGGAACACAAATGTCAAATGAAATCTGAAATTGTTCTAAAAAATAATCATTCTGAACAAATTAAAAATACACGTAATTCAGTATGCTTGCATGGAATTTTCCTGAATCGAGAAGTTATTGCCAGCAATTACAACAGTGATTGCCAAGCAAAAGATAAGAAAAAACAGAAAAGTTTCCTGATACAGCGTTATGTGGAAACGCGATATCTGGAAATTATTAGTTTCCCACTTTAACTTTAGCAATCTGTGAGCCATTATAAAAATAGCAAGAGTTGTGTAAAATGAAGAAACAAATCTAAAATGTGACTGGAATAAAAAAACAATGCATTTCTCAAAAACAAGCAATTTTATTGAAATTCAACATATGTAAAATGACTAGACTTATTCATTAAATATATATCATATCACCAGAAAAACATTACCCAATTATTTAATTCATAGCTTACAAAGTCTTACCAAAAACATTATCAAAGTTTTTTGCTTTATGGGAACTCCAAGAAGGTGTCATGCCAATATATCAATTTTAAAAGAAAACTAAATGATATTTTTAAATAAATAAACATTAAACAACTTTATCATTATACTAACTTTAAAAGCTCAATTAAACCCTCAATTAGTTTTTCATAAATTAACTTTAGACTTAGAAACTAACTCTTTAAATGCATTTAAGGATTAAGTTCTATTATAACTCTTATATATTTAACAACGTTTAAATTTTTAATCAAGTTAACTTTAATATTTATCTTTATAAACTGGAATTTAAAACAATTAAACATTATCCTTTTATTATATTAAATCTATTACTCAAAATTATAAAAAGTTACTTTACAAAATAAACTTTAATTCCAATGAAATCCATATACAAACTACGTACATGCCATTCATTTACCTTTAACTTTCAATACGATTTAACAATTATGGCAATATCGGCACACAACAATAAAATTGTTCCAGCATGTTATCTAATCCTCAGCTACACTGTCTTAACCAAAATTAAGCCAATATCAGACAACTTCAATTAAATAGACATTGTTGTTTATACGACCGGACAAACGTCATCATTCAACAGGGAAAAATTCATCCCCTGACAATCCTAATACATGTCCGAAAAATGTTAACAGCTCTACAACAATCCCTTCTATCCTACATGCAACATAAAGACAAACCTTACCAGTTTAAAAGTAATCCATTAAAAAGAAAAAGTTTTCGTTTCCACCTCCCCATCCATCAAACCGAAATACTCAATTGATGAAAAACATTATCGCCATTCCAGCAGCAGACTTCACTATAAGATTAGATAAAACACGCTTTATGTCGACCACGTC
Source organism: Maratus michaelseni (assembly GCA_963931845.1). Taxonomy (NCBI): domain Eukaryota; kingdom Metazoa; phylum Arthropoda; class Arachnida; order Araneae; family Salticidae; genus Maratus; species Maratus michaelseni. Next base: position 290,127,353 of record OZ007598.1, on the reverse strand, counting down.
ATCTTTTTATCAACATGAACCAAGCCCTTTAATTCTCTATTACATTCCGTATTTCACGCGATGAAGCATCCTTTAAATTATTTCTAAAATAACAATTCACTCATTTTAGTTCTGGCAATGTCGCAATGAAAGTTTCCCAATGTCTGGAAACATGCGAAGATAATTTCTCATTCCATTCCAACCTAAGCAACTACAATTGTTGTATGAAAATTTTTGCTTTCACAATCACTGGACCTAGGAGACCAAAAGTGTCATAAATGCGGGCTATTTGTGAAAGCACATCTCTTTTGGTGGAATTATTATTTGCACTAATATTTACTTTATACATAAATGTATCACTGGAACTGTTTCAGAACATCCCTAACGCTTTAACAGTTATTTCTTCAGAATTTCAAAAATCCCTATAGAAGTTCTGAATAAGGTTTATTGAAAAAGGAAAAAAAGTACTACTGGGCTCAAAAATTGAAACTGAATTCCTTTTTATTAATGTGAAAAAATTTCCACGAAACATGTAAAAGAAAGGTTAAAATTGCATAAAAAAATTTAAAAAAAATCTAATCGTCATATTCCAAAACTAACTTTAGACATACAGGTACTTACCTGCCAAATCTGGTAACTCTATGCGCAACAGTTTATTCAGCACACAGATAAACTTCTATAGTATTATAGATGTAGTTTTGCTTTAGCTTTGGATGGAGAAGTATACCCCAGCTGTTAAATGAAATATTTTCTTCTATTTTTTTAATAAATATATTCATTAATATATATTTATCTGTATTGAAATCATTAACCATTTATTACTAATTCCATTATTTGGTGGATTTACACGTTTTAAATTGACCTGAATAAGATTTGATATATTTTTAAACATCTCTCCTGTATGTGATATAAATTTTACCACCATTCTAAATCGAAAACTGAAGCGACTAGAAATTGATCTGGATAGACGGTCCGATCATGCTCTCATGTCTCCGATGTTTAGACGGCTGATATGCCGAGCTAGAAGTGAATAATAGAGGTGGCACAAGAAAATATAGGGGAGGCTCATATTTTTTCTCTCTTTCTGATACATACACACACAAACAAACATACACACTCAGATATATATATATATAGATATATATATATATATAATCAAAGTATTATATAGAAAGGACATATTCTAGCACTACGTTTCTTATTAAGCTGTGTATAATAACTTCATTTTATACTAAGAAAAGAATAGGCTGTCGAATAAAAATTTCCAGTGTATAACTATATAATTAGTTTCTATTACATTAAAAATAAGATGGAATTGTAAGTTGGAAATAGCAACAGGCACACGACTGTTGATGCTTTTCTGTACCTCTGGAGAAACTCCTTCTGGCCCTTTGGGGTATTTTTGTTTCTCTGCCTCCTACCCCAGTCCGATTTTGTATTTTTAAATATTTTCGCATGGCATGATTCTCCTTGGTTTTCCCACTTTCTTTCTTCTCTTGCTTTTCTTCAAATATTCATTTCTATCGATAGTTCGATAACAGAAATAGCGACCTGTTCCACACACAAAACGATGTATCCAGTAAATTGACAAAGATAGATTTGAAAAATATATAGATGTACTATTAAGTGAGATTGATAAACATTAGCAAGTTAGCGAAGGAGGTTAAAGAAAGCCTAGCAATGATAAAATAAAGGAGGAGGAGGGGGGCATGAGGAAGAGAAAATGTGAAAAAATATCCATGCCCATGGTATAGAGACACATGTCCACTATTAAGGTTGAATATCTCAGATATTTATTTAATGTAGAAATAGATATACTTTTTTCATTTTCTCCCCCTCCCTTGGCCTCCTACAATTTCTTTTATCATTGCTATATTTCTTTTAACTTTCTTTGCTCTCTTGCTATTATATATCGATCTCAATCTGTAGTACATCTTTATTTTCTTCAAATCTGTCTATATCAATGTATCGCATACATAATTCTTTTCTTCTAATAGTCATTGCTATTGATAGTTCGATAGCAGAAATATCGACCTGTCCCAGATATATTTAGAGGGAACGATGTTGATGCTTTTCCGATACATTGACATAGATCGATTTGAAGAAAATAAAGATGTACTATGGATTGAGATCGATAGACAGTAGCAAGACAGCAAATGGAATTAAAAGTATCCTAGCAATAATAGAAGAAAGCAGAGTGAAGAAAATGTGAAAAAATGCCTGTTTCTACAGTAAATAAATATCTGAGATATTCGAGCTTAATAGTGGACACGCGTCTCTAGCCCATGGGAGGAAAAAGCTAAAAATATATTTTAGGAACTAGTGGAAAAGGTAGAAAAGAAAAAAACCTGATAAAAACGGAAAAATGCTGACATTAAAATGTCATACCACGGCAACTAATGTGCCTAGGCCCCCAAAGGACTACATAATAAGGCTTAACCGAATAAGTCACAGTTAGATGATAACATGGAATCGATATCCAGTTTGTGCATATAAGTATTATAGATGGTGAGATGCTGTCTACAGCGGAAAATAGCAATAACTCAAGAAAGAGGACACTTAGGCTAAAAACGTATTTGGGAATGGGAAGAGCTAACTAAGTACCTGAAAATGGGACTGGGGGAGGAGGAAGAGAGTCTAAAAACATCAAAGGGCTAGAAAGATCTCAACAGTCGTGGAACTGTTGCCATTTCCAGCTTACAATTTTATCTTAATATAATAGTGCTTTTACTCTCCATGGAGGTACTTGCTTGTGCATGAGGAAGTTCTGCAGACGCCGGGATGCGGTTTGATACTTCAAGACGGAGTCTAACTCTAGCATTGCTGGAACGTCTGCTGACCACTGTATACTGGCTTTTCATTTAAGTAATATACTGTTTGTTATATAGTCACCATCTGGTATGCATTTCTGCCTTAGCATAAGGGGGAGCCCTCCCCGTGAGACTCAATCTGACCCTTTGCAGTACTTTGGCCTTACCCCTCCTCCCCTGATCACATTTTTAGGTCTCGTAGTTAGCTCTCCTTTCTCTCTTCTCATCTTCATTTTTATGTTTAGCGTAGATGGCCTTTTACTTGAGTTAACTGCTATTTCCCTCTTCAGACAATATCTCAGTACCTGTAATACTTATATGTACAAACTTGTTGCATATGATACTGTTTTAACTCTGAACTGTTAAGTTAAGAATTATTGTGGAGTCCTTTTGTTCTAGTGACCCCTAAAATATGTTTTTAGCTTTTTGCATCCATGAGCCACTGACGCATGTCGAACAGTTTTGAAAAATGGAGTAAATATTTTATCATTAATGAATTATAATATGGTGATAAACTGTATTATAGTTAGCATTTAACTCATACGAGTTATAATTATTTTTACATCTTTCCTATTGCGATTCAATAATTAATATTTTAACTATGAACTGAGTACAATAATGTAAAGTAGTTTCTGGATTTTATTTAAGGAAATCAGAAAACTTTACTCGAAAACTTTCTTTGTAGGAAACAGTTATTGTAGTTACAGCATGAAGTTTACATATTGTCGAGAAAATATTGACTTAGAGTTTAACACACAGAAACTAAAACAAATTTCCTGCAAACTTGGCAAAAGTAGAAGTAAAATCAGGATAAGTATGCTCCATAATTGATTAACCAAAAAGTAAATGGTTACAGAAAAACTTTACATAACATGAAAAATAATATGAAATTAGCTCTAATGACTAAAGAAAAATAATTATGAAATAGTAACTTATGTTGATGCATAATATTTTAAACTGATATTGAGCATTGAAATAAAAAACACACACATGAAGATGAGTTGAAATTAAAGTTGTTCAGACTTTCTACACATCATTAATATAAAAAAGTTTTATTTTCTGTAAATCACATCAAAATTACTTAACTGTGAAGGACTTTTCCTTCATACAGTAGTGTATACTACTGTATACACTCCACTACATCCCTGCTTTCCTTGCATGTTTCAAAGAAAGATTTTTTAAACTAGTATGAATAATACAGTTAAAATATGTTTGTAAAAACTTACAAAATACAAAATTCACAAACATATAAATTTAATTGTTATGAATTGTATCCATATGTTAATTTAAGCTAGATTTATGATAGAATCCTTTATTGCATACCTCACAAATGAAAGTTTTCTCTCACATATGAATAAAGAGATGTTTAAGTGAGATTTTTGAATGAATGCTTTATTGTATATCTCGCAAATAAAGGGTTTCGTCCGGTTACGAATAACAAGCTGCCTAATTAAATTATTCTTTTGTAAAAATCCTTTATTGCAGATATCACAAATGAAAGATTTCCCAGTATGAATGCATCGGTGGACAGATAAATGAGACATTTGAGAAAATCTTGTACTGCATATCTCACAACTGAATGGCTTCTCCTGAGTATGTTGACGCAGGTGCACATTTAAACGAGGTCTCCTAGAAAATCCTCTGTTGCAGGGGTTATCAACTATGGTACGTGTACCAGTACTTGTACGTGAAAGCCCGATACTGGTACGATAAATAAAATTAAAAATGCACCTTATGAAATGAAAAATGGTTCAATCCCTCCCCCCCTCCTCTTTCATGATTTGTCAGTTTATCAGCTCCGAAGTGTTTGCTCTCTGATATTACTGTTTTGACAGCATTTTGCTTTCTCTTATTTTAATGTAATTTCGATTAGAATTTTCTGATAAATGGAATTAACGCACGCTTCATGAGTAGATGTTGATATGAATTTTTATCGCCAGAAAAAAAAGTTTACTGCGGTTACTAATATATATATTTACTTCTATTACAACGAGCTCCAATCTCGTATTAATTAAGCAAATTTTTTCAGAAGGTTTGTTAATTTCTTATGTAGATTACATTTTTAAGTGTATTTTACTACTGACATGAACATAACATTCATCTAACAAAAAATGGCGAACAAAGCGACTTCAAATGTGTATTTTATTCCATGTTTGACAAATCTATGTAGTTTTTATGTTCTCTACTTAAATAATCTGTATTTGTCAATAAAAAATGACGCACTTTAGATTGAGAAGTACATTATAAATTATTATAAAAATAAATTATTCCTTTGCATACTTTTCCGAAATCTTTCATTTTGTTTTCGTTTGTTCTGTTTCCAAACAGTGTCCGGAGAAATACATTCTGTATTTGACATTCAGATAAAAGTAAGATTATTCTTATACTCTTATTTAATTTATGCGTTTGAAATTTATTTATTAATTGCATGGATAGGATTTGCTTTTATCGGTTGCCATGCTACTAATCGTGTTTATATCTATGTGTATACATGTTAAAAAAATGCAAACTTTTCCAAAGCAAGGTTTTTTTTTTCTACGTGGAAAATGATAACATCCTGTAAAACGTGTAGCTATGAATTTCACTTGTGGGTGGGGAAGGATGTTTAAATTATTATTACTCATAAAAAATGTTTTAACACGTAAGGAAAATAATTTATATAGTAAATAGTTAGAATACAGATATTTATACAAAGGAGATCATAAAACAGCCAAATTGATTTTCCAGTAGTTGATGTTTCAGTGCTTTATAAAAGGAGTTCCTTGTAAGGACAAACCTTAACCACATCAGAGAGATTGCCAATTACACATATTATTGATTACAATATCAAATGAATAAAATGAAATATGAAAAATAAATGTATGTGGACGAAAATAAAAAGATATTATTTTATAAGTAGAACAATAGTTTTAATAACTTTAAATTTGGAGGAACAAAGGTATTAAAAAAATTAATTATAAATTTAATAATTGAGAATACAATCTACGCAAAAAGCTATCATAAGAATTTAAAGAATTCAAGGCAGTTGTGATTAACAATGAGTACATATATAGAAATATCATATCTATGAGGACAAAAAAGTTTCTTTATTAAGCATTTATTATAATACAAAGCTTATACATTTACATGAAAAGTATGAAATACAGGTTGATATGCCAAAGCTTATACATTTACATCAAAAGTATGAAATACAGGTTTTTTTCTAAGGAATTCTGTTTTTTTCAAATTCATATTGGGTAAAATTACAAGTTTACTAACATTAAAATAAAAAACTGAGCATATTGTTGAGTTCATTAATAGCCAATGGATGTAAGGTGAAAAAATATACATATCTCATTTTACTAATTCAATACAAATCTTAAGAGTAGCTAATATTGCAGTGCATATAATTTTGGTGTACTGGACTGGACATATCATTAACTAAGTAACCCGAATTCTTCTATGTATGATAAACTTCCCAAAAATCAAGATTGGTTTTAATGTCTACAAATCAATAACTTTCATTTAAAAAAATAAATATTAAAACTGGTTCACAAGGCAGATGACTAAAAAAGCAGCCTGTGTTTTAAGTATAATCATAGAATAGTACACAAAATCATAGAAATGCTTTGACATATTGTGTAACTCCACAGCCTTTCTTCTTTAAGGTGTTTAGGAACTTCATTGCCTTAGGAGGATGTGGGGATATCTGAATTCAACAATGGGTACTAGCATAAGAGGAAAATTGTATTAAGAAATAGTTCATACTGTCAATACTGCTTTGATAAAGCATAAAACTATTTTTTCTACTTAAATACACAAAAATACAGGACAATTCTACAAAAATACAGGAAACATGACACCCCCAGCCTCACCTCAATCCACCCCCCCCCCCCCGTCCCCAAGAAAAAAATATGTTTGTGAACTTTACAATAAAAGAAATTGTCTGTAATATAGTCTAGATAGAGAGGGAGATAGAGAGAGAGAGAGAGAAAACGAGGGGGGTAAAATATATGGTATGTTGGTAACTCACCTAAACAAGCAATTTTGGTGTTAAAATTAGGAAAAAAAAGTTTGCATTTTAATTTATAACTAAGCATATCATGATTGTCCAAAAATGACACTTTCAGATATTATATAAAATAAGTATAATAATAACATATATTTTTTTCAAAAAAAAAAATAAAGTATGGATGGTCAAAGGTCAAAATGTTTCATCTTGAAATTAAAAAATATACATATTTTTTTTAATTTGTGCATGTGATATATCATATGAAAGCCCAATTCATACACTTTCTGAAGACACCAAAAGTAACTCCCTGTGACAATTAGGGAACCAAATACGACTAAATTTGTAATGCAAGAAATGCAAACGTTTACGATTTTGTCCATTATTGAGGTTATTTATCTCCAAAACCAAGAGCGATAGATATTTATCACAGAGTATTTATTCATTTCTCTACGATCCTAACAACTGAGCTTAATATAATAAAATTCTGAAGTGGTCAAGTTTTTAGCTGTGTTGATTTGACATAGAATCACCCAATCATCTCCCTTTTTTTCAATCAGCCTGATGTGTTTCATGCTTATTACAGAGAGCAGTAGAGAGTGTTAGGCTAATTGGAATATGGTCATATATTTCTCGATCATCCTGATATTTTTAAGGCTTACTTAAAAGAGCCTAGATACTGCTAGGCTAGCTGAAAAATGACCAATTGTTTGTCCAAATATCATGTTGTACCATACCCAAACCTTAAAACTCCATTTGAAGTAACCGACAAAGAAACCTATAAAACTGCAACCTGATCCTAACATGACAAAGTAATTTTCATTGGAATGAAACCAGGGCCAAACCTGAGAATTCCATCAAAGTTCAACTTGTCCGAACACGACAAAAATGTTCTATCAAACCGCAAACAGATCCAAATATGGTAAAATAATTTCAGCTGACATGTAACCCAACCCTGAAAAGAATTGTATTGAATCATAACTTTATCCGAACCTGACAAAAAAAAAAAAAATATCTTGACAAGCAACTCACCTGAACCCAACACATTTCACTTCAATCCAAATACTAAATAAAAGGAAATTAATTCATCTTTTAATGCAGTTATGAAAAGTAGTCTACAATTATACAACTAATACCAATTTTATCTGTTATATTGAAAAATAGACATACATATATTCTTTAATATTCAAATTTGATCAAATCTGTGAATAGCAGACACATGTGTATTGGTTTGGATTGTTACTAATTTTCGTTTTTCTGATCTGGGAGAGAGTAATTTTTTTCAGGCAGTCAGTTTCTCTCTAGAATGTTTCTTGCGATCAGATTTATGTTTTTGGAAGTCAGGATTTTCACAAAGAAATTAATGAAAATAAGCAGAACTTTGTTTTAGATTATTTAAATTTATGTATTAAGTTTTTTAAAACGTTTGCTATAAATAACGTTTTAATATTGTTCTTACATAAAATTTATCTTAAAATTTAGCTCTTATATAAGATTAGTATATACTTCTTAATTATTAAAAAAATATTTTTTTCAGTTTTAATCCAATGATTAAGTAGATCCCCCTGAATCATTTTTCTAATGCTACTAATTAAGTAAATGTTTTTAAAAAAGGTTTTCTCTAATACTATTTAAACAATTAATTTTATTTTATTTTGGGCTGCCGATGTAAATATCTCGTGTTTCGGTAGGGTTTCGCGTCGACAAAAATTATTTCGTTAGGTTCGCGTTAAGTTGTGAGTTGACTTTGAAATGGATTTTTTCCTTTTGGGTCAGATACAACCCCACCCGCACAAGATTATACTCGTGAATCGGTTTGCTATTCTGAGACTTACAAATATTTAACAGTTAGGAATTACAAAAGTGTTTGCTAAAAAGAGATGTGCAGTCTTGCAGAGTACCTGTTATGCATGTTTAATTCTATATACAATTCACCTGAGAAAATAGTTGAATTGAACAATTTTCTTTTCATAATTTGGGTCAACTCAACTCCATCCTTCAAGGGTCAAAAGATAACCCAAACTGCGAACTATGAAAGTCAATACTACAAAAGTAGTAGAAAAAGAAGGTCATCCAGACCTGAAATGTAAAAATGTAGCTCCGACCCGACGCACAGTTAGGATTAATTTCATACTAAATCAGGTTATCCAACGTAATACCGGACTCTAATCCAGACTTATTGCAATATGTCCAAGGTAGTGAAGGATTATGCATGGTCATAATATAAATAAATAGGGGCAGGAACTTAAAATGCTTAAAAAATTTACATTAGAAAACTTTCTTATTAGTATATTTCATTAAGCGACTGAGAGGCTAAAGATTAGTGAAAACTTCATTTTTATTTTAAGCGTATGGTTTTCAAAAACTCCCTGTGCAGAGGTATAAAAAATATCTGTAGATGAGGCAAGTTTTTAGAGATTTCCCAGTATTATATTGAAAAGAAGAAAAGCTGGGTGAAAATAATTATATAATTATATAAGAAAAGTGCTATTTCAATGGTATCTGCAGATAAAAAGATTTTTAATGTTATTCTAGCATTACACAAAGAAGATGGGTTGCTAAATGAAATTTTAAAACATATATGTAAATATCATGCAATAATGAAATTTGCAGATGAGGCAGTATTTTAAAGTTTTACCAACATCATGAGATAATTATAAATATTATTTTGTAAAATAAAAAAAAATCCTGCATTCCCATTTTTAGAGAAGATGGATTGCTAATGAAAATAATTGAAAAACATTTATAAAAATTTTTTGTACCAATGAAATTTGTAGATGAGTTATATATGCTTTAAAATTATTTTTATTCAGCAACCCATATTCTCTACATAAGGTTGGGAGAACATTCAAAATCTTCTCATGCGCAGATTTTATTGATACATAAATTTTCTTCATGTTTTTTATAATTATTTCCATGATCAACCCATGTTTTCAATGTAATGCTGTGAAATGTTTAAAAATCTACCTTATCTGCAGATTTCAGTGATGCTTCTGAACAGGTCAGTTGTAAAAAATAAGCCCTAACAATAAAAATGAACTAACTTACACTCTCAGTTGCGTAAATAAAATCTGTCAATAAGACAGTTTTCTTATACATTTTGTATAAGCAACTGAAATTCGGACTGCTATTTTTTATACTAAATTATGCATAATTTCAATACTTCGGACGTACTGCAATAAGACTGGATTAGAGTCTTTCATCGCATCAGTTAAACAGTTTTTACTCGAAACTGACATAACCCACGACTTGGATCCAGTGCTGTTGGCAGTACATTTTCTCATTTCAGATCGGATTAATTTTTATTTTTTCAGGTTCGAGTCAGTTTTATTTTAGATTTTGAATCTTGGGGGTCAGATTGAGCTTAACCAAATTCTTCAAAAGAAAGTTCAAAATATTTTTTTTTGTGATTTATGCAATATACTACCTCTAACTACATACTGGACATCTCTATTTAGTGAACACTTTTCACTTCCTAACACTTATACATTAGTATGCTTTTTCCTCCCCCCCCGCCCCCAATAGCAGACAGCTCCAAAGGGCAAACTGATTGATCTCTAGAATAATGCATAGGTGGAGTTATATTTGACCCAAAATTAAAAAATCCCCATAATTCTATCTGCACACAACAAAATATTTTCCCTCGATACACAACATGAGACAGATCTGATACACTTCAACCTGAATGCAAAATGAAATGAAACTAATAGTTTGTTAAAATATTAAGTAAAGAAAACCTTTTCTTTTATTTTTTACGAAATTAGTAACAACAGATGTAAGCTTCAGGAGATAAACTTAACATTCTTTTAAAATTTTAGAAAATATAATTTTCAATCATTAATAAAGTAGCTACTAATATGCATGAAAAAAATTAAAAGGTTAATTATAGCAAAAATTTTAAAATTTCAATTCACCTAAGACTTTACAAAATTAGTAGCAACAAATGAAAGCTTCAGGAAAAAAACTTAACATTCGTTTAAAATTAAAAAATATAATTTTCAATAATTAATAAAGTACCTACTAATATGCACGAAAAAAGTTAAAAAGTTAATTATAGGAAACGTTTTAAAAACTCAATTCAACTAATACATAAGTCTGTTCATTTTTATTATTTGATTGTGAAATTCCAAAGAAGTTGATTTGCAAAAACTGCAAATCTCACCGGCAAAAAACATTCTAGAGAGAACCCGATGTGAAGAAAAAAATATAGTCAACCTGACCAGAAAAAAGTAATTTAGGAACAACCTGACCAAATACAGAGGTGCCTGCTACACAAACTTTACTACATTTGAATATTCAAGAAAATAGATATGTCCATTTTTCAATATAAAAGATAAAACTGGTGTTAGTCATGTAATTGTAGACTACTTTTCAAAATTGAATTAAAAGTAAATTATTTTTTTTTCAATTAGTGTTAAGGTTGAAGCATTTTGGTTTCAGGTTGAATTGTGTCAGGTTTGCATTGGGCTGCACGTTGATAGAATTATTTTGTGGCATTCAGATTGGTTGCAGTTAAATAGAATTTTTGTCAGGTTCAGTGTTCACATTAAATGGTATTTTCTGTTTTAAGTTGGGTTGCACATAGCCGGAAATAATTTTGTCTCTTTTGGATTGGTTTGCGTTTCGATAGAATTTTTTGTCAGTTGACTACAATTAGAATCAGGTCGGGTTGCAGTTCAACAGAAATTATTTTATCATATTTGTATAAGACTACGGTTCAATGGAACTTCCCTTTATTAGGTTTGGTTTAGACTCCAAATAGAATTTTCATGTTCAGGTTGGGTAGAACAGAATATTTGGACAAACAGCTGGTCATTTACTAATTAACTTACAACTGCATAGATTCATTGCAATAAGAATGAAACAATCTGGCTGATTGAGAAACAAGTGGTGAATTGCTAGTTTAATTGAATAGTCTAGCGCTATCTAGGCTCTTTACAATAAGCCTAACAAAAGTTCAGGCTGATGGAGAAATAAATGTCCATATACCCATTAGCCTAGGATCTAGATTAGCCTAGGATTAGCATATGATTTCTCAAAGATATTTGCAAAATGCCTGAGTAAAATATCAGGCTGATTGGAAAAAGAGATATGATTCTCCAATTAGCCTGGCTCTTTGCAAAGAGCAAGATTTCTCGATTAGCCTACAACATATACATTGAAAGTATTTAATGGATACATAGATAAAACACAAAACAAAACACATGACATATCATTACAAAGATAAGAAACATAAAATTAGTATTTTTTTCATTAACAACCGTTTCATTTGCTTTTTATAATGTTTGGTAAGAAATCACAATCTTTTATGATTAATTTATATCAAGGCCTTAATAACAAAAAAAAAAGAAGTAGCGAGGTTATTTGATAACAATCATCATATTATGAAAGCATCATTGAGTACTTAGTTTATTACTACTTTGTGAAAAATTTTTATTGCATGTTTCAAACACAAAAGGTTTCTTATCAATATGAATTAAGAGATGATGTTTCAAATTACTCTTTTGAGAGAAATTCTTTTGCATATTGCACAGACAAACAGTTTATTAACAGTATGATTTAACAGTTGCCTTTTTAATTCACTCTTTTGTGAGAATTTCTTGTTGCCTCACATGCAAGGTTTCTCCCCAGTTTGAGTTAACAGTTGACTTTACAAATGATTCATGTCAGAAAATTTCATATTGCATATTTCACACAAAAGGTTTCTCACTTGTATGAACAGACAAATGTTTATATAAATACCTCTTTTGAGCGAATTTCTTGTTGCATATCTCACATACAAATGCTTTCTCACCAGTATGAACTAACAAATGGCTCCTTAAACCACTCTTTTGAGAGAATTTCTTGTTGCATATCTCACATACAAATGGTTTCTCACAAGTATGAATTAACATATGTTGGCTTAAATGACTCTTTAGGGAGAATCTCTTGTTGCATATTTCACACACAAAAGATTTCTCACCAGTATGAACTACTAAATGTTCAGTTAAATGACTCTTTCGAGAGAATTTCTTATTGCATATCTCACATACAAGTGTTTTCTCACCAGAATGAAGTAACAGATGTTTTCTTAAATTACTCTTGTTGGTAAATTTTTTGTTGCATATGTCACATACAAAAGGTTTCTCACCAGTATGCACTAACAAATGTTTGCTTAAATCACTCTTTCGCGAAAATTTCTTGTTGCATATCTCACATGCAAAAGGTTTCTCACCAGTATGAACTAACAAATGTGTGCTTAATGCATTTTTTTGAGAGAATTTTTTGTTACATCTGTCACATGCAAATGGTTTCTCACAAGTATGAATTAACAGATGTTTTTTTAAAGAATTCTTTTGAGAGAATTTCTTGTTGCATATATCACATGCAAAAGGTTTCTCACCAGTATGAATTAACAGATGTGTCTTCAAATTACCCTTATCAGAGAATTTCTTGTTGCATATCTCACATGCCAAATGTTTTTCACCACTATGAATTAAGAAATGTTTGTTTAAATCACTCTTTCGAGAGAATTTCTTGTTGCATATCTGACATACAAATAATTTTTCTTGATGCGAGTGAGAAGGTGCTTCTCTGAAATGCTCTTGTAAGGCAATGTTTTGTTCCATATTTCACATCTTAAATACTTTTGTCAGCTTTGAGTTATATAACGGATATCTAAGAAATCTTTTCTCTTAAACTACTTTTATTGTATGCATCTGCAATAAATAATATTGTTACTCTATCATATTTTACTATTCCTTCAAGAAATATATCAAACCAAAAGAACTTCTTATGAGAAATTAAAATGAATAAACAAAATTTAATTTAAATTATTTTCTTACATAGCATTAAAAACTATATTAATTTCCCAAAACTATGGAAACAGAGCTGCCACTGCCACATGCAATCAAACATAGTTGCTTCTGTAGCCTCTAATTGAAGAAATGTCAATATTTGAATAAAACTAGTAACCAAAATCACTGCATGCTTACTCAAAAAATGGAGGATATTTATTTGCCATAAATTAAACCAAACTTATACCAATGAAAATAATTTTTTCCACAATTTACGCTACCATTCCATTTTGACACTTTTTGTAATTTTATTATAAAATCACACATTATCTTGAAAAAATTAAGAAGCTTTTTAATTTACTGCCTGATATAGATGACCAGAATGATGTTTGGTTTATTCAGGTTAAATTAAATAGATGTTTGTACTTGGGTTAAGAGGTTTTTTTTAACTGCAATTAAGGAAATTTTTATTGCATGTTATTTGGCCATATCCTTAAATCCATTTTGTAAAAAATAAATGAATTAAAGTAAACAATCTACGTATAGAAATAGTTTTATTGAAAAAAGATTTATTTGATAGTAGACATATCTGCAATTGTTGTGTGCATACCTCAACTATTCTTCATAAGAACTTTATGTAAAATAAAAAAGCAAACTTGGCATTAAGAGTCTGATTTTGTAACCACCAGTGAGTTGAACAGAGCCACTAAAAATATAAAAAAAATGAAAATTCTAAGTTGTTATTAACAACAATATAACTTTGTTATTAACTTAATAAAATGAGCTAAAAACATGATTTCTCTTTTTAATCAAGGCCGATAGAAGCATAGCACAATGGTTCTACGGTGTCTGATTTTAAGAGCCCAAAATTTACTCTGCATTTAAAAAATGATGAAACATTTAATCAATTTTTTATTCTGTAATGATTAAACACAATATTTTAGACTTTTTGAAAAGGATATGGTTAAAAACAAAAGAAACAGATATTTTCCATATTTATATAAAAAAAGTATTTTATATATTCTTATATGCATATAAAACTTTATCAAATATTTTGAGCAATTTTATCTAATCGAAAACAAGCACTTAAAAAACAAATTGAATGATAATCAGAAAATAGATTTCTTTCTTTTGATAATTTCCATGTTTTGATAGTTTTTCATTTAAAGTAAATATATTCTACCTGAATTATGCTATTATTACCGTAAAATCTCGATTGTAAGCCCCCCTTTTTTTCAAAATCACAAAGGGTTACATTTGGAAAAGGGGCTTATAATTGAGATTTTTTTAAAAATAATTTAAAATACTGTTTTTATGATTAAATTGGAAGTAAAAAAAGGGCGAGAATTTTCCGTATTTCTACCAATTTAAAAAAATAAATAAGTAAAAATAATAAAAACAAATTCCCCACCCTATAATACTGCCCCCTCCCCCCCCCCAAAAAAAAATTAAAAATATTTTTTAAATATTTTTATTTATTTCTATTTTATTGTAACAATAAATAATCAATCAAATAAATCCCTCTCAAAATTACTGTTTTCTCTTTTTCCACCCCCCCCCCCTCTGGAACCAAAAACACATAGTTGAACTTTTATAACTTTTTAATTTTAAACTTTTTTAGAGTTATTAAATACTCTATATTAAAAATATATAACTCTAATCTACCACCTCAATTAACCCGTCCTCCTAAAATCTCTGCTTCTCCCCCCCCCTCCCAACCTCACTTTATGAAGACCCTCCCCCTCCAAATGCATCTCGTAAAATTTTAAATCTTTAAAATTCTTAATTTTTTCTGTTCTATTTATGATTTTTTTTCCAACAATATTTAAAAATAACGAATTAAATTATTCCCCTCCCCCCCAAAAAAAGTCCTTTTTATTTCTTTTGTACTCCCAGTAGATACTTTAAAGTCTTAAAAAAAGTTTTTTATCTATTTATAACTTTTTTGTAACAATAATTAAATAATTATCTAAATTACTTCTCCAGCCCCCACCCAAAAAAATTCGGCTTCTACCTTTCCTCCCCCCCCCAGCACACAAACTTTAAAATCTTTAAAACTATTTTTTAAAGATTTTTATGCTGTATTGTTACTTTGTAGCAACAATAAATAAATGATCATCTAACTCTCCCCGTAAAATTCCACTCTTCATCCCCAGAAAAAGGGGTGAATTTCTAGACATGGAGTGGGGGGGGGGGGGAGTGTAGAGAGAAGATTTTACTCTTTTCTTAATTTGGCTGTTCTTACAGCTGATATTTTATTAATGGAAGGGGAATTATATTAAAGAACATCGTTATTTCAAAACAGAAAATATACTTGTGATTCAGGGAAGAACAGCCAAAATGCTAAAAAGATGAAAATTTTTGCTTTCCTCTCACATATTAAATCCACCCCTCTCCTCTGATGAAATAGGACAGGGCAAAAATTTCAAAAGGGATGATAATTTTAGATGAGTGATACTTATATGAGATGATGTAGATGAGATGAGTTTGTTACCTTACTACAAAATAAGAAATAGATCAACATTAGAAAGGTATAAATAATGTTAAAAATTTTAAATTATTTGCTGGGTGAGAAGACAGAGTGACTTTTGGGAGAAAGGGGAGTAATTTAGATGATTGATTATTCATTAACATTGTAACTAAAGAGAAATAAATACACCAGTTTTTTTTAAATAGAGTTTTAAAGATTTTAAAATTTTTATGTGTGGGGGGGAAGGGGGCAGACACTTTTGGAGTAGAGAAAAAACTTAGGTGATAAATTATCTATTTATTACTTACCCATCATACGTAGTATAGGGTAAGTCTTGTAATCGTTTTGAAAATTGAAAAAATTTTTTGACCGATTTACACGTTTCAGACAATGGAGATTCCGAAAAACATATTGTTAGAAAAAAAAATTTGCCGTCCGTCTGTGTGTCTGTAAACGCTCTATCTCCCGAAAACATTGAGATAGAGACTTGCAATTTGGTATGTACTTAGTGTGTAATAATGGGAAGAAGCCTATTTCATTTCAATATCCTCGATTAACCGGAACAATTTTTTTTCGGACTCTCGAAATATTCGTTCTGATGAAAGGTATATAAAAATTTTCGAAATTAATTATTTTAAGAAATGAATATAAAAGACAATAAAAAAACATAAATTTTGCATAAAGCATGAAGTCGATCGGATAATTAGTTGCTGAGATATTTGGAATCCTATTTCTCACACTCTTCGATTTTTCATGACCCTGTATTTCATCCAAATTTCACTTCAAAGATATATTTTAATTGGAAATTTGACGCTTAATCAGATGCAATAAACCGCTAGTTAATAGGATTATTATTTTTGGAGTTATAAGGATGTTTCTTTCAAGCAATTCAGTAATCGAGCCTTTAAAGTTTGTGACGTCATCAAGCCACGACTTTATTTGAATTGTAATGCACTTTATAAGTAGTTTACACATTTTTATTTTAATATTTTACATTATGCATATCCATGATGGGTAAGTATTACGGTGGCCCCTAACGACTAGTTTTTTCTAGAAGGCAACAAGTAGAACATAAAATTTCTTCAAATAAAAGTTTTATAAATTTTAAACTTTGTATTCTTGGGGGTGAGGGGGAAATATAAATTTTGAAGGAAGGAGTTTGTAATTTAGATGTTTTGTTATTTATTTATTGTTGATGGAGAGGAAATAAAAGGACAGAAGTTTTTTTATAAATAGTTTTAAAGATTTTTTTTTATAGTGGTTGACAAAGTGGAGGTAGCAGATATTTTGGGGGGTACAGGGATAATTGAAATGGTGGTTATTTATTTATTGTTGCAAGACAGCAACAAATAGAACATATACTTTTTAATAAAGCGTTTTAAAGATTTTAAACTTTGTATCTTGAGAGGGAAGGAAGAAAAGAGAAGTGTAAGTTTCAGAGAGAGAGGAGTGGAGTGGGGGTAATTTATATGATTGATTATTTACTTATTGTTACTAGAGAGCTACATATAGGACAGAATATATTTTTTAAATAGTTTTATAGATTTTTTGCTGGGGGGAGGCAAAATGGCAGAAACAGACATCTTGGTGGTAGAGAGAAAGCTTAAATGGTTGATTATTTATTTAATGTTAGTAGAGGGCAACAAATAGAGCATAATTTTTTTTAAAGAGTTTTAAGGATTTTAAATTTTATATGCTGATGGAAAGGAGCATAAATTTTGGATAGAGGGGGAGATTGTAGTTTAGAGGATTGATTTTTTACTAATTCTTATGTTACTAGTGGAACAGAAGGACAGAAAGATTTAAGATTCTCAGATTTCAAACTTCTTATGCTGGAGAGGGCAGAGAAGGGAAACAGACATTTCATGTGGGGGATTTCATTATCATCATATAAAAACATAAGTGGAAATCTACAAAAATTGTCAAAAGATTGAAAATTCTCTCCCTTCGATTTTTAAAATCAATTTTTTGTTCACAAAAAAATTTGCGCGTGAGAGAGGGGGCTTGTATTTGGGAATAGAAAAGAAAATGAAAATTGATTAAAAGTGAGAAGGGGGTTTACTTTTGGGATTTTATGGTAGTTAAATGTTCAATTTGTGTTAATTTTGTAATATTGATGCTTTTTTAATTTAACAGATACATTCTATACCAATTACACTATACTTTTCAACAGAGCAATACGTATTAGAGATTTAAACAAATTTATAACAAAGAAATATGTGAACATGTCTTAACTATTAAAAAGAAATACCCATATTCAACAATCATATGTTATTTGTGATACAGAATCATGAAACAGTAACTTTAGTATTTATTTGAATAGGTGAACCCCAGTGACTGTAAAGACAGTTTTGCCTTAAAATTTTCTAATACTGTATTCACAAAAATATCTTTAAAAATATATAAGAAAAAATAACTTGAATTTTTATCTGTTTATTTTTCCCTTCTTTTGTTGTTAGTTGTAAATATAATATGAAGACATAGACATTAATATAAATAAGGATAGAAATAAATTTTACATAAGGAAACTTCCAAATCAATTTTAGGAAAAGCTTTCATTTTTTTAGCAAAAGTTAATATTTTAAGGAACTTTACTCCTTAAATGTTCGTATCATTTAAAAATCTCTTAAAAGAAGAATAAAACATCAGTAAATTTCTTTGAATTATCGCATCTTCGCATGAAAAGGATCATTTTCAGTATGTGATGTAACAAAAAGTATTTTCTCTTTTGAGATCGTTTTTTTACTTATGTCACACAAATTTTGCTGGCTTTTTAACCTTCCTTTTTTCTATGTTACTCCCTTGTTCGCCCAATGAGCTGCCTGTGACTGGGGGGAAGGATTTTGAAGAAATTTGTTTTACAAAAAAATGATAAATACAGAAGAAAATATTTAATAAAATGTACAGAGTTTTAATGATTTTATATCTTTGAGATTTGAATGTGGGGCAGAGAAATTTTGTTTTTTGTAGTGAGGGAGAAAGAGGTATATTTGACTAGATGATTCTATTTATTGTTTCTACAGAGTAGAGTGCTGCACAAGTCGGGTTGCACCCAGCACAAACACAACAAACTAAAATTCCATCGCCCTGAAATACAAGACACTTCAATATTCACCTGAAATATTGAAACCCAAAGTCAAAGTGAAAAAAAATTAATTTATATTTTAATAGCAATTGGAAAAATTAGCCGACAACTATATCTTCAATGTTAATTTTATCTTTTTTTTTTTTATAGAAAGGTACATGTATATATATATATATACTCATTAATATTCAAGTAGTATATCTGGTGGCACAGAAGTGCCTCTGCCAAGTCGAGAAAGTCTTGTCAATTGATTCTAAATATTCAAAATTGTTTAGATAGAAAAATGCTTTTAAATGATTTTATTGCATCAATTTAACTATTTGAGTCTATATAAATGATAAGAGATGTGCATTCATGATGAGACATGTACAACATGACTCTCTCTCTGCGACAATCAGTTCAGACGCAAACACTGAAATAGATGAGTGAAAATAATAACCTAAACAACTGTTATTTCTTTTTGTTTGACAATCATTATTCCACCACGGCTTAATGTGCTTATGTATAGATGACGTTTTTGGATTGATAGCATCAGCAGCATTCATAATAACGTGAGTTGTATTATCAAGTGCTTTGTCAATATTTTCCTCTATCATAATATTAGTAATGTTAGAAATGCTGTAAAAAATGTCCAGTTGATAGATTTTCGATTTTTTTATCAGACGTAGTCTGTAAAATGACAGTCAGAATGTGGTCACTGCCGTGTAGGTCATTTGAGATCCAGAAGTTCAAAAAAGGATAGATGGATGGGGAGCATATTCAAAGATATATTCATAAAAATTTCATGTTGGCTCATGAAAATAAGTGTTATCACCATTACTGAGAGACATAATCCACTGTCAAAAATGAAAGTTTCAATCACTTGACCATGTGGGTTAGAATTACGGCTGTCCCAGATTTGGATGTTTGCACTAAAATTCTATCAATATTGCACAGTCTAAGGATTTGGATAAATAGTCTATCCAAATGCTTTGGCAGAACAATCTGATTCAGTGATAAATATATGGAACAGATTGTGGTGAGATGTTTGATATGTAAACAGATTGCAACATCTTGTAAGTTTTTATTCAAATAGACATGTGTGAAGTTAAGAGTGAGAAACAAACATGGCTACACCACCAGTTTCCCTTCTGTTAGGTGTAAAGTCATTTCTATAAGTTACATAAGAGTGTAATTTAAATTTATCACTAGGTTTCAGATGAGTTCATTGTAAAGGTAAGCACAGTGATTAGTAATTATGGAGTTGCTAGGAATACTATGGATTTTGTTATATTTAATATTTATAGCTACAGTAGTTCTATGAAATAATATTACTCATTTTTTAGATGTGTGTAATCTATGTCATTTTGTTTGAAGGTAGTAGACATACTATATCTATCTTTCTCAGATATATTAGAAGAATTCAAAAATATGGTGTATTTATCTTTAGTAGGCACAGTGTTTTCTGCAACTGATTGGTCAGTTGGTTTCAGATTTGAAGTACTTTCACACGTTTGATTCTTTTTCTTTTTCACGGTATTCTCCAATGATACATTATAATTAATTGTTGGAAGATTATGTCTTTGGTTTTGTTTGAAAGATTGTGTATAGTATTATTTTGAGAATTTCTTTTATGGAATGGAAGTTTGAAGGAAATAGTCTGTTGTGGCTTTGAAGGGGCAGTTTGTGATGATTTAGGAGAAACAGATTGTGATGATTTAAAAGAAACTGTTGTGATTTAGGAAGAACAGATTGTTGTAATTTAGGGAGAACAGATTGTCTTGATCTAGATGTCAGACTGGGATTAATAGGACATATTGGCTTCTTTTTGTAGTGACTGACAATTGTTTTCTGTAGAGGATGCAGTTTGAGTTACTATAGTTTAATAAGCTTTATGAGTTTTTTTCTTTTTTCCACTTTTCACAAGGTTTTTAATAGGATGTGTGCTCTTTTTTTTTACCAAATTACAAAAAATGCTGGGGCATTTTGGTGTACCACTTTCATGGCCCACTGTACTGCATTGACCCAGGTGATATTACCTTGACATGTTTTAGTGTCCAAAGAATTGACATCTAAAACAATGCAGTTAATTGGAATGTACAGTCTGACAAAGCATGATAAACATGCAGCTTTTATTGAATTAAATAAATTAAACAAGTCAAAAATGAGTATTACAGGCTTTGTAGGAATTTGTATTTTATTATAAGTTATTCATTTGAATTGATAGTATATTTTTATTCTTCTAACTTCAATAACATTTTGTTCTTTTAGATTATCCAATATTTTATTTTCAGTAACATGCAAGAGGACAGATTCAAGATCACTCCATGACATGTATTTAGATAGTTCTATATGGAGATATAAAGACACCAATGCTTGCAAAATGAGTACTTTTTTAAATTAACTGCTCATTTAATATCATTTACTTTGATTAAAAGTTCACCAGGTCAGAGCTTACTGTTTTTGGTTCATCAACCAAAGCTTGAATAGATTTATGAATAAAAAAGGGAGATGTCTGATCAAAACTGTCCTTATGATACTGGACAATGAAAAAATTTTCTCCTGCTTTGCAAGATTTACTTGCACTGCAGGCAGAATTTTTAAATTCTACATTAGAAGAAAATTCTTTAATTCTATCAGCCCAAGATTTCATTTGGGTCTGACAAATATTAGCTTTCAGGCAAGAGTCTGACACAAAAACTTTTCTTTTGAGTTATTCTGAGACTTCACAGTCTCATAATGCTTGCTGATTGAAAGTGGTGGTAAATTAATAATGTACCTTTTTATATAATTAAATGTACACATTTTACTATGTTTTTCATTAAAACATGCTTTGAGTTTGTGTGCAAATACTTGTATTAAGATTTGGCACTTCACTCTTATTGATATTCTTGTTTACATATATCTGCAACATGTTATAAACACAAGGTGGGGATAAAGTTTTGCCTGGCTCTTCTCTGGGTAGAAAAACACAGTATATTTTGCTAGACTTCATTAGAAGAAATTCTTATGAACAGATAATGCAAAAAGGTAAAATAATTATTTTATCTCTATTTTTGATGTTTTTTTTAGGTGTGGGAAATTGATGGTATAGTTAGGCTTGGTGCATTGTTGAATGATAAATATATTTTTAACTGTAGATATGTTTAATTTCAAAAATAGATTGCAAATTTATTTTATTTATAAACTTATAACCTTAATATAATATCGCAGTTGAATGAACAGAAATGTTAGCATATTCATTTATGAATCGATTATATGAGTATAATTTAAAATAACATATTAGAATATATTTAATTATTTTTTTTCTAATTTATCTTCGATTTTGATAATTGTGGTGCATTATTT
Organism: Maratus michaelseni; assembly: GCA_963931845.1. Classification (NCBI taxonomy): domain Eukaryota; kingdom Metazoa; phylum Arthropoda; class Arachnida; order Araneae; family Salticidae; genus Maratus; species Maratus michaelseni. Next base: position 290,104,918 of record OZ007598.1, on the reverse strand, counting down.
CCTGACATAAGTTGTAGAAAAGTCTTATTTGAAAACCAAATAAGTCATCAGTACTACTGACTCTCTACATCCAAGAAAAATCAATGAAGGCTCATGGGGTGAAATAAAATATAAATCTACAAGCAATATGTGTTAATTTATTGGTAAGTGCTTGAAAAAAATTATTGCTTGTACCTCATAAAATATCTGACAAAATCAAAAATAGGAAATTATTATAGTTTCACAGAATTAGACAATTACTATGTGGAGGTTACCAACATTATCTGCATTTTGGAAGAACCAAAATTTGACCATCATAAATCTTATTCTTTTTATAAATTATAATGTAAAAAATGTAATGAAAATAAGACATTGTAACTTAAAATGATATTTTAAATTTATTTGAATGTAGATTTCATAGGGTATCCTTCAGTGTCCAGACTAATTTTACAGAAAAAATTAAAGAAAAATGTAGGTACTTCCATTTTCCTATACAATGGGGGAAACTAAAGGTATCAAATTCTGACAACTTTAAATTGAAACTACGAGCAATATTCTTGATAACTTAGTAATAAATCATTATTTCTAACCTATAAAAACGTAAATATTATTTTTCTTTATAAATGATAATGAAAACTATGTAAGGAATTCTAACTTAAAACGAATATATTATATATATATATTTGAATGTACATTTAAATAGGGTATCCTTCAATTCACAGGCTAATTTTAGAGAAAAATTAAACAATAATATATGCCTTCCATTTTCCCATACAATGAGGGAAAGGTGAAGGTTTCAAATTCTGCCAACTTTAAATTGAAACTATAAGCAATTTTTTTGACAACATAGTATAAAAACATTATTTTTAACCTATATAAATATACTGTGTATAATATGCAGTAAGAACCTCATTTATATTGTTTAAAACTTGGTTTAATAAGGTCTTTTCAAAATAAATCCCTTGATTTTACCACCACTTTCCTCTACCTGAGTGTACATTTTAAACCCAACCAAGTAACTCGACTTTAGAGAAAGTTACAAGCAAACTACCCACCACCAATACATTATTGACAGACACTGCTCCTTTTCTGCTGCTTTTTAGGCACTGATCTGTTTCCACAGGGGCCAACCATCGTCCATCACTGGCTAGAGTGGAAGATTGGTATGCAGTCCATAGTGTGAAGAAATGACCACTGAAAATCAGTTAAGAGAGCAATAAGGCCATGGAAGGTTATCTCATAGAAAACTTTATGTTGTATTTTTCCTCTTATTTAGGTTAATTTTACAATATGTTTCCAGTTTAAATTTTTTTATCCTTTTAATTTAATATTTTTTTAATCTTTAAAGAAGGAAAATAAGTTTTAGTATAACAAAGAACAGTATGAACGAAATGTATTAGTAAATAAACAAATTAGTAACTCAACAAACATGAACATAAAGAACAAACCGAGAATGATAAACAAAAGATAAAAGATTAAAAAGAGTGGAACAAAGAAGAAAGAACAGACAACCAAAAATAGGAGAAATGTGAAAGATTACTCAGGAGTCCAGGGCTGCAAAACCCAAGGATACCCAAAGAAGGTATCTTCTTTAGGACTTTCTTTAGTAAAATTGGGTTAATCTGAATCTGCCATAAAAGAATTAAAACTAAACACAAAACTGCCTAGAACATGAAAAATTTATGGATAACCCAATCTGTAATGAACTAATTAGTATCAACATTTAATCGTTTATTTAATTTTTCAGTGCAGTGTTTTAAACCATTTGTGATTTTAAATTTATTATCATCTTAATGGCTTGAAGGAGTGAACTTATGTATGACAAATTCATGAAATTGATACAATACCTATAAAATTCAGATTTTGGGCTTAAAACACATAATAATCCAATAGAAAAAGATGCAGATGATAGATACCTCCAGATATCATAATCAAGCATGTAACAAAAAATATATTTTGTATTCATACTACTGATAGAGCATGATAAAATTTTCAAAAATTAGAGGATTCAGATACCTTATAGTCTTTATAAAAAAACTCTAACTACTATAGAAAATAATTATTGTTTATTCTCAATAGCAGAGGTGAAATTCAGGGCGAGAAGGCAGCATTTAAAATTAAATTTCAAATTTACCCAAATGAATTTTGCAGATGGAAGCCTCCTAACCAAGATATTTTAACAATTTTTGAAAAAATAATTTTTTTGGAGTGACAATCAAGTTAGAAAAAGAATGCTATCACACTATGAAGACAAAAAAAACTGAAGAATTAATGTTAACTAAGATTAGCCTCATAGATAATATTTTCTTTTCTATAATAGTCCTTTGACCATACACATTTAAAATAACAATAAGATACACATTTTGAAATCTGCACATAGAATTTTACAGATTTTAGAATATTCTTAAACTTTTAATAATTATTTTTTTACAGTAAACTTTTTCCCTTAGAACTAAACAGTGTTTATATAAATAAAGAAAAATTCTGATACATTCAATGATGTTTTACAATCATTTATAAAACATACTTTTCAATTTCTGCAAGCTCTACATTCACAGAAGTTTGGTCGCACAAGCACAAATTATTTGGAAATCCCTGATAAAAATCAATTTAACTTATGCTGCACCTCATTACAAAATTAACTTTAAAACTACACAAGCATAGATTGTAAAAACTATTAAATTGCTACTTTTAAATAATGTTGCTGAAAACTGATTAAGGTTCAATGTATGTCTGATATGAGAATCCAACATTTAGTTCAACAATAAATATTATATCTATAAATACTATCTATTTTGATTCCTTAAGTTAGTAGTTTCCTTTAATTGCCTTAGAAAATAAAAATAAAAATTAGTTAAAAAGAACATGCTTTTGCCCTGCTCAAAGCCCAGACAGAAATGCAAAAATTTAACAATAGCCTCAGAGAGACGGTACCTTCCTATGGACCTGGACAATACCATTTGAGCTGGCTATTCCTAAGCCTTAGATTTTTTATAAATGTAAAAGTGTGCACGTTTTGCTGAGAACAACATTAAAATGGATTATTTAATATCCAATGTATTTTTGCACATAGGTGGATTACCACTCCAAAAAGGTTAAAAATAACACGTACATTAACTTTTAAATGTCATGAAATTTGATTATGTCAAAAGTGTATTAAAACAAACTTCATATGCACATAAAATATTGATATTTATGTACTGTAATTTCTGGTATATAACCCCTGGCTCAAATAAATCAGTTTCAAACCAGAAATTATATCATGAAAATGTAACTCGTTTCTACTTTGTATGTATTTGACTTTTTTTAATAAATAAAACTTCTGGTTCAAATCTGATTTATTTGAGCCACAGGTTATATACCAGAAATTATGGTAAATTGTAATAGAAAAGTAAATTTACTGGTACTAGATGAAAATGATGGTACTAGATAGAAAAAAAAGAGTTGTAAAAGCTTGATTGATAAAAAGGTTGTGATAGCCACTGATATTAGTGCTATCATCAATTGTTTTGGAAATTTTATACTTTCTTCCTGAGAAAGCACGAGTTCAGTCATATTAAAATGTGTACAGAATGATATAAAAATAAAAAATCTTGAATTTTCCCCATACATCTTAACTGTTAAGTTTCACTCTTTACATCTGCAATGATTTGCAGATTTTAGGCATTTGTAGATTTAACGATTGCAGATTTGAGGGAGTCTACTGTATAAGTTTTATCACTTCCCCAAATTTTCAATCATTTTTATGCCACGATAGACAGAAAGCAATGTTCGAATAGTAAATAATGTTTTATAGTAAAATTTTGTATTAACCAAGTTTATAACAACTGTTGAAGTATGGGTAGTGGTGAAAGCGTTTGTTATGGGAAATTATCTGCACAAGACAGAAATGTCCTCCTTGAGGGAGGAGCGTCTTTCTAAGGGATCCTAACACATATTTCCAGCAACGTTGGGAAAAATCTACAGAATATACTCCAAACATTTAGGCTTAGAAAGGGATGCAACATTGGTCAACATTTCTTGTCTATCAGTTTTGAAAAGAAAACCTCTCAGTTGCTGGTGGGGTGGGGGGAAAGAAGTTATTATAATTTCATGCAGTAAACAGTAAACGAAGAATCTGGTATATAAAAAAATGGTACAAAAATTAGATGGAAAAAAGGAGCAGTATTAAAATAAATATTCAAATAAGCCAACATTTTGAGTTAAATTTTAATTCAATAAGAAATCAAAAACAGAATTATTTACTATAGTTTCAGGTAAATAAGTCAGCCTACTCTATATGTCGCATTTGAATAATTCGATAAAAAACATGAAAAATTCATCGTATATGCCATATCATCAGGTAGCCGCAGCACAAAATTTTATCATGTTGAATATTCACCAACATAACACAATTCTCTCAATTTTCAATTGAAATAATTATAAACAAAGAATTTTTAAATGATAAAATTATTAAATAATTAAAAACAAACATTAAATAAAGAAATGTTCAAGGCTTTAGATAAATAAATATAAAATAAAAACAATCTATAAGTCTGAGATAAAATCTTCCCAGTTGGGTGAAAAAGTCCGGGCCAGGATTTGATTAATTGTGTCAAAATTAATCTAATCTATAAGTAATCGCGAACATCAGTGACTTCCTTCACAAAATTATACATTTTATTTTGGCACAAGAATTATTTATTCAAAATAAGTTGTTCAAAGCCATCAAAATCAGAATTGCCACTTTCTGAATTAAAGAGGCTTAAAAATTCATTTTTTGATTTCATCATTGTCTTTTTTAGAAGTTCTAGTTTAAAAATTACTCAAGAGCTATACTTGAAATATAAAAACTTAGTATTGCAAAATTTAAAAAACAAATTTAATTAAAATTTAAATGAATCTTGAAGTTATAAGTTAACACACTCTTGGCTGTTAGATAGTAGTAAAAGAATCCTAAGCCTCTCTCTTATCCACTCCTCTCTCCCTCATACACACTCAATCTATATCACAGTTTGTGCTGAATCCATGATGACAAAAATCTTTCTCTTTCTCATTTTCTTTATAACTCTTGACATATAACACTCACTCTCTGATTGGTCAAAAAGTGGGTGTGCATTTAAATGACATCAGAGATGACCATTGTTATGAAAATCAGATATCCTATCTTGGAACTTTGAAAATTGATTCTAAAAGTTCTAAATGGTTTCTTTCTTAGAAAAAATAACTACAGTTGTGAGGAAAATAATAAATTCTGCCAATTAAGACTGTTTTAAATTCCAAACTTGCTACTTTCTTTGGATAAATTTTTTAAATTAATTTTTGTACATAAACATATCAAATCGGCAGTTGCTTTTATTCAGAAACCGTGTGCTACCTTATCTATATTTAGTGGAATTGTATAGCTTTTAATTGACTTGGGGTTGTCTTTACATAACATATTACTAGAATAAAGATAATTTTTTTCTTTCTGATATTGACTGGGTCGGCATAAACTTTTTTTGGATATATATTGATATATTTCCCATACAAATACTAGAATGTTATCAGTAACATTAAAGAAAGAAAAATTACTCACTCTAATAGACATCCACTTCACACCAAACAATAAAAGTCAAAAATTTGTGAAATCTAATGAAAAAAGTAAAAAATATTAAAAATTACACTTGAATGAATCTAAATTTTTAAACTAAAATTTTCAGTAATTTTCAGAGCAAATGTATACATTTAAGCATTTTTTTTTTTTTGTACTTCCCTGTTATAGGGTGCTTGGTGAGATTGAGAAAATGGTTTATGGCAAGGGAAGAAAATTTTCAATTTTTTTTTCTGGCAAACTATTCACTGTTTCATAAACACAAGCAATTTTTTCAATATTTACACAGCATATTTAATGTATACAATTACACACAGAAGCCATTTTTCTATTGTTATGTACACAAACCAGCAAAACACTAGTACATCAATTTTGTTTTCACATCTGGTTATACCATTTTCAAACAAACTTCCCTTTCTTAAGCCTGAACTGCACCAATATACATTACAACTTTTTTTAATCCAGAATCATTGCGATTATAGTAATTATGATAATCCAGGATTACAAAAGTTTTGAATCTTTGCATATGTGAATGCAATTATATAAACAATAATACGGGTAGCTTCCCCCCCCCCCCCCCAAAAAAAAAAAAAAAAACGTTCTTGAATGCTGTTACACTTGGCAAATTTACAAACTTAGATGGCAAATTTATATAAAACTTCAATAAAAATTATTATACACTTTCTATTGCTGATAAACTTGGCAAAAGTTACAAATCTATAATTGGGAATATTATTAAACTTCTTACAAAAAAGAACTATATTACATTTGCTAACTGTGGTAATTGGCAAAATTATAAAACTAGTTGGCAAACTTGTTAAACTTTCTTCTCTTTTAATCAAATCTATAATACATGTTCTAATTCTGGTAAATTTGACAAAAATTACAAGCCTAATTGGTAAAATTATTAATTTTTTTAATAAAAACTATACATTATGTACTTAAAGTATAAATTATACCTTTAATTATGAAAAAGGTGAAGTGTAGTAAAATTTGATTAACAAAGAAGATTTGAAACAAAAACAGACTTGCTCTTGAACTTTTACTTTAACAATTATAAACAAAAAGGGATTTGTAATTCTGATAGCCATGGTAAAATAACAAAAATTTGTTAAATATTTTTTTTCTTTTAAGTCAAAAACATTTTGTACACTTTCTGGGTAAAAAAAACCTTCAATTACTAGATTCATAGATGATTAATTGATGTTATTGTCATTTAGTCCTTATAACTAAAATCGGGCATGAAAAAAAAAAAAAAAAAGATAAACTAATGCTTTAAAAAACATTGAGATTAAGAGTTTACAAAATTTTGGTAGTTTATTGCTGCAGAAAAAGAAAGAAAAGTGTCAATACCTTAATTCAGCAATGTGAAAATTTCTTTTCCGATACATATTTTTATCAAACATGTCTGCAAATATACAACTAACACAGCACATTCTCCATGTAAATGAATCTTAGTTTTTCTAATTAAAAAATATATGTATATATACACGCTAAGTTCAGTAATTCTTTCCTTTTTTTTTTTTTTTTTTTGTTAAAAACGCAAGAACAGAAGAATAAAATTGTCTTAAAATAAATCTTGAATTGTTATAAATTCATAAAATATATGATGTTTTTCGCATCTCCGGCTGCCGTGACACACTCTGCTTATGATGATACCTTTAGATTATTTCATGGTACATGAATTAGTAAGATACAAATGTGAAAATATGCTAATAAATAGGTGAGAACTATTTATTTTTTCTGCTCAATGAGTTTGCAAATACTGAAATATGACTTGGCAATTTAAGGTCCTCTGCCCCCCCCCCCAATAAAAAGTCTTATGGCCCTCCTAATATCTGTCATTAATATGGCAGTACAAAAATGCAAGGAATTTAATAATTTCAAATAATGAAAAAAAACATCGAGAAAATTTAAATTCTAAATGTCTTAAAACAATTTTTTTAAAGTGATATATATTTTACACTGTGTCGCCATCTGTTGGAAATTACAGAGAACAATTACTGTATGATTTATTTTTAAATCACAAAAGTGACAGTTATAACATGAAAATTACTATAAATGAAAATAATTTTCTAAAAAAGAAGCAAAATGTTATGAGAAATTTAAATAAGACTTACAATTAATTAAAAAAAATAGCTTTATACACATTAACATATTATACATAACACATTTAAAATAGTGATACTTAAGACTAATGTTATAAAAAATTAAATATATAACACATGAAAAGATTGAATTAAATAACAAATTCAATACTTAAAAAATAAAAATCAAATTTTGCATTGTTTTGGCACCATTGAACTTAAGGCTATGTGAAGTATTAAAATCTTATTCAGTTTCGCTACAATTTTAACACATAAAATTATAAATTAAGTACATATTATAGAAAAAAATTATAACTAAGAAGAAAAGAGACATTCTTTAAGAAGTGTACACAAAAAATAGAAGTTAAAAATATTAATTTCCTGAGAAAATATTTTAAATATACAAATGCATCATTTAATAACAATAGGTTCAAACAAAAATATACTTAGAAATATTCAATTCTGAGATAAATTAAATACTTTTTAGAAAAGGGAAAATATGAAATCTGATCTTGCATTGTTTTGGCACCATCTGTTCTGACTTAAAGTAAGATAATATTGAAAATTTAGTATTTATAAAATTAGCATTCTGAATTTATAGAACTTAATATAAAAATAAATACTATATTACTCAGAAAGTTCTTACAATTTAAAAATGAAAAAATATATAGTAAATTAGTATCTTTTTTTTTTCTTAATCATTTTCTGAAACTAATTCATGTACATGTTGTGAGCACGAGAATTGATCCTGTCAGTAAGGGTGACCTTTCGGGTGTTTATGTTATTCCTTTTACATATTGCAGAGATTAAGTATGGGAGAGGGAATACTGCCTTATCAAGATTAAATAATAGAGAAAATATTAACATACTATTTAATGAAGCTAAATTGATTTATATTTCAAGTTTTTATTTTCAACTTTTTGTGAGGGAATCTTTTGAAATTTATTTAAGCTCGAAAGCATGTAATGATATGTTGTCATTTAATATTCCGAAGATTTGGGTTGAGTGGTTGAATAATAGTGGGATGCAGTCTGTAGATGGATCTAACAGTGGTGTTAAAATTAAAAGTATAGAGGGTACCTTCTTTCACATAGCGACTGTTCAGACTCTCTGGTTTTTAATTAATTTAATCTCTCGTTATTTATCTACATTGTATTTGTGGTTTGTGTATATTCTGATGACGATTTGATGAACAAATCGAAACATGTAAATTTAAAAATCTTTAATGTTTATGTTGATGTTTTTTAAGCAGAATAAAAAGTGTTCTAGTGTATATTTAAAAGTTAATACTAATTAATCAGCAAATTTTTAGGAATGTTAACCCAACATATCAACAGTGCCAGAGGATATTGTTTTGAACTGTTAAATTACTCTTTCATACAAATATACTACAAAATTAAAGAAAAAATTACACAAATTTGAGAACAACAGTTAGTAAGTAAAGTGCTTTTGGAAAATAATTTTCATGTATCAAAAATATTACTCATTATCTATATTTTCTTTTTGCTTTATTTTACAATGACTCACATTTCATGGTGATTTCTGATTCATAATAATATTAATATCATAATATTTAGATTTTATTGTTCGCCATTCATTTTGTATTGAGATTGATATTTACAAAATTAAATTATACAGTGATATTTAACTTCCATAAGTTTGTTATGAGAATAATTGATAGTAGACTGCCATTATCTGTTTCCAAATATAAAAACACAAAAGTAAAGACAACATAGGAAACCAAAACATAAAAAATCCCCAACTCATTAACTACAAATATTATGAGAATTTGAGGATATGTTGGTCTCGAACAAAAACATAATATGCAAATGTTCTTGTTGCCCGAATTCACTTTAAAAGGAAAATTTTATCCCAGGTATATTTTTGACTTTATTTTATAATTCATTCATGGTAAGATATAGAGAAAAAACTTTAAGATAAAAGTAATCGATTTTAATTATTTCTATCAAATTCAAAGAAAAGTTAGAAAAATTCTCTAAAATAAATTTTTTATTCTACCAAAATGTATATAAGATTTTTTTTTTTTTAAATGTTATCAACAAATAATATTTTATTATCATTTGATAGAACTAATAAATTCAAAATAACTTTTGATCCTAAAAGAAAAATGGAAAATCTATCTCTTACTATTAATAAATTATTATGAAATAAAGTTGAAAATATCCTGGGAGTAAAATTTGCCTCCTTAAAGTGAATTTGGACAAAAAAGAAAACACGAAATCTGCAATTATTATTACAAGGTTAATATGAACCCCTGAAACTATCTTTGCATTTCTACCTTTAGGTTAGGGATGCACAACCTGTGGCCCACGGGCCACCAGCATTACCACTATTTTTACACAGAAAAATTTACTTTAGGTTAATGATGGAAACCTTGCTAATAAATATCAAAGGTTACCTTTCGAAGATAGTGGTGGCAAACGATTTTCATACAAAAAGGTTGTGCAGCACTACTTTAGGTAATTGTCCCAAAACTGTTACAAGTTACCTCAGATAGTGTCAATTAACAACCTTTTATAACCATTTAGTTATTTTACATGTTGGTGTTAGAAAAAGGTTTTAAAAATAAAAAATTGTTATCTGGTCCTGTATTTGTTTAAAATCTGCTGTTCGATTTATATACTTCTGATATACGTCCACAGATTTCTTTGAATATTCGAAAAATCATACTTAACTGAATTCTTATAGCGCACAGATTTATAGAACAGCAGATAATATAATCTGGGCATTAACAAAATATTCAGCAATGTTAAATGAGAAAAACAACAGTATACTGGCAGCGTAATGAAAAATTCATTATTTGAAATATTGGAGAATTTCCTCTGTAATATATGTTCAATAAAATACGTAGTTAAACATAAAATAATACTTTACATTAAAAAAATATATGTGTGTGAACTCATAGCCAGGAAAATCAGTGTGCTGATTTCATAGCAGTGACAATATGATTAAATAGATCGTTTGGATAATTTAATTTAAATGAAACATTTTTATGAAGCACTTGATTTAAATGAATCATTACAAGAACCGGAGCATATAGCTAAAAAAATTTACCTTTGAAAAAAAATGTCCATCGAAATATCACAAAACTGCAACAATCAGTTTTCAAGGGTAAAGAAACAACACTAAACAATGATTGAATTTGAATGACTAGTGAATCAATCTTGATACCCACAGCCAAGACTCCAGAGCTAGCTGGCAGGTCTGAAATTTTTTGAAGAATTTGCCGCAGAAACTAAACAAACTTTAAATAATTAACTTTGCCTTGAAAATCTGTTTTTAAAGATTCTTATTCTGTATACAAATAAATCTGGCCATATAGTCTTGCAACATTTGTAGACTTAAAAAAAAAAAAAAAAATCCAACAGTATACTAGCTGAGTAAAGAAAGATTCGTTATTTGAAGTCTTGGTGAATTTCCTCTATGATTCATGTTCAATTAAATACGTAATTAAAAATAAAATAATACTTTTCATTAAAATATATGTGTGTCAACTCATAGCGAGGAAAATCAGTGTGCTGATTTTATAGCAGTGACAATACCATCAAATCGTTCATTTGAATAACTTAACGAAACACTTAATTTCAATGAATAATTATTAGAACCAGGACATATGATAAAAAAATTAGCTTTGAAAAAGTTTTTCGATGGAAATATCACAAAACTGCAATAATCTCTTTTCAAGGCTAAAGAAACAAGGTATACTCAACGAACGATTCAGTTTGAATGACTCGTGATTCCCTCGAGGGACGCGAAGCTAGCTGGCAGCTCGCAGGTCCGAAATTTTCTGAATAATTTGTAGAAGAACTTAAACAAATTTTAAATAATTACCTTTGCGTTGAAAATCTGTTTTTAAAGATTCTTATTTTGTATCCCAGTAAATCTAACTATATAGTCTGGCAAGATTTTTTTTTTTTTTTTTTTTTTTTTTTTTTTTTGTAGAAAAATAAAAATTCCATCCAAGATCCAACCAATTTAGGGTTAGCCAAAGCATTTTTCTAAAGTTTCATGCAGAGTCGAGCTTAGCTTGGCTTTTTAAAAAATATTTTACAGAAAAATAAAGGTAATCATGTTTCTGTGTTTTATATTATATCATGCAGATGTAAGTAACTTTATGGTATCCTTTGTGTTTTCCTAAATTATAGATTTTGTTTTTAAATGTAGTATAATATAGGCTTTCGGTTTTCGTTTTTTTGCTGCGTCACTCGAGATACTATCGTCTCTCATGATAGAGTCTGTTGACATCTTGGATTGTATGCAATAGAGAATCCTAACTCTATACTCAGATTTATAAAATCTACATTTTTCCTATATATATATATATATTTTTTTTTTTGCTGTTGTTTTTACCGTATTTTCCGGTGTATAAGTCGACTTTTTAAACCGCAAAGAAAATTCAGGGTTCGACTTATACACCAGATATACAATCAGACATCTGATGATGGCGATTTGTAGCAGCCATAATTACTAGATAAGCCTCGATCTTTTCCTTACTGTTCGATAAAAAATATATGTATATATTATTTTTGATGAATATTTCAGTATAATTAAAAGTAATTATTGTTTCAAAAACAATTTATTTTTAGACAAAAAAATATTTTTAACTGAGAGTTTATTTTATAATCTTGAAATGACCTAGAGTTTGTAGCAGAGCTGAAAAATAAGTTTTAAATAACTAACTTTTTGTTAAAACTTTTATAAAGAGCTTGATTGTTTACATAAGTAAATCTCGCCTTAAAATCTTGCAACATTTTTATGTAAAGAAGATTGCATCCAACCAATTAATCAATTGTAACTTATCAAAAGTTTTTTTTTTTTTTACAGAAAAAATAAATTATGAAAATTGCATTTACAATTACAGAAAAATGAATCATAAAGTATAAGTTTAGGTATTTTCCAATATCTTAAACAAAATGTATCAATAGAAAAAAATATTTAGTTCTATCTTGATCTCAAAAATTAAAAATTATCATTAAATCCTAGAACAAGCGAGACACTTAGTGGCATTGCATTTGTCAAGGTGATAAATGAATTTTTCTTGCTTCAAGTTTGTTTTTTGGATTTTTTCTACGCCTAGAATGGTTTGATCTGGAAATTAGAATGATTTCATCGGATTGGTTGATTTATTGTGTGTTGTGTCATTGGGTTGCATATGTGACATGGGTTTTGTGTTGAGTTGTTTTTTATTTGTGTGTTTAGTGAAGTGAAGTATAATGGTTTGATGTGTTATGTTTTGAAGTGGCTAATTCATGTAAAGTTGTTTTGGCCTTTTTGTTTTTGTTGTTATTTCGTAAAAGGTTTGAGTTCTGTTTTTTGTACCATAATTTAGGGAAGAAATGCTGTGACGTTTAAAAGTTTAAAATTCGCAAAGTGCGGCATTTGTGAAATTTTGTTGCAAAATATTAAGTGTTTTGAATTTTTTTTCACTCATCTCTTTTTTTCTTTGAATAATTTTCGCCTTGATCGCGACGCGATGTTGCCAATGGTAAGTGACAGTTCCAATGGTACTCAAGGAATGCAATACACGAGTTCCCTTTTGGGGTAAATATAATGAATGGATTAAGGAGGGACAGGGAGCCACAATGGAAATTCCTTTTTATTGCACTGCACTGTAGAAACATAGAAGAAAGCTGTTTTCTGAAGTTTGCAATAGAAATTTAACTCTTTTGTTTCTTTTTTATATTACTCATTAAAACATTACATTATATTCATTGGAAAGTCAAGACTATGTTGCTGTCATTGCTTCTTTGAACTTTTGTTATAACGATCTTCCGTTAATAAAATTCCTGTTCTTACGGCAAACCCATAGTGAAGATATTTCTAAAATCTTTTTGATTATTTATTCAAAAATAGTTTTGGAAGTATTTTTTTTAAACGCATTTTGCATCCTCTGTTATAAAAATTCCCTATTAATGCGCTAATTTGCAATTCCCGTTCTAATGACGAACCCATAGTGAAGATTTTCCTAAAATTGTTTTGATTATTTATTCAATAAATGTTTTGGAAGTTTATTTTTTAAACACATTTTGAATCCTCTGTTATAACAATCCCTCGTTAATGCGCGATTTTTAAATCCCTGTTCTTACAACGAACCCATAGTGAAGATTTTTCTAAAATCTTTTTGATTATTTATTCAATAATTATTTTGGAAGTTTATTTTTGCGAAATCATTATATATATTAATGCGAAATTATCTTGCTAACATTGCAATAATTTTTTCAGAGCACTGTTACATTTGAGAGCCGGTCAAAATGGGAGGGAGGGGGAGATCTTGCACCGTGTACCAAAAGTTGGTTAATTGGTTGATTTTATGACGGTCGATTATCTACACGGAAAACTCCAAATGGTTAGGTCGACGAGTGCAACAGGGGACACCAAAAGTTGAGGGGCACAGAATTCATTCTGCCATCTCATTTTTTTAGTCTGTAAAATTCTTCTGAGAATTATTTATTTTACCAGTTATCAAACATCTCACTTAAATATGGCTGAACCTAGTTAATGAAACTTTGTAACAACATGGATACAAATAATATATATATATATATATATATATACACAGTAAAAGCTCGATTATCAGGCATTCAACTATCCGGTAAAATTCGAGAGCTGTTTATTTTTCTCTTCCCATAAACAGATGAAAATTTTTACTGCTATTTTAGAAAATTTACTGTTAGCATTCTCAAATTATCACAGCAACGGAATTGGCTTAAAACAAATCTATGTATGCTCATGACAATGAATGTTATAAAATATAATGTAAATTAAAAGTACAGCTGCATGGTAAAGAATAATTGTTCAGAATCATGTTGGGTCATCCAACCGCAGCTGTTTTTCCCAACAAAAAAAAGGAGGAGGTGAAGGAAAAAATGATGTGTGGAGAGAAGAGAGACTAATTAATCCTTTGGCACAAGAAGCTATTGAATTGCATCTCATAAAAGAATGCTTCATAAAAAAAGAGAACTTTCTTTTAGACAGACAGACATTAGACATGCGTTTTGTAGTATTCCTGGCACATCGAAAGGAATGCAATCAAATGCACAGTAACTGCTGAGAAATTATTTATCGTAAACTATTTTTTTTTATTGTTTTACTTACTCAAGAATAAGAAATCATTATTTTTAAAGAATTATTTATAATGGTCTTTATACTATATTATATTTTAAATACTATACTCAAGAATATTATATTTTATAACTGAATGTGTTTAGAATATATACACTTAACTGGAAATGAAAAAATATATACTTGCAGGGTAAGTTAGTTTCTCTTTTGTTTTTGTTTTAATTGTTGTTGAAATGGTCGTGTAACTCAGGATGATTCTCTCTGTATTTTACTTGATTACAGTGCTATCTACGATTTTCCAAAGAAAATGTTAAATACAAAATTATCTATTTTTTCTCGTAGAATCTGAATCTAGAATAAACAAGAACGAAAAATCATGCGTCAAGCATAGATTATATAGCACTTTCCAACACTTCCAAAATAATTTTACAAATCATACCGTTTAATAAGCTAAAAGCTAACATCTAAGTAAACAATTTAGAAAACACATAACATATTTAAAAACATAATTTCAGGAATTTCCAACATATACAATATTTGGAAAAATATCCAAATACTTTTATTCAGCCCTGTATAGGATCTATAGATTTGTATATATACTACATAGGATGATAATTTTAGTTCAGTTAGGAAACGCGTAGCACAGTTTAAAATTCTCCGTCTGAAGTTTGTCAATACACAGAAATGTGTTCGCGAACTTTTGTGCTGCCCTGTATAGGATCTACAGAATTTATACACACCACGTAATAGACAAAAAGCAAGTTAAAATTAAAATCACGTTCAATAACTTAAAACGCACTTCCAGGAATTATTGTTAACAGACAGTAGAGAATTCTTTTGCGTGTCCCTGTAAATGAACGATGACTGCTATACACACAATATTCCGTAGTAAGTCTCTTGTAATGCACCTTAGTGATCTATATAAATTTCAATGCATTTAAAATAGTGAAACATTATTTAAATAAACCGCAGACGATTTTTCTCCATAGACGTCATGTAACGGAATTCTTTTGACTGTCCCTGTAAAGTAACTATAAGTGCTATGCACACCCTGTTCCATATTAAGCTTCTTCTAATGCACTTTAGTAATATATATAAATTACAATGCGTTTAAAATAGTGAAACATTATTTAAATAAGCCGCAAATGATTTTTCCCCATAGACCGCATGTAACGGAATTCTTTTGAGTGTCCCTGTAAAAAAACTATAAGTGCTACACACTTCCGTTGAAATAGGGAACATGCTATAGATAACGACAATAACATATAAAAATTGCAGAGCAATCCGAGCATATTTACGGGAGTTAGAGCACGGCCAGACGGCAGACGGCCAGACAAACCGAAGTCATAAGTACTTTTCAACTAGGTTGGAAAGTGCTAAAAAGGGGGGGTTATCATGTAATATTTCAAAGTTGCCCCCCTTTTTGCCCAGGAAGCAGAGTTGGGGGCAATTCTGATAATCCCTAAATAGATTTTTCAAAGATATTGAATATGTATTTTCTGTTTTTCAATCTGATGTATATTTCTCGAGTTATATGACCATTTCCAGACTTTTTAAACACCCTATATATGACATATGTGTAGTAACTTAATTTATATATGCCATATAGGGCATACAGATACAATTGGTAATATATCTTATACATTAGATGAAAATAAGAATTTGGCAAAATCACAACTGTAACCTTTGAGCAATGGGCCCTATGCACATGACCTGAGTTCAAGGCTAAAATTTGTGTGCTGGCAGTATTTACTTTTGAATATTAGCTTAGTGTTCTATAGAGTACGTATTATTCATGTTCTTTTGTTACAAATACTGCAAAGCAATTCATTATTGTGACAGTAGATATTTAATATGTTGTAATATAAATTCAAAATAGTGTTCTGTATCTAAGTATATTTGTTAAATTTGCAAAATTTTGGTTAAACTGTATTCATGCAATCTAGGTCGAGGCTAAATGTCATCTGCTGGTTGCATTTGGGCATACTGACATTCTACCAATAGACAGTTGCTACAATATCGGATAATGACACTGCCAGCTCTGGCATGTGGTGTCATATGCCTTGGAAATGTGGATGTTCTTATAACAAGGAGGTAGAGTGTTTTTAGTCTTTAATATGTATAAAGTAAACTAAAGCTCATTTATAAGGATTTTTAGTTTACCGAATTGTACTTTCAATAAATTTCATATATCTTATGTTTCTGTATGCAATTAAACTTTTTTGTTTCTCAAAGCAGTGCACAATAATTTCTAATTTAAAGAACTGCATTACAAGTCCAAGATTCCTTCTAGATTTCTGTATTGCAAGTTTGCATAGATCCTGTCAGTTCCATGCCATTGACAATCTAGCTCAGTGTTTTTTAGACTTGGATGCTGGCCATTTTAAGATGTTCTTGTAATGTCTTCACAGTAAGGTAAGTCTGTTGAAAAGTTTCCTAAAATCAATTCATTATTGCTAAAGTTATAATAAAACTTCAGGTAGAATAAATAAAACTATGTATTATGAATAAAGCTTCTGGTTGGCACTGAATTTAAGCATGAAAGATTTCAGTATATTTTCTGAAATCACCATTTTTAAAATTCATTGTGATAATTTCTGAGTCTGATGCAAAAAAAAAAGAGAAGTAATCATTACAAAACAATAAGGGTAAAGGAGGGGAATAAAAGTACAAATACAATGTGGCATACATGCTCTGTTTTAAAATTTATTTGTAATGACTATTCTTATTTTGTATATTAAATAAAAAGAACAATAAGTGTTATAACAAAAATTATGAAAGAATATAAACTGTAATGAGAAATTTAAGATGAGTAATAAATTTATTAGGAATATTGTCATCTTTTTTTCTAATGTTCCGAATTTATCAAAAAATTCTTTAAATTCAAAATTAGGGGGATCGGTGTACTAAAATAAAAAAATATACTACATAGTTTTTTAAAGACTATTCTTTTACGATCATAAAAATTAAATGCAAATAAAATTTTATAATTTTATTTCATGCATGAATGTATTAGAGATGAGAATGGGCTAGCCTGAACCTGGTTGGATCTTTATACTGGTCTTCAGGCTGAAAAATGGAAAAAAATTCTAGCTGCTATTTGAGAATCAAAAATGTAATGCAGGTTTCTTGGCCATTCTGCTCATTCATGTTCAAACAGATTTTTAATTTTTTGGGAACTTCTCAATCTTATTAGACATATGTTTTTTTTTTAAATATAATTTTTTTTAAATATAATATCTTAGTTTATTGCTCTCGGTGATTTTCATCATAGAGTTTTCAATCACATTTTACATATTTACATTAAAAAAATACAAATTATTTAGTAATAAGATTTCTTACCAAGAAAATAGAATAATTGAAACAGGAATAGAAAGGGGGTATAATTGTGACAGGTTAAAATTTCTATGACTTTTTAAAAAATATTTTTTAAAAGTATGTGTTGTTTAATAAGAATGTATAAAACTATTCGATAAATTAAAAATGAACTTATAATTCAGTATAGTTTGTTACCTTCTTTGAAATAAAGTAATTTTAAACAGTTATTTTTTTCATAATGAACTTAGATTGAAATAATGAGTGTACAGAATAATTCTTAAATTTCAAATATTCTAAAAAATTATTAAAAGACACTCAGTGAAGTTTATTTAAGTTTTATCTTAAAAAAATTAGTTCTAATAAAAACATATTATATACAGGACGTCTGAAAATCAGGAAACAATAGAATAACTCTAGAGAAATATACATTGGATTGAAACACAGAAAAATGCATGTTCAATATTTTTAAAATATCTGTTTAGAGTTATCAAAGTTTCCTCCTCACCTTTTCCCCCTGAGGACGGAAAGGTGGACAACTTTGAAATCATAAATGATAACCCCCTTTTTTCTGCAGATTCAGGTTCAACAGAAAAAAAAATCATACCTTTTGTATTGAACATTTTCTACAGAAAAGGGCACTGTAATCAAGTAAACATTGAGTAGAATTATTTCCATTGAAATGTCTGGAAATAACATCTGAATAATGAATGAATGAGAAATATACATCTGATTCAAAAACAAAAAATGCATGTTCAATAGTTTTGAAAAATCTATTTGGAGATATCAAAGTTCCATCATAAGTTCATAATAAGTTCCATCCAAAGTACCCATCATTTTTATTCCAGATTTGGATTCTACGGGAAAAAATATGTAACTTTTGTACTTAACATTTTCTTCAAAAAATCGTAGATGGCGCTGTAATCGAATAAAATGCAGTGATAATCGTTTCCATTGAAAAGTCTGGAAACAGTCAAATAACTCAAGAAATATACATCGGATTGAAAAATGGAAAAATACTTGTTCAGTATTTTAGAAAAATCTATTCAGGGTTGTAAAAGTTACCATTTCTCTAAAATATTGAGCACGTATTTTACTGTTTTTCAATCTGATTTATATTTCTCGAGTTATTCAACCTTGTCCAGACATTTCAATGGAAGCGATTCTCACTGAATTTTACTCGATTACAGTGCTATCTACAATTTTTTGAAGAAAATATTAAATATAAAAGTTAAGTATTTTTTCTTGTAGAATCCGAATTTGCAATAAAAAAAGGGGGGGGGGATAATTTGCAATAAAATTATCATAATTAATAATAAAATTATCAATAATTCGAATTTGCAATAAAAAATTATCATTTAAAATTTCAAAGTTGCTCCCATTTCTCACCAGGGGGCAGAGTCTGAGGGACAACTTTGATATCTCTAAATAGATTTTTCAAAACTATTGAACATGCATTTTTCAATCAAATATTTATTTCTCGAGTTACTTGGCTGTTTCCAGACATTTCAATGGAAACGATTCTCACTGCATTTTACTCGATTACAGTGCCATCTACAATTTTCTGAAGAAATGGTTCAACACAAAAGTTACATATTTTTTTTTCCAGTAGAATCCGAATCAGCAAATAAAATGGGGATTATCATTTAAGATTTTAAAGTTTCTCCCTTAAACCCCCAGAGGGAGCAGAGTTGAGGAGGAAACTTTGATATTCCTAAATAGATTTTTCAAAACTATAAAAAATGCATTTTCCATTTTTCAATCCAATGTATATTTCTCGAGTTATTCGACCATTTCCAGGCTTTTCGGACACCCTGTATATAATTACTCTGTATAATTTGTTCTTGGCTGATGATTTGTAAAAGGTTTCCGAGTATTAGGAAATGATATTATTTCATTTTGAATAAAAAATAAAGTATTTATGAAGATTTTTATTTCATTGTTTCCTACTATTTGTGCACTTAATCTATACTTATGTCCTTCCAGCTGCATGGTTATTTACAAAGTCTTAAAAGCCTTTTTTGAATTTTTAAAAACTTCAAGGACTGAATTTTTTGTGCAGTTATAGAACTCAATGAAAATTTGTTGACCGTCTCTAAAAGCATATGAGAATAGCAGTCCAGGCAGTGGAACAACATCTCAGTTGCATTTGACATTGGGACAGCAAAAGCATAAAATAAAATTCAGGTAGATCATTTTCATTTAATATTTAGTGCTTTTGCATTTTCGCCAGTCACATTTTATTTTTTATTATATTGCATACCAACTACTGGTGCATGAGAGTATTGTATGATGTTGCTATGGCAACATCTCCCACTTGTGTGCAAACTGATTTGCAGTTTTGTTATATTTATTTTCTAATCTATCATTTATACAAACATCATCAATGCTAACAGTGGTTCCCTTAATTTAGCATTTTTACCCTGAATAGTGATTAGTGATTCTGTAAATATTGAGTACTGATAAACATTCACATCATATAAAACAGCATTGATTGTAATGAGCATCGATTACCAAATTCTAATATCGGATGTTTTAGAATTGCTACTGACAAAGATAAGTTTAAAAAAAGTAGGTCCAAAACTTAGGGATCAAATGGCAGAAACTTTGATCATGAATCGTGATAAAGGGGATTGATCAATATTTTTAGCTCTAATTTCATAGCATATATTTAGTCTTTCATTTTTACTATTTTTGCTGTAGAGCTACTGTGAAATTTTGTATAAGGGCCTTTTTCTTTCCTGGTTAAATTGTTATATTTTTAATTTAGAGCATAATTATTTGCATTGTACTTTATTAAGTTGTATTTTCCAACTTCATCCCGTCCTCCCAAATAATAACTTTCTTAATTATGGTCTGATTTGAACCAGACCTTTTTTAACATTCTCCCCAAGTCATCTTGTTAAGAATTAAACATTGACATTACTTTTGCAACTTTTGGTAACCACTATTTATGAATAATAATCAAACTTTTTGGCTTTTTTATATCTCAAACATTCTATCCTTGCTTTAGAGCCATGTTATACAGGGTTCTCATTATTTAAGATGTATCTCTTAAGTTTGTCTGTATCAAGTATACTTAATTCTAATCTATAATTATTAATGTTCGAAAACTACGCCTCTCTGTCTGCCTATTGTTTCTGTCTGTACCTGTAAAATTTTTTCTCCCAGATGGAGTAGAGAGATGCTAAAGGTATCAAAATATACAGGAAAATTCGATAATTCTGTTCTTTCAGGTTTCGAAAAAATCCGCCAGTAATTAGAAAATATATTAATAAAAACTATTAAAAAATTGCACGAAAAGAACAATTTTTATCCAGCATGCGTTGGATAAAAATTCTTTCCATGCAAGAAAGAGACAAAGTGTCTGCCGATAAAAATACAGAAGTAGGGTTTTAAAATGGGCTTGCAAATTATAAGATCTAATTTACCTACAGTTTTGAAAATAACACTGTGTGAATCATCTGTCTCTCCACATTAAAAGATTATAATAATTAAAAAAATCCATCCATTAGAACCAAAGATATTAATTATTATTTCATTAATTTGATTGCATAAAAATTATTCCTTTTAACGCGCTGTTTCAGAGCCAGAAATTGGGACTGTTAGATGTCTAGAAGGATGAAAGATATGAAACCAATTTAAGTGGGGTTATTATAGGCTATATAAAATTACTAAAAATATTGAATTTAAAGATTTGAAAATTATGTATCCCTATGTAATATGGAATGCCGAGTCCAAAAAAGTAATTTTCGTAAAAATCGGATAATAATTCCCGAAGATATCAATTAAAAATCATTAATTTTCAAAAAGAAAATGAATTTTTTAGAAGTCAACACCACAGCTGTCTTTCCTGGCACATGTTTTGATTATTTCAGTGGAAGAATAGTAGACATCGTGACACTTTCTGAAAAAAAGAGATAAAATTGATAAAATGATGCATTTGAAAAGGATTACTGTTTTTATAGGCGATATAAAATTTTTAAAAATATCGGATTTAAGAATCTGAAATATATGCAATATGCATCCTTGATCAGAGTGGGCTGACATCATTAAAAAAAAATTCGAATTCGGACCATAATTTTTTATTTTAGCAAAATTCCGACTTTTGTATAAAAAAAAAAGCTAAGGAATCTGCTATTTCTTTTCCAAATATCTCCCGTCTTATGGGTCCCGGCGCTTTCTTATCTATGGTTATACAGGCTTGATCACAACGAGGTATAGCTGATTCGACTCAAAATTGACAGCCTCAAAGTTTTCAGTTATGTTCATATAGAACAGATTGCACCCCCTGTCAGTAAAGGATAGAACTAACGGATTTTACAGCTAACTCGAGACTATGGGTCCCATCACGATGCGGTTTGATTCATTCGACTCAACATAGACAGGACTTATCAATTGTAGTTCAAATTTCACCCCAGGGGTGCTTTTCTATCTCGGGTTCTACATGCCCGATTATGACGGAGTTTGGCTCATTCGACTGAATTTCGATAGCTTTACAGATTTCGCTTATGTTTGTATAGGACAAATTGCACCCTTGGCGGCGGAAGGTGGAACTAATGGATTTTTTAGCGCTTGCGCAGCATGCATGCTATACAGTGCTGCAGGCAACAGGAACACGTGCCTGAGGTTCGTATAGGACAGATTGCGCGCCTCACAGTGGAAGGTGGAACTAATGGATTTTCATAGATTCGTGGAACCGGTGTAAATTAGGGGCCCGCTAGCGGGCAAAGCCAACTAGTCATTATTATTAATTTCTGTAAACGTCTGTGTGTGTGTGTCTGTACCTGGATAAACACTGCGAGCACAGCAATCAGCAAGGCAATTTTGGTATAAAAAAATTCAGAAAAATCCAGACCTCCAAGAATTACAGTTTTGAAGAAGTCGGCCCCTAATTAAAAACGTTATTAATTAAAAACCTCATCAAAATTAGCAAAACAAGGAACAGTTTTATCGAAACCGAAAAGAAAATTTCCGTTTTGATAATCGCTGACATCCAAATTGTCTCTTTTTGACGCATCATTGAATTAAAAAAAATCTACCAGAGGTATCCATCCGAAAATCGGAGTACACACGCGGCCGATTTTTGTCGTTCCAAAAATTAATTTTTTTTTAAAATTTGGACAGTAATTTTTCTTTATTTCAGCCCAAAACTGACCAGACATCCAACATTGACCCCAGACGGAAAAATGTTGCTGTAAAGAATGCCGGGTTGACACACGACCAGTAACTTTTAAAGATATTAATTAAAACTCATTAATGAAAATGCCTTTCTGCCAAAAGAGATGCAAATATATGCCCGATAAAAAGATGCATTTTAAAATGATTTTAGTTTTTATGGGCTATATATATATTTTTTAAATAGCAGATTTTCATATCTAAAAAACATGCATTCTTGCTTAGAGTGGACTGACATTTCAGGGATTCAAAAAATTTTCGAATTCGGTGCCAAATTTTTATATAGGAAAGAAAAAGCTAAGGAATTTGCTATTTCTTTTTAAATTATCTCCCATCGAATGGGTCCGATCACGACGCGGTTTGGCTCATTCGACTCGATATCGATTACGCTTACATATTTTAGTTCCAAGTTTCACGACCAGGGGGCGCTTCCATAAATTGGTTTCTATGGGCGCGATTACGACGGGGTTCGGCTCATTTGACTGGATTTCGATATCTTTACAGATTTTGATTATGTTGGTTTAGAACAGATAGTGCCCCCTGGCAGTGGAAGGTGTAACTAAAGATGTTTCAGCACCAGGGGTGCTTTCTTTTCATTGGTTCTAAAGACCCGATCACGATGAGGTATGGCTCATTCGACTTGACGTCGAAAGCCTGAAAGATTTTGGTTATGTTTGTATGGAACAGATTGCGCCCCCTTGTGGTATAATGTGTAACTAAAGGATTTTCAGCTAACCTGTCTTCTATGGGTACCATCACGACGCAGTTTCGCTCATTCGACTCAACATTGATAAAGTTTACTGATTTTAGTTCGTATTTTCACCACCAGGGGGCACTTTCCTATATCTGGTTCTATGTTCATGAACACGACAGGGTATGGCTCATTCGACTCGACATCAAATGCCTTAACGATTTCAGTTATGATCATATGAACATATTTTGCTCCCCGGCGGTGGAAAGTGGAACTAAGGAATTATCCGGTGCGGGCATAGGAAGACCGGTATACAGTGCCGAAGGCAGCGGAGGTTCTTTTGATTAGAGGGTCGGAGGTTCTTTTGATTAGAGGTTTATACTAGTCGATGTGCAAATTAAGGAATTTGCATGCTTAGCACCACCGGCATACGATACCGGAGGCAGCGGGGACCCGGGTCGGAGGTTCGTTCGGTTAGAGGTTTAAACTATTCTATGTGCAAATTAAGGGATTATCCGGTGCCGAAGGCAGCGGGGACCTGGGTCGGAGGATCATTTGGTACGAGGGGGTTCATTCGTTTCTATGTTTTATACAAATGGAGAATTCAAAAGATTCAAAGTTTTACAAGGTTCGAGGCACCGATGTAAATTAGGGTCCCGCTAGCGGGCGAAGCCAGCTAGTTTAATTCTATATGATCGAAGGACTATTAAAGAAAATACTATCCATGAGGCTAATCTGAGTTGATGGTAATTGTTAAAGTACCTATCTAGAACTTGAAATTAGAACTTTGTTTTACTAATAGGGGAGTCGCCCTAGCAACACTTGTGTATGGTGTGGAGCAAAGCTGTTTCAGAGAAGTAGAAAATTATCTTTAACCCTGTTTAAAATAGCCATAAATATTAACACATAGCAAACGTCATAAAAATAATTTATTTAAAAAATTTAGGAGATTTTAACTAATTAATTATTAGCTTATGAAAATTGGGTTTCATCCAGTTTTTAAGATCTTCATAGTATAATTGCATTACTTTTCCAACTTGATTGTCACTCTTAAAATGTTATTTAAAAAAAATTGGTAAAATATCTTGGTCAAGAGGCTTCCACCTGCAAAATTCACTTGGCTAATTTTGAAATTTAATATTCAATGCCAACTTCTCACCCTGAATTTCAGTCCATGCTATTGAGACAAAACAATAACTATTTACCTATACCATTTAGTTAGCGTCTTTTCTTCAGAATATCATGTATTAAAATTCTCTAATTTTTTTGTTGTGCTTTATCAGTAGTACAAAGTTTTGTTTGATCATATAGTATGAATATTAATTTATTAAAAATTTTCCTTTTGTCTATAGATTAACAGAAAAAGAATTGGAGACATATAGATTGCAAGTCTTTCTCTGCTAAAGTTACATTTGATGTTATTCTGTTTTAGAGGAAACTAGATTTTTCGTAGGTAAGCGTCTGATAAACAGGAATTTAACATCTTATCTATGAAATGTCATATTAACTCTAAAATTTTGCTATTATTTTTATATGTAGAATTTAGGTCATTTTGATCCCTTTGTAAATAAAACTACAATTTTCATTGAATAATATTGTTAGCTTGTAAAAGTAAAATCAGTATAAATTAAATTATAATTTATTTTAATATGTTTACTGCTGAGCAAAATGGCACAATTGTATTGTTCTTTTCTCTGTATTTTATTTTTAAATCCTAAAAAAGAGATGATTTTTTAAACATGAAGAAAAAAGTTTAATTATTTATATAAATATAGTCCTTGAGAGTATTAATCATTACTCAGTTTTTTTTTAAACTGCATTATATTTGTAGAACCAGTAGACCCATGTCAGGATTTCACACTGCAGTCTAATATTTTTTAGAAACATGTAATATTTCTTAGATGCAGGTTTAAACTTAAAAATTTAAGGATAAAATTATCTTCAAACAACATTATCCTAGCGAGAATATCATCTCATTTATTCCACTAAAGTTACAGTAAAAATTGAGAAAAGATACTAAAAGGCACGCACCAGAAAAAAAATTGACTATCATATTTTGACCGTGGCATACATAATTCTATGTTATTATATTTCTTTTATTATATATGCTACAATTTTAACTGCATTAGGGAATGGAGTCATTCACTTCGGGAAAAAAAGGAACAAAGAAAAATTGAATATATTGAAAATACAATTTCATCATTAAATATATTATAACAAAGCATACAATTTATGCTATTTGTGAAATACCGTTGCTTCAATAGATATTACAGTATTTTATTTTTGTGGTAATACTGATTTGAGAAAAACCTTTCATTTATGAAAACAATGCTCATCAAATAATGTGTTTAATCAAATAATTTATCAATTAATGTGTTTTAACGAAATATGAATGTACTATGTCAGGAAGCCTGTTCAAAATTCTTTCATATGGTATCTTATTTATTGTTCTGCGTTTTGTATTTGATTAGAAAAGGGATGTTGACAATAGAAATAATAGATAAGATTATATTAATTTAAATAATGCTTGTATTGCAGTGAAACCTACAGCTTAGTGAGCAGATATAGCAGTTCACAGCAGTGAGGAGGTTAAATGACATAGTAATTATTGTCTGAAATATGCTTTTATATAGAAATAACCCAGCAAACATGACCAGCATAGCCCAGAAAAGGGCCAATGCGTTTGTACCAAAAATTACAATGCTGCCCCAATACCAGTTAGCCGTAATGGCACCGTTAAAAAAGTGTCCGTCTTTAATTTATTGGCCCTTAAGTGCGGACATTTACTGGGCAGATACCGTAATGCCAATACCATTAATAAATGCATTAATGGAAGAGTGTTGATCCAGTATATGTATTTATCATTACTTAAAGGGCAAGTACAGGCCCAATGTAGGAAATTTTATTTTCATCACAATTTCATGAATGCTTCAAAGGGTAAATATTGGCCCAATAAGGAATAGCCATACATGATTGAATCTACTTAGCTGGCCCAATGAAGGCTATTTAAATCAGTATCTAGTATTTTTCAGTGCTTTATAGGACATGTATTGGACCAATATTAAAGGTCATTAGATCATATTATGCAGAAAAATGTGCACTATACTCATTGACCTCAAAATTGAATTTTAGACCATACTAAAAGGTGTATAGTTTTAATAAGGAAATTTATAATTTTTAAACAATTGTAATAGGGACTAAAATTTGATTACAATATTGTAATCAAATTTTAGTCCATATTATAAATGTTTAAAAATTATAATTTTCTCCTTAAACGCAAAGGGGACAGTAACCTTTAATATGGTCTAAAATTCGATTTTGAGGTCAATGAGTAGTAGTGCACATTTTTCTGCATAATATGAAGCCAATCTTCTGAACATACAATAATTGTTAATAGAGATATAAAGAAATTATAGTGAATAAGAACAACAAAGTACTTAAAATTACTTAATTTGCAACAGGATTTTTATAAAAATTAAATGGTTACCGATGAATCACAGAATAGTTCAGAATGCAATTATCAAAATTTGGTTTTCACCATGAAAACCACAGTTAGAAACATAATTTTTGAAATTTTAATGTATGATAATCAAAATAGGGAACAGATGTGTTACACTCATGCAGAGATGTTTGGCGACTTTTCGGTTGGCGCGACTTTCAAGCCCGTGCCATACCAATAACTCAATACAATAGCTAAGTTACCATTAAAAGAAAAAATCCCCTAAATTTGGCAACTTTTTTCCTTTTTATATCCGATTAAAAATTTTTAAAACTGTGCATAAAGGTATGACATCATAGCCCAAAATAGTTTTGTTTAGCTTTAGTGTGTTTATAGTATAAATTACACTTATTAAATGTGTGGGAGAGGTATAAGTAAAAATTAACTTTTTTACTCACTGGCCAGTACATGGATTTTTTTACTCGCCAGTGTGTTTCAGCACTGGCCAATAACAAATTTACAAATACTTGATAAAAAATTTGCAAAATTTGTCTAACTTTTGTGGAATAAACAGCGAAATTCGTCAAATGACATTGGGAAAGAAATCGGGACATTCGTCAAATGGTCTCGGGAAAGAAATCAGGCATTGCAGGAAAAAAATTAATTTTGTCTAACTGTCGTGAAAAAATTCGAGAAATTTGTCTAATAGGTTCGGGGGGGGGGGGGGGGAATCTCAAAATTCGTCAAATGATCTCGGGAGAAAAATAATGAAATTCGTCTAACAATCCCGGAACAGAATTGCAAACTTCGTCGAACGGCAGCGAAAATAAAGTGCAAAATTTGTCGAACATCAGCGGAAAGAAAGTGGGAAATTTCTTCGTTCATGGAAAAAATAGTGAAATTCGTTAATCGATAAATCGTGAAATTCGTCAATCGATAGCGGAAAAATTGCAAAATTCATTAACCGATAGTGGAAAAATCGCAAAATTCATAAACTAGTTTCGGGGTAAAATATTTCGAATATCGTCGAATAGCTTCGAGAAAAAAAAAATCACAACCCGTCAAATAATGTCGGGGAAAAAATCGGTGAAATTCGCCAAATGGTTTTTAAATTTGTCGAGTGACAGCAGGGAAAAAATCTTTTTACATTCAATCATCGCAATTGGCGAGTATGACTATTAAATTTGACCAGTGGTGGCAGTAAAGTCAATCGCTAAATTTTCAGTATTACTCGCCGATTGGCGAGTGCTAATTTTCTCCTATAGGGAGAGGGGCATTACAACAACAAAGTACCTAAAATTAATTTGCATTTGCAGAAGCATTTTTAAAAAAGGAAATGTTTATCGATGAACCAAAGGATATTTCAGAATGCAACTATCAAAATTTGATATTCACTACCGCAAACTAATCCGTAATTTAGCTAAGTAATGATTACCTAGATAATTTAGTATATATACAAATCAAAAATAATTTGTTTCCACATCGATATTATTTTTGATGTTACTTCAATAAACTTACTTCATTTTCCTCTTTTTCGGCACAGCAGCGATACTCTATTCTACACAGAAGCACATCCAACTGTTCTTGCTTGCAGAAGATCACTCATGGTAGTCATTTGTTACACAATAAAACTACACACTCGTGATCTTCAGAGAGCAATCAAACCGGGATATTCACCAGACAGATTTCTTCATCTGTTTCACTTTTCATAGATAGAGGAAACTAGTTTTTGCCAGAAGTGACATCAAAAATAATATAAATGTTCTCTAGAAAGTGTTTTTACCAAAAGCAGAATATGGTTAAAAGTGCGACGTATGTCACAGAACAATTCAAATTCTCAATTTCAACGAAATTCATCATTCAAGTCTTAGTAAAAAAGTGCAAAATTTATCAGTCAATCACCAGTAAAGGGCAAAATTTGTCAGCCGAACATCAGAGGGAAACAAACAAACAAAAAAAAAAAAAAAGCCCGCAAAATTCTTTAATCATTCATGTAAAAAATAGCAAAATTCATCAATCGGTAGACTTATATAAAACCAAAAACTAAAAAAGTAAATCAATTTAATGTTCAATAAAATTACGTGTTATTATATTATTTTGATGATATGAATTAAAAACAGTAGTTTTAAATGATTATCATTTAAATTAAAAATTAATATTAAAAAATAATTATTTTGGTTCAAAAAATAATAAAGCTAAAAATTCATGACAGGAAGGGGTGAATTTTTATCAATTATTTTGTCAATATATTTAGAAACAACCAAATACTTAATATTGTGACATTTTCGCACAAAATGCCAGTCATTCTGTTAGCAGAAATAATGTGACATTGCTTGTGAAACAACTGAATCACATTTTGTAGGCAGAGGTACATTCATAGAATCGAATTTGAAAAAAAAAAAAAACGAACAAACATGTGCGTTAAAATAATAAAATCATTTTCCCTGTGTCATTTATGTTTTTTTTTCTATTATTATTATTATTTCTATTTTAAAAATTTTCAGACGACGATTTATTTTTGGCTCGCCGCCAATCAGTGATTGATGTTAATTAAAATTTGATGTATTTTGAAATATTTACATTTAGCTTTAAATCATTTTAGAGAAATTCAATTTAAAATGTTTTCTAACACTATGAAATTATTTAACCACTGCCGCCGGGCTAAAAAGTCACTGCAGCTGCTGATGGAAAACCGATCGCCGCGAAGCTCTAGTCTGCAGAAAATAGAAATAAAATTGCGTAATATCACAATAATATTTTGTGTCTTTAAACTTTGAATTGTGTGCAAACATCATACATAAGTTTAAGAAATATTTTTAATTTTTCAATATTAAAAAAAATAATAAAAGAAATAAAAATAAAACTAGTTGAATGTACCAATCCTAAATCTTTCTTCTACCTCATTCAGGTTTTAAACTCACCAAAAACGAATCAGCACCAATTTATATCAAGGTGTAACTGAATCTGAAGTTTTATTAAATTCCGTGCATTAGTTCTTGAGATATGACTATCGCTAAAATCTTTAAATCCTGAAAAACGCAGCATAGTTAGGCATTAACACCATCTGTTGGGAGATTTACACCAAAACCTAATCAAAATCAATTTATGTCAACGTCTAACCGAATCTCAAGTTTGATAAAATTCTGTGCATTAGTTCTTGAGATATAGATCGTGAAAAATGTCGCATAGCAGTACCAGATGTCAGGCGATTTACACAAAAAACAAATCAGTACCAATATATATCAAGGTCTAACTGAATGTAAAGTTTTATTAAATTCTGTGCATTAGTTCTTGAAATAGAGTGCTTACAATTTTTTTTAACACACAGACAGACTCACATTTTCTAAAAAGTCAAATCTTGTTCAGGACCTTCTAAAACGTATAAATCCATCAAAAACCTCAAATTTTCATGAATCCAAAACTTTCTTGTAAAGATACAAGAAAATAACTTTTAAAAAATTAAGTTTTTCTTTTCTAAAATATTTTCCATAAAGTTCTGAATTTTCAGAAAAGTTTCCACGTACAGTGTGCGGCCATGCATCTATATTATACAAATCTGTCAATCAGTAGTGGGAAAAAATTGTGAAATCAGTCAATCGTTAAATACTTCAGCTGGTTGCGGAAAAAAAAGGTCGATCAGTTGGGGGAAAATAAACGTTGATTTTTGCTAATCGGTCAAGAAATAGCCATAAAATTTGCTAATCAGTTGACAGAAAATATCTTAAAATTCACAAATTGGTTGCAGGGGAAAAAAAGCGAAATTCATCAGTGGCTTATCAGAAAGTTGATTGGGGGGGGGGGAATCGTGAAATTCTTTAGTCAGTTGCAGAAAAAATACGAAATTAGTCGATTACGATCAGTCGCGGAAAAAAAACATGATTTTTGCTAATTGCTCGTGTGAAAAAGTCGCAAAATTTGCCAATTGGTAAAAGAAAAATCTCTCGAAATTCGGGTCGCAGGTGAAAATCAGCAGTGGATCCTCGGAAATATTCTTGAAATTCTTTAAACAGTCGCAGGGAAAAAAAATTTCAAATGTATCGATCGGTCACAGGAAAAAATCATAAAATTTACCAGTCAAATGAAAGATCTCAAAAATGTTGTGAAATTTGTCTGTAGATTGTGAGAAAATTGGGAAATTCTTCAATCAGTCACAGGGGAAAAATGCATAAAAAAACCGAGAAATTTGTCTATAGGTCCCGAGAAAAGAATAGCAAAAGTCATCAATCGATCAAAGGAAAGAAAAATCTCAAAAATATTATGAAATTTGTTAATCGTTCTCGAGAAAAGATCGCAAAATTCATCAGAAAGGAAAAAAATGTCACAAAATTAGTTTGTCGGTCGCGAGAAAACAGCATAAAATTCTACTGATTTAGGGGACTCAAAACAAACCAGTTCAACAAAATATGTCTTTTGAATAAGATGCAAGAGCGTCCCTTTTAAAAACAGTGTTCGCATAGCGGCCCTCTTGTTTTAGAGTCAACACTATATTCATTATTTACTTTCAGATCTTGGTGATCAAATCAAAAATTTGAAATTGTATGGTGCAATGGACTTGCCTCCAACAAATGTTACTCATAACCTGTTAGATTTAACATGTATTCAGTATGAAAGAAGAGCTCATGGGCCTCCACATGGACAGAAATCTATTAGAAAACTGCTAAAAGCCGTATTTATAACTAACCATGCTTGGATCAAATTTCTAAACACATTTGCTCCATAAAAGTGATTATCTCAAAATTTGTCGCTTCTAAAACTATTGACAGAACTGTGAATTCTTTGTTAATGCCATGGTTTTAAAAATAAATCTTACCACAAAATATTATTTATTTTGTTGTGTGTGTGTCTGTGACGAAACGTCTTTTAAATTTCTATGAAAGGTGAAAGAACATTTTTTATCAGCTGAAGATTCGTTTCAAAACACTGCAAAATATTCGGGTTTTTGGAATAGTTTTTTACTTAATACTTATTTTCATAGGGTCTGATTTGTTGTCGCAATTTACTTTTATTGAAGAGAAATGGATGTTTTCATTGATCAATAGGAAGTTTTTATTGATAATTATGAACTTTATGAAAGACTGTCGACTCCAAAATTTGTATATTTGCATTACATAATGTTTGGGGGAGGAGAGGAATAAAAATTTTCAAAATCTTTGTAATGTTTTATATATATATATAAAATTGTTTTTCTGTAAAATTTAAAACTTCTTACAAGAAGCCATCTATGATCAACCAATCAGTGAAGGAGAAAAAAATACATTTGAATTCTATCATTGAAAAAAGAATTATTGTTAAAAATGTTTAAGAAAAAGTTTACAAATACTACAAAACACATTGAAATAAAATATTAAATAAATGAAAGTACTTATTCGCATACGATCCTGCTGAAATATAGATTTTTACTGCATAGTTGTAAAGTAAACATTAAGTAAGTCTAACGT
Organism: Maratus michaelseni; assembly: GCA_963931845.1. Lineage (NCBI taxonomy): Eukaryota > Metazoa > Arthropoda > Arachnida > Araneae > Salticidae > Maratus > Maratus michaelseni. The sequence continues at coordinate 290,072,136 of OZ007598.1, read as the reverse complement.
GTTTCGAATAAACAAGTCTATCTGAGTTCTGATTAAACTTTTTATAACAGTATCGTTTATAAAGTTAATTCGGTCAGTTGAAAAAATATTTACACGAGCATACGCATACTATACATAATGATTACATTTAAATATATATTTAATTTTAAAATATTCGTTCTTATTTATCCCTCAAAACAAAAGCAACGGCGTAATGTAATGGCGATCGCTTCTCTTTTCGTTCTAATCGTTGAATACCAACGACCCTATGGCACTTTTACAATGCTAATAAGTGTATTAAAATAGAAAACTATAGAAATAAATATAAAATACTAATTAATAGTAAATAATCTTACCTTCAGATTTCAGAAAATCAGAAATCAACAGCCGAATCTAACAGCGCGTAGGGATGGGTAGATCTTCGAAGATTTGCGCCTACTGTTGCCAAACACTAATTGTTAAATATACAAACTAAGGTCTGCTGGTTGGCTGGTTGAACAAAAATGGCCCAATGAAAATCCAGTTTTACTAGAACTTTAAACAGTTTGGAAGTAACGGACCAGTAAAGATTTCCCATCTTTATTTCGTAGCCCTAAAATATTTGAAAGATCCAATACTGGACCAGTATTCCTGAATCGATGTGATGCCGTACTTCAAACATCCAGCAATGGGCCAATACTGTTCAATGGATGTGCCATCACTGGCCATAAATGCCAATATAGGCCCCAAAAGTAGCCAACAGTTCTATGTTTGCTGGGAATTAGCTAATTGTGTTGGAAAATCTTGTTTTAATTTAGTTACATTTTAGAAGTAAGAACGATGAAAATTATGAGTGTTATATTAATTTCTGTTATAAAATCGCATTGTAAAGCAAATTAATCAAATATTTTAGTATTTCAATCATTTTGTTTCTACAAAAAATAATGTAAGAATTATAGTATACTTATGAAATCATTTCTTAACATAGCAATTGCCCTGCTAAAAATCTTGTTCATTATCAAAATATAAAAACCTGTGTCTACTCATGCTCTTGTGAAAAATAAATTGGGCCCCACATTTTAGACTTGAAATTATGAACATGCAGTTAATATACCCCTAACATACCATAACGATATCAATGCTTTGAGTTTTTTTAATAAGTTATTTTATGATTTTTTTAACGTTTTTTCTCAACATAACTGCAGTCTGTTATATATATATTTTTTTTTTATGATTTTTTTTTCATATATCTCCAGCATACCTCATTGTCACTTTGAATTTCTCACTAATCATCTTTTAACTGACTGTCCAGGCTGAAGACACACACGTATGTAGAATTTACTTTCATTCATCAACACCTACTTTGACAAATCTCATTGGCAAAAAAAAAAAACATTCACAGGGTACTCTTTATTTTTTATTAAAACAGACACAATGTTTTTTATAATAGTTGCTTGAGGTCTTAATAACACACTTTTATAATTTATTGTTTTTACAATTGACAGTTTAACTATTTATGCGCCATACTTTGGATAGAAAATATAGGTACATAAAGTTGATTAAGAACATCTTTTGACATTTTTAAATACTGCAGGTACTGAAGATGAAGTGTATAGTGAAAAAGAAAAAATAATTACAGATTTCCATTATGTTTAAAAAATACAAAAAACAGGAAAATATATAAAATCAAATATTAGAATTCTGGACAGAGTCATAAAATATATATTATAAAATAATATTTACACGTTTCACAATATTTAGAGAATAAGCAAGTTTGCCAATATCCGACAAACAACCTATATTGATTGTTTTTTCTTAAAACATTTATTATTTTTACACAATTCTTAATTATTTACTATATATATATATATATATATATATGTGTGTGTGTGTGTGTGTACATTGAAAACATTTTTGATAAATTTAACCATTGTGCTGATCTGAAATATATAAGCATATAGAAATATAACAAAATTGGATATATAATTAAATATTCTAATTTTGGAAATTCATGATATAAGAGTATGTGATAAAAAAATATATTTGTATATTTCATAATATCTAAAGAATAAGCAAACCTAATTTGCCAATATCTGGCAATCAACTCATATTGATTGTTTTAAATTCTCAAAACATGTATTATTGTCTTAATTTTTTAGAAATATGTATATGTATTGCAAACTTCTCAGTAAATTTAAACATTGTAGATGCTGATAATGAAACACAGTGAAACAAAAATAAAATTAAATAATAACAGTAACTTTTACAGGTTTTATTATTTTAGAAAATGAACAAATCTTTTTTCTACTCCACTCATCCCAAAATAGTTTTTCAGAAATTACAGAATATTTTTTCAGAATTTTAAAATATTAAATTATAAATCTATTCACTATACTTATATAAAAAATGTAACTGTAGGTATATGCAGAAAATATTGTATTGAAATACACTCATTGTCCTAGGATTTTTGGAAAGATAACATTGTTTGCTTCAAAACCATCCCTGTAAAAATATTGTTTGATTCTTACAGACTACACATTACCAAATAAAAATTTGATCATAAAATTATTACTTACCATTTGCAAAATATATCTTGGTTATATACTTTAAATATTCAGAATTTTTACAGAAAAATATACTGTAATTATTAAAAAATACAAATTAAGTAAACTTTAAAATTTTTCTTGATAAAGAGTTATTATATGCAGATAAATTGGCTTTATTTGTAAATTTCCTTGCCATATTTTTTAAATAGTGGGCAAGAATTTTGCACATATTAATGAACATAGCATACATGTATTCGCAGAAATGTTCCCTTGATATAAGTTTCAACCATTTATTCTTTAAGGGTCCTCTCCCTCATATGAAAAGATAGCTGAGATCAATCTCTCTTTCTGACGCTGATTACTTTTTCGATTTTCTTCGCAGATTTTTTTACGAAGATACTTTCACTTTCAAATCCGAATCCAAAAGTAAAAGTATCTTCGTAAAAACAATTCCATGAACAAAATTAAAAAAGTAATCAACGGCAGAAATGGAGATTGATCTCAGCTATCCAATGTGAAAAAAAATCGTTTAAAAATATTGAAATGCAAACGAGATATTAGAAAAAAAATGCCCCATAGGATTAACATCCCTTAAGTATATTGAAGAAAATTCATGAAAAGAAATTCCAGGAATTTTTTTCTGTGAATTTGAAGTGCAGTATAAAACACAGCAATGAACCATTTTCTACTGAAAAATTAAAAAATCTCAGTTTTATTTAAATTATACCTAAGACAACACGAGAGTGAAAGGCAAAGTTAAGGAAATTCCCCTTTAGTGACAGTGAGTAAAAGCACTACTTGCACTTCTCTGGAGAGAAAATCTGATTTCTCTTGAACAAAGGGATTTTGACTTTTTGTTACGGCTCTGTATAAGGGGAAGGAAAAAGAGGAATCGATTTTGGCCATGGTACAACCTGACCTGTATGGCACTCTACACTGTAGTAATAATAAATAATCATCTAATCATACCTCTCGCTCCTGCCACCAAAAAAAATTATTTTAACCAACAATTACCTCACAAAGTTTTAAAATCTTGAAAACTCTTTACATGTTATTAAATATTTTCTTATGTATTTATTATTATTTTTTTTAAATAATAAACAAGCCTCTAAATTCTTCCCCCAGTCAGAGATAGCTCATCGGTTAGGGAAAAGTGGTGACATAGAGGCATTCATGGGAGGCAAAAGAGTGATAATTTGTGAGATAGGAGAAAGGAAGGAGAAAAAAACCTACAAAATTTATGTGACATAATTAACGGATGATCTCAAAAGAGAAAAATATTCTTGTTACATCACATGCTGAAAATCGGCCTTTTCATCTGAAATGTGAGATAATACAAAGAAACTGATTGATGTTTTATTCCTGTTTTAAGATATTTTTTAAATGATATGAATATTTAAGGAGTCTATTTCTTTGAAATATATTATTTTAATAAATAAACAATTGAAAGATTTTCCTAAAATTAATTACTCATTTCAATATGAAGATATTATTTCTTTCCTTATTAAGACTTGCGCTATTTCCAGCGCAACTTCCCCATGCTATTCCAGCACAGCAAATCCCGTTGAACGAGTTAATTTACTAGAGTTTTTCCCACTTTTTGTACGCGCTTCCACAAATTTTCTTCAAAACACCTAATTCTGTAAAAAAATAAATCCTCCAATCAAAAAACTGGTGTTGTTACTTTCTTTACAGACCTGTCAGGCTTCGACCAGGAAGATAGATTATTATTTTATCCATTATTTAAATCTCCCTGGCTTCGAAACTGCATTATGGGTAAATTAATGCTTTCTATTGCAGTGCAGGCGAGATTGCGAGATATGATTTTAAGAATTACGCCGCGTCAAAAACTATGTGGAGGGGGTGGATGGGGGGTTGGATGTTTTGCTCGTTTGGCAGGGGAGGTGGAAGAGCGCGAACACAATTAGGAAATACAATAAAGCAATCTGTTTTAAACTTTACGATATTTTATAACACATAACATAATTTTTTAAAAATGAAGCCCCATCATAAATTATGGGGAGGGGGGGGCATTTTGCCCACAAGGGGGACACTTTTTGAAATTTTGGCGAAACCCCGCATGTGATATATCGTTGGAAAGGTCTGAGACCGCTTAATCATATTATGCATCTCCAGTGTCCATCTCCCCACTTTGCCCCCAACAAGGGGGGTACTTTAATAAAATTTTACACACACCCCTCATGTGATATATCGTTGGAAAGGTCTGTGGCTGATTAATCATATTATGCAGTGCGTGCGCAGCACGACTGCTATACGGTGCCGCAGGCACCTTATAGCAGTCGTATAATTACATAATACTATAAATTAATGTAAATAAATAATTCATAATAAATAAATAATAATAGTATAAATAAATAATAATAGTATAAATAAATAATACTATATATTTTACAGGGACCCAAGCCGGAGGTTCGTTCAGTTAGACGTTTATGCTATTCGATGTGCAAATTAAGGGATCATCCGGGGCCAAAGGCAGTGGGGACCCGGGTCGGAGGTTCGTTCGGTTAGAGGATTATACTATTCAATGTGCAAATTAAGGGATTAACCGGTGCCGAAGGCAGCGGGGACCCGGGTCGGAGGTTCATTCGGTTCAAGGTTTTACAAGATTCGAGGCACCGATGTAAATTTGGGCCCCGCTAGCAGGTGATGCCAGCTAGTTTTCTTATTATTTGTATTATATAACAAAAACTCTTGACACATTCACTGTTCACAATTATATTTAATAACATTTTGCACATATATACTCGTTATTATTATTTTCTTATGTGATAAAACAACATAAGATTTTATCGATAGCTTTCACACACCACTTACTAGTGTCTCTTTCCAAAGTGGTTGCAAACGTATTTTGCACAATTGAATAAAATTATTTGCATAAATTAACATGATTCTTTTATTATTATTATTATGAAGATGAGAAACAATTCGTTGAAGTCCGTTATATATTTTTTTTTGTTAAAAATTACTTGTATTATTTTAATTGTTTACAGAATAATCAATGTTTGAACTGTATATTTATATTACCAATGCTGATTTTGATCTGTGCAGTCTTTTACATACTTGCCTCTTACGAATCTTATCTGCTTCATTCTAATTTGTTATTAAAAAACTTGAGATATTAAAAAAGAGTAACTTGCAAAGCAAATTAAAAAAATAAATTTATTTCCATATTAAATCTAAATAAATCTTCAACTATTTTTTTTCAATTTTACATGCATTATGCAAAATTTGTATTGTAGCAAATTCTAACACACAAGAAACATGAGAAATTCAAATAATTAAAAAGGTTGAAGATTTATTTACATTTCATTTACACTAAATGAAATGTTTTAAAGTTGCTTTAATATCATGTTTCAAATTTAAATATAATTTTTAAAGATTAAATAGACTGAACAAGATTTAATATAAAAATGCAACATTATTGTAACATTGACTAAATAAAATAATTTTAATATCTGTCCCTTCTCGGGCTTAACAATATGGAAATAAATTAATTTTTTTAATTTGCTTTGCAAGTTACTTTTTTTAAAATTTATATTTATGTCTATTTCTTCATATATATTTACAACTAACAAGAAAAGAAAAAAGTATACAGAAGAAAATTTTTTTCAACCATTATTAGAATATTTTAAGTCAAAACTGTCTTTCGAGCCACTATGTGGTCCACCTATTCAAATAAATATATAAAATTACTGTTTCTCGATTCTGCATCATAAGTAACATGACTGTGGAATAGGGGTATTTTTTCTTTATAGTTATGAAATGTTCAAATATTTTTTTTATAGGTTTGCTTAATATCTCTAATATAAGGATTACTCTTTTGCAAAATGTAATTGTGGTTCAATAATATGCAATAAAAATTTTCTTAGTTGCAGTTAAAAAACATCATAGTAATACTGAAGTATTAATAGATATTCAATTTAAGTTTGGGTAAACCAAATTTTTGATGATCTGTGTCAGATAATAAATTAAAAAGATTCTTTTTTTTTTTCAAAATAATGTGCTACTTTATCATAAATGTAAATAAAAGTGCCAAATTTGAATGCTAATATAAATAGCTGAAAATGATTTTTCTGAAAACAATATAGGTTATTTTACGGCAAATGAACATCCTCCCCACTCCTTCTTTAAGTAAGCATGTAACTATTTTGAGGGCTATTTTTGTGCAAATACTACTTTTTGTTTCATTAGAAGCTACTAAATTAACTATGTTTCAGTAAACTTGGCAGTATTAGCTGTGTTTTAAACGTTGTGGTGAATGAATATAAGTTTTAATCTAGGTTAGAAAATTATTTAAATTCTGTTTTCTTTGTTAATTTTAATTTCTTGTCATTGTCAGAAGCTCTTTAACTGTGAAATATGTTTTTCATAAATTGTAAAATATGATAGATAACAATTTTATTTATTTCAGATGCATATATCTATAAAAGTAGTTAAAGGGAAAAGGCCCCTTGGATATCTGTTACACCACGCAAAGCTGACAAAAGTATTTAAAGTGTGAAATATGGAACAAAACATTTCTTTACAAAAGCATTTCGGAGAAGAAGCTTCTGACTCACATCAAGGAAAATTGTTTGTTTGTGAGCTTTGCAACAAGAAATTCTCTCAAAAGAGTTATTTAAGCAAACATTTCTTAGTTCATACTGGTGAGAAACCTTTTGAGTGTGAGACATGCAACAAGAAATTCTCTCGAAACCGTGATTTAAGTCAACATCTGTTACTTCATACAGGTGAGAAACCTTTTGAGTGTGAGACATGCAACAAGAAATTCTCCCAAAGAAATACATTAATCCAACATTTGTTAGTTCATACCCGTGAGAAACATTTTGAGTGTGAGATATGCAACAAGAAATTCTTTCGGAAGGATCATTTAAGAAGACATTTGTTAGTTCATACTGGTGAGAAACCATTTGTATGTGAGATATGCAACAAGAAATTCTCTCAAAACAATGTTTTAAGCAGACATTTGTTGATTCATACTGGTGAGAAACATTTTGAGTGTGAGACATGTAACAAGAAATTTTCTCAAAAGAGGATTTTAAGTGGACATTTGTTAGTTCATACTGGTGACAAAACTTTTGCATGTGAGACATGCAACATGAAATTTTCTCGAAAGAGTAATTTAGGACAACATTTCTTAGTTCATACTGGTGAGAAACCATTTGTATGTGAGATATGCAACAAGAAATTCTCTCGAAAGAGTGCATTAAGCACACATTTGTTAGTTCATGCTGGTGAGAAACCTTTTGTGTGAGATGTGCAAAAAGAAATTTTCTGACAGTCATCATTTGAAATGTCAACTGCTAATTCGTACTGATGAGAAACCATGTGTGTGAGATATGCAACAAGAAATTCTCAAAAAAAGGAAATTGAAAAGGGATCTGTTAAATCATACTGTTCATAAACCATTTGTTTGTGCAGTAAGCAAAAAGAATGTACCCTCTAAAGAGTAACTTTAAAAATCATCTGTTAATTCATATTGAAACCTTTTGTTTTTGAGACATGCAATAGAAAAATTTAAAAAAAGGGTAATAAACTAAGTACACATTTATGCTCTCATAATATGATGTTCACAATCAACTTACTTCAGTACTTCTTTTTTTTTATAAGGGCCTTGATATAAATTAAGTTTTAAAGAGTATGATTTCTTGTCAAACATTATAAACAACAATATGAAACAGTGGTCAAGAAAAAAAAAATTAATTTATGTTGCTTATCTTTTTAATGATATGTCAAACATTTTATTTTCTATTATATGATGTTTTATTTATGTATATATTAAGTACATACTATGTATATGTTATAGGCTAATTGCAAAATACACATCTTTACAAAGAGCTGGGCTTGTTGGAGAATCATCTGCCTTTTTCCATTGAGCCTGATATTTCTCTGGCTTATTGCAAAGGTCTTAGAGCGTGCTAATCTAATTGGTATAGATCCATTTATTTCTCAATCATCCTGAACTTTTTGTAGGCTTATTGCAAAGAGCCTAGATCGTGTTAGACTATTCAATTAAACTAGCAATTAATCACTTGTTTCTCAATCAGCCTGATTGTTTCAGGCTTATTGCCATGAGTATGCAGTTTTAGGCTAATTAGTAAATTACCAGCTGTTTGTCCAAATATTGTGTTGTATCTGACCAGAGCATGAAAACTCCCTTTGAAGTCTTATCCTAATGAGACAAAGAAAAGTTCTATTGAAGCATAGTTGATCCAAGCATGACAAAATGATTTCTGTCAAATGCAACTGATAAAACATGAAAATTGCATTTGAAGTGAACCTGAGTTGAACAAAAAAATTCTACTGCACCATAACCTGATCCAAACTTAACAAAGTAATTCCCATCAACATCCAACCTGACCTGAACCTGAAATTTCTATTTGAAGTCAACCCAACCTGAACCCAACTTAAATTTCCATCAAAATGCAAACCAATCCGAAAGCAAGAGAATTATTGTCATTGAGGTGCAACATGATCAGAATCTGAAAATTCCATTTGGATGCCAACAAAAATTTAAAGAAAAATTAATCAAACAACAAATTGATTTGATGACAAATAATTTCCCTTGATGTGCAACCTGACCTGAACCAGAAAATTCCATTTGATATGAGCCCTAAACCTGACAAGAAGAAATCAATTAAACTGTAACTCCATCTCAATGCAACAAAATAATTCTGTCAACATGCAACACTATCTGAACCAGACACATTTCAACGTCAAGTCAATATGCTTCAATCTGAACACTAAATTAAAGGAAATTAATTCATCTTTTAATATTATTTTGAAAAGTAGTACATGACAAAAATATCATGAATTTTATATTTTATGTTGAAAATGAACATATCTATTTTCTTTAATATTCAAATATAGTAAAATTTTTGAGTAGCAGACATCTCTGTATCAGGTCAGGTTGTTCCCAACTTCTTTTTCTCTCATCACTGAGACTGTAATTTTTTTTTCTCCACATCAGGTTGACACTTGAATGTTTCTTGCAGGTCAGGTTTAGATTTTTGCAAATTGAGATCTTGGGGTTTTGAAAAATAAATTAATAAAAATAAGCAGATCTATGTTTCAGATAAATTGAGATTAATGTCTTGAAATTTTAAAACTTTGCTATAATTAGTGTTTTAACATTTTTCGCATATATTAATAGATTATTTTTTAATTTTAAAGAAATATTAAGTGGATTTCCTGAAGCATTAATCTATTGCTACTAATTTTATAAAAGATTAAAAGAAAGGGTTTTCTTTATTTAATATTTAAATGAACTATTAAGTTTTATTTCATTTCAGGTTCAGGTTAAAATGTATTGAATTTGTCTTGTGTTGCATATTAAAGAAAAATATTTTGATGTGTTCTGGTTTGATGGCAGTTGACTTAATAAGAATTTTTTGGTTTTGGTTGAAATACAACTCCACCCACAAATTATTCTAAAGATGAATCAGTTTGCTCTTTTGATGTGTCTGCTATTGGGGAAAAGAAAACAAATATACAAGTGTTAGGAATTGAAAAGTGTTTTCTAAATAGAGATGCCCACTATTGGAAAATGTCTACTATGGATGTACATTACATGTACATTATATAAATCACATAAAAAATATTTTGGACTTTCTTTTGAGAAATTTGATCAAACTCAATCTGAACAGCAGGTCTCAAAACCTAAAATAAAACTCACCCGAACCTGAAAAAATGAATGTTAACCGGATCTGCCAACATAACACCAACAGCACCAGACCTGAGTTTCATGTCAAGTTAGTTTCAGGTAAAATCTGTTTATCTGATGTGATGAACGACTGCGACTCTAATCCAGGTTATTGCAGTACTTCGAAAGTAATGAAATTATGCATAATTTAGTATCAAAAATAGAAGTCTGAGTTTCAAATGCTTATGAAAAATGTAGAAGAAAACTCTTATTGACAGATTTTATCTATGCAACTGACAGTTTAAGATTAGTTCATTTTTATTTTTAGGGCCTACTTTTTACAAATACTCTGTGTAGAAGGATCAATAAAATCTGTAGATATGGTAGTTTTTTAACTCTTTTCCCAGCATTGCACAGAAAATATGGTTTGCTAATGGAAATAATTGTAAAAAACACGTAAGAAAATTTTTACATTAATGAAATTTTCATCTCAGAAGATTTTTAATGTTTTTCCAGCCTTTTGTAGAAAAGATGGGTTGTTGAATAAAAATAATTATAAATCATATGCAAATTTCATCAGTACAACAATTTTTTATAAATTATTTTAATTATTTTCATTAGCAGTCTACCTTCTCTGATAATGGGAAAGATGCTGGATTTTTTTTTATTTTACAAAACTAGTATTTATATATATTGCATGATGCTGGGAAAACATTAAAATACTGACTCATCTGCAGATCTGGAGGCACAAGAGTGCCTCCGCCAAGTCGAGAAAACACGGCTGAAAGCATACTTTTCTGGGAGCAACTCAGAGCACTTTTGACCCCCTCATATCTCCGCGCTGGAGTATCCCAAAAATTTGAAACTTCCTTTTTCTAGAGTATTTGGTGCACAGGACCAAAATTTAAAATTACAACTTTCTGTCTTTTCTAGTTCAGACGATATATGAACTCAAACATTCGATTTTTTGTCCCTCACTCACTCACTCGTTCACGCATCATCAAAAAGATTAGGTAGATCCCGTAGCCCTAGAAACTTGACATTTGGAAAAAAGGTAGTGTTTAGGATACAAAGAAAGGAAAAGTTATAAAATCCGGAAAATTCGGAAAAAAAAAATTCAAAAATTCAACAAATTCCATCAAAATTGAAAATTGAAAATAATACGATCTTGTAGTCTTAGAAACTTAAGATTTGGTGTGAAGGTTGTGTTTAGCATACAGAAAAAGAAAACACCAAAAAAATCGAAAGAAAAATTGAAAAAATCGAAAACAAATCTAAAATTTTCAAATAATCCAAATTTGGTGCACTAGAAACTTGGAATTCGGAATAAAGGTAGTACTTAAGATGCAAAATAAGGAAAAATTAAAAAATCTGGAAAATTAAAAAAAAAAAATCTAAAATTCAAAAAATTCGAAAAAAAATTGAAAAAATTAAAATAATTTGATCTTTTAGCCTTAGAAACTTAAAATTCGCGGTAAAGATAGTGTTTAGGATTCAGAATAAGTTAAAGTAAAAAACGCAATAAAATTTGAAAATAAAATCAAAAAATCGAAAAATAAGGAAAATTTGTAAATATTTCGATTTTATAGCGCTAGACACTTGAAATTTTGAATAAAGGTAATATTTAAGATACTAAATAAGAAAAAATTCAAAAATATGGATAATTCAAAAAATACCCATAAATTAGTGCAGACGATATATGAACTCAAAATTTTGATTTTTTGTCACTCACACACTCACTCACGCATCATCAAAAAGATTGGGTAGATCCCGCAGCCATAGAAACTTAAAATTTGGAATAAAGCTAGTGTTTCGGATACAAAGAAAGGAAACTTTATAAAATCCGGCAAATTCCAAAAGAAAAACATTCAAAATTCAACAAATTTCGAACAAAATTAAAATTATAAAGTAGCACGATCTTGTAGTCTTAAAAACTTAAAATTTGGTGTGAAGATAGTGTTTAGAATTCAGAAAAAGAAACAATCAAAATCACCAAAAAAAATCGAAAAATTTCAAATAATCCGATTTTGTTGCGCTAGAAACTTGGAATTCGGAATAAAGGTAGTATTTAGGATGCAAAATAAGGAAAAATTAAAAAATCCGGAAAATTCGAAAAAATATTCAAAAATTCGAAAAAAATTAAAATAATTTGATCTTTTAGCCTTAGAAACTTAAAATTCACGGTAAAGATAGTTTTTAGGATTCAGAATAAGTTAAAACGCAATAAAATTCGAAAATAAAATAAAAAAATTGAAAAATAAGGAAAATTTGAAAATAATTCGATTTTATAGCGCTAAAAACTTGAAATTTGGAATAAAGGTAATATTTAAGATACTAAATAAGAAAAAATTAAAAAATATGGATAGTTCAAAAAATACCCATAAATTAGTGCAGACGATATATGAACTCAAAGTTTCGATTTTTTGTCACACACACACTCATTTACTCTTGCGTCATCAGAAAGATTGGGTAGATCCTGCAGCAATAGAAACTTAAAATTTGGAATAAAGCTAGTGCTTCGGATACAAAGAAAGGAAACTTTATAAAATCCGGCAAATTCCAAAAGAAAAACATTCGAAAATTCAACAAATTCGAACAAAATTAAAAATATAAAGTAGCACGATCTTGTAGTCTTAAAAACTTAAAATTTGGTGTGAAGATAGCGTTTAGAATTCAGAAAAAGAAACAATACAAAAAAAAATCGAAAATAAAATCGAAAAATTTCAAATAATCCGATTTTGTTGCACTAGAAACTTGGAATTCGGAATAAAGGTAGTATTTAGGATGCAAAATAAGGAAAAATTAAAAAATCCGGAAAATTCGAAAAAAAAAATTCAAAAATTGAAATAATTAAAATAATTTGATCTTTTAGCCTTAGAAACTTAAAATTCGCGGTAAAGATAGTTTTTAGGATTCAGAATAAGTTAAAACGCAATAAAATTCGAAAATAAAATAAAAAAATCGAAAAATAAGGAAAATTTGAAAATAATTCGATTTTATAGCGCTAGAAACTTGAACTTTGGAATAAAGGTAATATTTAAGATACTAAATAAGAAAAAATTAAAAAATATGGATAGTTCAAAAAATACCCATAAATTAGTGCAGACGATATATGAACTCGAAGTTTCGATTTTTTGTCACTCACACACTCATTCACTCTTGCGTCATCAGAAAGATTGGGTAGATCCCGCAGCCATAGAAACTTAAAATTTGGAATAAAGCTAGTGTTTCGGATGCAAAGAAAGGAAACTTTATAAAATCCGGCAAATTCCAAAAGAAAAACATTCAAAAATTCAACAAATTCGAACAAAATTAAAAATATAAAGTAGCACGATCTTGTAGTCTTAAAAACTTAAAATTTGGTGTGAAGATAGCGTTTAGAATTCAGAAAAAGAAACAATACCAAAAAAAAAATCGAAAATAAAATCGAAAAATTTCAAATAATCGATTTTGTTGCACTAGAAACTTGGAATTCGGAATAAAGGTAGTATTTAGGATGCAAAATAAGGAAAAATTAAAAAATCCGGGAAATTCGAAACAAAAATTCAAAAATTCGAAAAAAATTAAAATAATTTGATCTTTTAGCCTTAGAAACTTAAAATTCGCGGTAAAGATAGTTTTTAGGATTCAGAATAAGTTAAAAAGCAATAAAATTCGAAAATAAAATAAAAAAATCGAAAAATAAGGAAAATTTGAAAATAATTCGATTTTATAGCGCTAGAAACGTGAAATTTGGAATAAAGGTAATATTTAAGATACTAAATAAGAAAAAATTAAAAAATATGGATAGTTCAAAAAATACCCATAAATTAGTGCAGACGATATATGAACTTAAAGTTTTGATTTTTTGTCACTCACACACTCACTCACTGTCTCGTCATCAAAAATATTGGGTAGATCCCGCAGCCATAGAAACTTAAATTTTGGAATAAAGCTAGCGTTTCGATCCAGAAAATTAAAAAAAAAACATTCGAAAATTCAACAAATTCGAACAAAATTGAAAATTGAAAATAACATGATCTTGTAGTCTTAAAAACTTAAAAATTGGTGTGAAGGTAGTGTTTAAAATTCAGAAAAAGAAAACACCAAAAAAATTCGAAAATAAAATCTAAAAATCAAAAATTTTCAAATAATCCGATTTTGTTGCACTAGAAACTTGGAATTCGGAATAAAGGTTGTATTTAGGATGCAAAATAAGGAAAAATTAAAAAATCCGGAAAATTCGAAAAAAAAAATTCAAAAATTCGAAAAAAAAATCGAAATAATTAAAATAATTTGATCTTTTAGCTTTAGAAACTTAAAATTCGCGGTAAAGATAGTGTTTAGGATTCAGAATAAGTTAAAACGCAATAAAATTCGAAAATAAAATAAAAAAATCGAAAAATAAGGAAAATTTGAAAATAATTCGATTTTATAGCGCTAGAAACTTGAAATTTGGAATAAAGGTAATATTTAAGATACTAAATAAGGAAAAAAAAAATATGGATAATTCGAAAAAAAAAATCGAAAATTTCAAAAATTAAAAATTAAAAAAAAAGAAAGAAAGAAAATGTGAGAAATTGAAAATAATATGATCTCGTAGTCTTGGAAACTGAAAACTTGGTGTAAAGGTAGTGTTTATGATTCAGAAAAAGAAAAAATTAAAAACACAACAAAAATCGAAAAAAAAAACGAAAATTTGAATATAATTCGATTTTGTAGAGCTAGAAACTTAAAATTTGGAATAAAGGTAATATTTAGGATACAAAAAAAGAAAAAAGAAAAAAATCTGTAAAATTCGAAAAATTGAAAAAAATTCGATTTTGTAGCTTTAGAACTTAAAATTCGGCGTAAACTTATTGTTTAGGATACAGAAAAAGGAAAAATTAAAACACAATAAATTCGAAAATAGAATAAAAAGATCGGAAATTTCCAAATAATTCGATTTTGTAGCGCTAGAAACTTGAAATTTGTAATAAAGGATACAAAATAAGAAAAAATTAAAAAATTCAGAAAATTATAAAAAAACTTCGAAAAAATCAAAAATTGAAAATAATTTTATCTTGTAGTCTTAGAAACTTAAAACTTGGTGTAAAGGTAGTATTTACTATTCAATAAAAGGAACAATTAAAAAATTCGTTAAATTCGAAAATAAAATCAAAAAATCTTCAAAATATCGAAAAATCGAAAACAATTTGATTTTGTACTGCTAGAAACATTAGTTTTAAGATAATTGTCCTATTAGCTAGTACAACGCCCCTAATTGTTTTATGTTATTTCCCCCAGATTATGGTTTTATTTTCTTTCGTTTACGAATTTCGTTATAGAAAAGTTCCGCTATAGACTGGCTACATTATAGGCAATTTCTTTATAGACAAGTTTGTTTTCTTTCACAGGTTATACTCTATTTCTTTGCATATGAAATATGGATTGTTAAATGATGTTAGCCCCACAAAAATTTTCACAGCTCCCCCTACCCTCCTGACATTACTGGCTGGTTATGACTTGATAGTCCTTTTTAAATAAAATCATGGTGACGCTAAGATTCACTAGATTTATCCGTAAATTCAACCTAAATGATCCTAAGAAGACGAATCAAAGAATTACTATATTGGCATGACAATCAGGTAACTTAGAACTGAAATCAATAAATTTATAACAAGTCGAAAGTTTGAAAATAATTCGATTTTGTAGTCCTAGAAGCTTGACATTTGGCAAAAAGGTAGGGTTCAGTACACAAAGTAAGGAAAAATTTTAAAAATCCATAAATGATAAAAAAGACGAAAAAAACATCGAAAAAATTAATATAGTTAGATTTATTGGAAATTTCCAGAAATTTTAATTTTGGCTTTCTTTTTATACTAAAAAGTACTTTTATACTAAATATCAAGTATCTAGGGCTGCGAGTAATATCTCAGATGGACAGCACCTATCTTGGAAGCAACTGAGAGTACTTTTGATACTCCCTCTCCCATAACTTAGTGCTTGCCTAGGAACTTGAAATCTCTTTTTATCTACAGTACTTTGCAAACGAAACTAAAGCTTCAATTTTTTTATACCTGTAAATATTAGGGACAGTGTGTGGGCTTAGTGAAAATCAGTGGATGATCTCCAAAAAGAACCCAAAATCAAGAAAAGGAGGATTACTTACAAAAGAAGTGAAATCTCATCAAAAACGTCACCTGTAAAAAATGCATTTAAATGTTGTTTTTGGTGTAGTGAGATCAATAAGTGGTTGAACAAGTTTTGAAAATGAAGGCACAAGAGATTTGTAAAATGTGACAAGACCAATAAACCTTTTTAATTGTCTTTATGTTGTTGGTGTAGGAAAAGAATTTATTTTAACAATATTTGATTGGACGGGAGAAACGGAATGATTTTCAATGTGAAAACCTAAGTAATCTACAGCGGTTTTGTGAAATGAACATTTGTTAGGAGAGAGAGTTAAATTGTATTTCGATAAAATTTCAAGTATTTTCTGTAATTTTGCACATGTTTCATCAAAAGCATTAGAGCCAAAGATTAAATCGTCCTGGTATACAAAAATACCTTCCATTTCTAATTCATCAATAGTATCCATTAAATTTTGAAAGAAACTTCTGCTATTCTTTAATCCGAAAACCAACCTTTTAAAACAAAAAGTACCATATATGCATGTGAATGTTAGTGGATCCTGATATTTTTCAGGTAAATTTATCTGATGATAGGCCTGTTGAAAATCTAACGAAGTGAAATATAAATATGCAGATAAATTTGGAATAATGGTCTGTATTTTAGGAAGTGGACATGAAGATCCTTGTAAGACGGAATTTAGCATTCTTAAATCAAGAGCCAGTCTGTATTTTTGTTTTGCAGACCCATCAGACTTCTTTTTGACTAGCAAAATGGGACACGCCCACTCCGAACAGTTACGTTCAATAATATTTGCGTCAAGTTGATTTCTTTGCTCTTTCATTTCTTGGTGTAATGATTGTGGGACCGGAAAAGGTAATGTTTTGATTGGATAGTCATTAATGAATTTAAGATTTGGAACAACCTTGTCTGTGTGACCTAATATTTTAATTGATTTAGAAAAAGAACTGTAGTATTTTAATAATAATGTGCCTAGGATTTTTGCTTCCAGAGTGTCTAGATGTTCCAATTTGAAGTCTTGTATTGTTAAATCTGCCTTTCTTTTTTTTAAGACCTCATCTGAACCTTGAATGTAATTACAAATAAACTGTTGTAAATTATCATGAGGCTGAACATTGAAGTTGTTGATGTTATCGCATGACATCATGGTCTGTGAAAAATTGTCACTTTTAAATGGTTCCATAATTTCCGAAACTTCATATAAAATTCCTATTCGTGCATTTTTGTTTATGTGTGCGGGTTTGTTGAAAGAGTTTTGTAAGAATACATATACATGCGATTTTTGTGGGTGTTTGTTATGATTTTCCTGATCGACCGATTCAACAATATTATTGTTACCTAGCAGACTGTCATAACAAATAATTTGCTTATTAGAAATAGTACTTTCAAAACAGTACTGCATTGAAGGATTTAAAGAATCAGTGTCAATCGAAATCCATGTTTTCTCATGTGGTTCAAATTTTAGTTTATGTGCAAGGCGAATCGTTTTGAATGAATTTGATAGAGAGTTTACATGTTGACTTAGAAGATTTATGTGTTGGCCATCAGCTGACGCGCTAAGCAATGGCACATGAAATTCATTTGTTAAAATTCTATTTTTGTGAACATCAATTATGATTCTGTCTTTGTGTATGAAGTCGAATCCTAAGATACCTTGAAAACAACGTATCAGGAATGTCAACAATATAAAAATTGTGATTGAAAGATTTGTGGTGAATTCTGATCAACGCTTTTATACATGCGGTGAAATCAACATCGGAATTTACCGTTTTAAGGGTAACTGTTGTGCCTAATCTTTTATATTTAAGTTTATCCTTAATAGAATCAAAAAGAGACTGTGATAAAAGCGAAATTGTCGATCCTGTATCCAGAAGTAAAACTGTGTCAGTTCTTGCTATAGAGGCCTTTATAAGGGGAAGTGTTGGGGAACTATTATTCACGTTAAAATAATTTCAACTTTCTTTTCGTCACTTGGTCATACAGTTTGCAATGAACTTACAGTTGACCTTAGTAGAGAGAAAATGGAGATCCGGCCCCAGGAGGTGGAGTGAGGAGGGAGGAGGGCTCCTCCTCCCGAAGTGCCCTCCTCCTCCTCCCAAAGTGCCCTCCACCTCCCGAAGTGCAGCACCTGCCCTCCTCCTTACGAAGTACTCTCCTCCTCACGAAGTGCGCACCTCCTCCCGAAGTGCCCTCCTCCACCACTTAAGATAAGGGGATTAGTGTTAATTAATTTTAATTAGGGAACTTAGAAATTTTTCGAAGCCATTTTTTTTTTCGCGGAGAATTTCCTACTAGAGTACGAGGTGTGTTTCAACGGATTTATTTTAGTGAATTAGAAATTTAATTAATTTTAATTGGGAAACTTAGAAATTTTTCGAAGCAAATTTTTTTTTTTTTAACGAGAGTATGCAGTTTGATTATGAGTGTATGCAGTAGAAGTGAATGATTAATTAATTAAAAATAGTAATTAAAAATAGTAATTAATTAATTTTAATTGCAGAACTTAAGAATTTTCACGAGATTTTTTTTTTCAGCGAGAGTAGGGTATTCGATATACATGTTAGAGGAGAATTTTAAAAGTTAATAATGGTTTAATTAAAAATGGTGATTAATTTTAATTGGGGAACTTAGACATTTTTCGAAGCAAATATTTTTTCAACGAGAGTAGCCTATTCGATATACGTGTTACAGGTGAATTTTAAAAGTCAATAGTGGTTTAATTAAAAAGGGTCATTCATTAATTTTAATTGGGGAACTTAGAAATTTTTCGAAGCATTTTTTTTTTTTTAACTAGAGTAGGGTATGTCATATACATGTTAGAGTATATTTGAGGGTGAATGAATAATTAAAAATATTCATTAATTTTAATTGGGGAACTTAAGAAATTTTTGTGATTTTTAGTTTTAAAAATTGCCAAAAAATAGAATTTTTAGTTTTAAAAGTCGCCAAATGTAGGATTTTCAACTGAAAGTAATCTAAGATATAAACTCTCAACTGAAATGAATTTTGCCTTAAGGTGTGAGCTTTTGGCTAGAAGTGACCTAGAGTCAAAACTTCTTGGTCCCAGGAATCACCACGGTGGTTATAGTAAAAAAATATAGGGTCCCGTATGAATTATACTGTATTCAATTTAATAGCTCCCCCCTCCCCCTTCCCCTCTCCACTTTTTTTACCCAGAGGGCCCCTTCGATATACTAACAATGCACTTGAAAAAATACAGATTGGTACAAAAGAAGAATTTTAACGTATATATAAAAGTGTAAATAAACAAGAATGAAAAATCTTGCGTAGCGGTATAGTTTATGAATCACTTTCCAACATTGTCGAAGTGTTATGTGAACAAAATATAATTTTACCATCGAGTGCATAGTGAACCGATCCCCTTTAGAATAAAAAGGCGCCCTTTACAAAAATCTAATTATGCATAAGACCCCTTCCTAAAATCAGATAATTTACACTTTACCCTTTTTTTTTTTTCAATTCAAGTTAGGCTAAAAGTAAAGCTTACACATCGATAGGTTCAAAATACCCTTCGAAGTGTGAACTCGCATTAGACTATAGGGCCCTTCATAAAATAAATGAGATACATGCCCTATTCGAATAAAAAAACGCCCTTCACAAAAACTGTAGGGGTACCCTTTTGGAATAAAAAGACGGCCTTCACAAAAATCCAATTATGCATAAGAACCCTTTCTAAAATCAGGTAATTTATACCTTACCCTTTTTTTTCAATTCAAGTTAGGCTAAAAGCACAACTTGCGCATCGATATGTACAAAATATAGAAATCCTTGAAAAGAAACTTGAAAAGTTATAGATATTAAGATACCTTCACAAAATAATATAACCTTATTTGAATCTCAGGGTCCTTCACAAAATAAATCCAACAGATTCATATTATATTACAACGACAGAAATACTAGGGATATTGACCTTTCATAAAAATGCAAGGTCCGCTGTTTGAATGAAAAGGCCTCCCTTCACAATATACCCTGTAAAAATATTATGATTCCACAGATATTTTAAGAATCCTTACTAATCTCAAATGAATATGAATTCATGCAATGTAAAAAATAGGTTTTACACGAATACATTTTTAGTATAACGTTCAAAATATAGATTTTAGAAAAAAAAAGTACATATTTCACCAAATTTATCATACAAGTCTGTAAAATAGGGTAGATCGTTTCATGAAAAATAATTAAATTTTCGAATGATTATGCTTTAAAATACATATTTATAATTGCAACTAAGATTTGAGTGTTACCCCCTCAACATGCATATCGCTGAATCATAATGAGTCATATTATCAGATAAGCGAAGATCTTGCTTTGACACGGTGAATCACTCGCAATAAGAAATACCTGAGACTCGTAATGTCTGACAAATTTTTTTTTGTAGGTAAATGAGCTATTTAAAACCGTCAATGTATACGAATTATTTCATGTAGTCCTATATAATTATTAATCTGTTAAGTTTTAAAATGCTTCAATGAAAAATAAGAACTAGTCTTAAGTCACCCTTAAGAATTTTGAGTCAAATAGATGTTTAAATGAGTTTGAACCTGTTTAAATGTACCTGTGTTTAAATGAATTTGACGCATGTTATGGTAAAAAAAAATACAGGGTCCCCTATAAGATATATGAATTAAACTTTAAATATTTTAAAATTACATTAGTCTATGCTTTTTATATAGAAAAAT